>VWZV01007893.1:14543-152070 GCA_013397155.1 Irena cyanogastra
GGTGTTTGACCTTCCTAAGCAAAGAGCAGTAAATTGGATTTTCAGCACTGCGAATTCTGTAACTCTATAGTGAACTAGAATCTGACAGAACAAAAATGCACAGGAGCAAGGATATTAAATTACAGGAATATCTTTCTCTATTAAAACGGTCTGTTTAAAATATTAAGGTACATTTATTTAAATAAGCCTGCCAGTGACTCTCCAGAAACAAGATTTTTGTCTTTCTCAGGACTTTCAGAATCAGTGTATATAGACAAAAAAATATTTTCATATACACAGGCTAAAGAGAGATCTGTTATTTTAATATTAGTTCCTTCTGCCCATCACGAAGATAATTCATGTAATTCTACAGGTATGGTAAACTACAGTTTTTTTCCTTTACGTCAGAAGACTAATTAACTTAATTTTTAATATTTATTTACTTTTATGTAAAATCTTAGCATATTACAGAAACACAGTAATATTCATATAAAGTAACTGAAATACAGTGTTACCTAAAGTTTCAGATCAAAGATGAGTCAGTTCTCTAAATTGACACATTTAACCAGTTTCAGGTTCCATAGAATTTTACTCAAAATCTCACATTTGTAGAGACATTAGGGCCTTGCTCACTGCAGCGTGTTTGCATAAGGTTCATTAAATTATTTAATAAGTTACTCTATAGCTTGTTCTGCAGGGTTTATGGTCTTTACATCAGATTATGCTAATTTATATAATGTTGGTAGTTCTATATATTGAAAATTCATTGCATAAAGTTATCTATAGTCATTATGGTCAGCTTGTGAAACTTGTTTTTTCCCCCTGCATTATGATTTCTCATTTGGATCTTTTCCAGTAGTAACTGCGAGTAAAGCATCTGTATTTGAATACTAACACAAAGCTAATTGCTATTCACATAAAGTTAGTCAAAGAAATTAACATCTTAGAATAACATGCCAGGCTTTTCCTCCCAAGCTGAAAGTTTTATTCCACTATTAGCTTCAGCCTAACTTTTGTTAGTTTAATCTTAGGACCATTTATTTAGTTGCAGAGGTGAGGTGGTGTGCAAAACAACAATAAAAAAAATAGTATCATGGTAAAGCGCCATTGTTTCCCAGCACACAATCTGCAGATGTTCAGCTGTTGGTACAAACAATTCCTCTTGTGTTTTTAGAGCTGAGAATCTGCACAAGAACTTGCACTCAGGTCAGTTCCTCTTAAAGGACTTGGTAAACCTCTCAGAGACAAGAAACACATACCTTAACAACAGAGTACTGCACTTGTTTGCTTCAATGTAATTGCTGAAGGAAGACTAAGAACTCTCCTTAAAAGTAGTCTCAACATCCTGATGATGTCTTACTTTAAAGGTATCTTGCTGGCCAGACTGATACAACCTTGTTTCAAGTATTGTGAGAATCACAAGAGTCAGCCTTTGTGAAGTGAAACAGGTATGAGTGCTCTCATCCCGGTAATTACACGACAATTATCTACTACTTCTCCCAAAAAATAGACATATAATGTTGATATTAACTGATTCCAAATCCTGGCCTTTACCAAATATTAGAATTTAACCAGAACTGCAAAATTCCATTTTTGAAGCTTGAATAAGTGGATTAAATCACTAAGTTATTTTTTAAATCTTTTTGTAAGCATTGTGTGCTAGATTAGCAGGCTAGTAACAGCATTTCTACATTTGTTATTAGGAAAGACATGAAGAGACAGGAAAGAAAATTGTGTACACATAGCAGCTATGTCAACCTCATCCATTTGCTTAATGCATAATGCTTATGACAATACCAGCTTTCTTTACTATTCAAATGGAAGAACCTAAATATTAGGCCAAGGCACCACAGAAGCAGCTTATTAGGAAATGACAGTTGACAATGCTGAAGAAGAAGGCTATTTAAAAATAAAATAAAAAAAAATATTTGTCAGAAGCAATAAATTAAACAAAGAACCATTCCCTTCAAAGAAACTATGCAGTTGAAAGCACCACTACAAATATTTTTTAAAGACTTTTCAAAATAGCAGTTTCATCATCTGTCAGATCAAGACAGAAATTCCTAAACACTTCCTAAGTGTATGATTGTCTTCTTACATTCAAGCTGGCCAGCATTTCCTCAATATATCCCCCATTCAATTCCATAGTGATGTGTTTGTGTATGATCACGGAGCCAAAAAAAATTTCAAAGCTCCTGCCCTTGGGCTTTTAATGACATTTGGAGATCTCTATGGTCATCATGGAACCACGTGGAACATCAACAACAAAAATCCCTGAGACTGAAGTCCTTTACACCTTACATTATTTGAAAATTCCAACCAAATTTTAACTATAATGGACATGTTTTAATTACAGCAAACATTCATTACTTGACCATGCCATCTTGCCATTTAAACAGAACATATTTTAGTCCATTTTGGAAAGTATTTAGTGAGAACATAAAAATACTAGCAATCTAATTATTTTCAAATATAAAGGAAATTATTAATAATCTAAACAGCTGCAATGTCAGTGAATTTAATTAACAGTTAAAAATATGAACAACAGGGAGCAAGGCAACATGCTGCTTCTAAAGATGTGCAAAATGGAAGTATCCTCTCCTTGTACCTGGAATACTGATGACCCAAATTCACTCTAGCTCACTGCACAGGCACAAGCCTATTTCAAATTACTGGAAATTTTCATGTACTTTCTCTTCTAAACCAATTCAGAAGGCAGAAGCCAGTACTTGTTCTTACCCTCCTGAGCCTACCCAAGCCCAGCTGTCAGCCTGCCCTTCCTGAAGTTTCTCAGAATGACTGAGAAAAGCTAGATCAGACCTGGGGAAGCAGTCTGTGCCGTGAGTCTCCTCAAAAGAAAGCAGTTTGGTTTAGATTTCCCTAGTCAAGATCTGAAAGTTATCCTTCACTTGACTAATGCAGCCACAAAACAAGTGTTTACAAAGGTTTTCATTGTAAGACACAGTGGTTACTGATCTTATTTTTCATGAACAAGCAGCATTGGGACTTACTCCTACCCAATCTCTTGACCATTTTGATTAAAAACACGTATATACAATAGAAAAATAACAAAGAAGTCTAGATTTTTCAGGTGCTGATCTTCCTCGAAGATATATCTGTAGGACAGTTATTCAAGCTGAATCTTGAAGGTCTACCAAAAATACCTCTGCCCCTTTACCCCTTCATCTCCACAATTTTTTTATCTTTCTTCTTATTTCTAAGACCATAAGATGTAAAAAGAGCCATTTTAGCCATTTTATTTTTCTAGAAACTGAGACTAGGACAAATAGATCCTGCTTCACTTTTTAGCAGAAGGAAAAAGAAACCCAAAACAAATGCTGACATTTGCCATCTGTATAACATCACTAAAACGTTCTTCTTACCATGTTTAAGAACCTGTGGAAAATTGGAATCAAAAGTTTCTGCTGAAGAGCTCAGTTTTCCACAGTGGGCAATCAGAAAGCATCGTATTTGCTTTTGTTCTGTGCCTTAGCAAATCGTAAGCCTACTTGCCAAGTTTCATGGTTTTAAACGAAGCACATTTTTCATGTGGTTCAGAACACTCAGTTCCCCAGCTAAGTCATTATTACTTATTGCTTTTATGTGCCCCAGCCTTCTTGAAATGGCAGCCAGTTTGGACAGTCTGCTCTGAATCCTTGTGTCTGATGATAGTGGGAACAGATGAATGGGAGGCACTCCCGGCTGTTAGAGCTGCCTCTCAACATGAGTAAACACTTTAGGGCCTGATGATTATTTAGTACTGACAGTTTTGGTTTGGAGAGAAATCTGCTCCAGACAAATAAGGAAGAAAATTATATTTTCAGGATATTTCTCAGGTAACTTCTGCATGAAATGGGTCTTTCTTATAACAAGAACTTTTCTGTATTCATTACTCATCTTAAACAGTTTAGATTAATGTCTCAGGCAGCACAAACTTACTGGCTACTCAATTGTTTGGTATCCTGATGGGAAAACCTAAGTTCTGTACAGTGTATTTTAAAAACCAGGGCTGGCAATTGACAAAAAGAAAAAGCAGTTTGAAATTCTTGACTTTTATTTAACTGAGGCCCTTGACTTGGTAAATCACCAATTAATATTAACTTTGTTAGCCTGAAACTGAATTAGGTTGACTGCAGTACATTGCTTCTTTGGCTCCTTCTCTAGTCAATGCAAGCAGTTCCTTCTAATGGTGTTAAAGCTCAGATGAAAATGTTAAATAGAAGAGTCAATTGCAAGGTCATTACTTCTTTTTACAAAGTAATGAAAACAAAGTACTTCATACAATATACAATTATAGGTTAATGACACAGCCCTCCAGAGTGGCTCTAAGGCCTTGTTCAATTTAAAATACTGATTTAAACAATTTCAAAGCAACATTAAGTGTAAATAAAAAAATGTTAGTCACAGTTTAAATGTTATATCAAATATACATGTGATTAAAGAAAAAATGAATAGGTAATGCTTTAAATGCAAATATTTCAACGAGAAAGTGTTCTAAGCCAGTATGAAAACAACACTCACTAAAACTGGCTATTACAAAGGCAAAGTGAGAATCAATCTCATAAAGCAGCATTTGCCTACCCATTTACCTTGGAATTTCTGCAGAATGAAGTAAAATTACCATAAGACAAAACCCAACAAATTGGGAAATTTTGCTGGTACCTTCTTTACTATTATGTGTTGCAATGCTGTATGAAAATAATCCATAAACATAACTGGTTTTACAAAACAATTTTTTTCTCGCACTATATGACTCATTTCTATCACAAAGAACCACTCTAGGTTCTCTTTCCAGTATCTCCCACAACAAGAGAGAAGATGGCAGGATAGATTTCATGGTGATTTTGATTCTCATGCAATTAAAAATAATTTCTTTATGTACATACATTAGCATTTCTCAGACAGAAAAATACCCCAAACAATCATTAAAAATTAAAATATCAACTTTCTGAGTAGCAGCAAGCTATAGACAATAAAAAGACAGAAATGATAGACAGATATCTACATTGTTGAAATTCACACCCTTCAAACTCTGCCTGGAGTTTTGAATTAAAATAGGAAAGCAAGAAAATGAAAGAATGGGATACAGGGTCTCTCTGGGACGAGACCAAGTTGTGCTGCACAAACATTTTTTCATCAGAATCAGGAACAAGCTCGGACCTGAGCATTTCATACAGCATATTTAGAAGAAACTTTTATTGTAAGAGCCAACAAAAAGTATCTTTTATGTACAGTATCTTCTTTAAGTCTGCCTTAAGACTCTGAAACTTATGGATAAGAATGGGAAGCACACTGGTCAGGAACAGTATCACAGACCTTTTTCACTAACATTCAGCAATGTCTCTGGACATATTTGCATATTTCTGCTTCAGAAGGATCCTGTCATGATACAGAAGATTCTGGAAATCACTCAAAACCAAACCAAAGAACAGTGGAGAACTAATCCCTTTCACATCCCCATTCTATGCCCCCTCTGCCTTAAGGCTCTCCGCAGCCCCGCCACAGACGGACAGTGTCTGCTCAGAGAGGGTTTAGTAGCTGAAGGACTTAAAAGGGAAACCTCTGTCAGAGGAAGGTACAAAATCTCAGAAGAGAAAACCTGCTGGAGGCAGGCTGGCACTGGCCAGGGATGGTCAGAGCTGGTCAAGTCCAGCTGTCACTGTCACCCACGCTCAGGAGAAGACAGAAACTCAGCCACTTTGAGGAGCCACCTCTGGGAGCCACTGGGGAGGAGACTTTCTCAGCTAAATGTGTCTGCCAGGCCAGGCCAGACTCTCTGGGGCCTTTCCAGTGGTGCTTCTGCTTAGCCAAATTAACTTTGTGTGCTAAGCAATACACAACTGTTTAATGTGCTCAAACCTGTGTATATTCTGCTTTGCAGAGCCCCAGTGGAAGATGCTTGAACAAAACAGAAAGTGCGGCCTCGGCACACTGTCTCCTGTAGAGAAACACCTCATCCCACGCAAAATCTCCCCCTGGAGGTCCCTCCTAAACATACACCCCAAACTTTCACTTGCAGAAGTCATTCTGAGATCACGGCAGTAGAACAGAACTTCGGCAAGAGACTAATCTGAAGCAAAATTGCTGAAACAGAAGATCTGTTAGCCAAAATAATGGTCAGTGACAAACTGGGCAGCTGCCCATCCCCACGGGACTAAAACAAAGGGAGACATGTCTGTCAGAGCTTCCACAGAGTCCTGTTGGATGACACAGCAGGAAAACAGCTGGGTGACTGAAGGATGCACGTGCCATGGGGATATGCTGTGTACAAATGAGAGAGATTAGCCTGCAAGACAAATGGCTGTGGTAAGGCAAAATAGTTCTACTTGTCACTGGAAGCAAATAGTTGGAAAATGTAATATTACTTCTATCCACATATTTCATCCATTCATAACAAAGTAGATGTCAGGTTTATAAGTGACAACATTGATTTTTAGTCAAAGCTGCAGCACACTTAAGCCTTTACATCTGGGAGGAATGTTATGTTTTACTTCAAGTAATTACACAATTTCTACAGTTTCTTCATGGCCACTTTTCTAGTGTTTTTGGTGTCTATTAGAAACCAGTGTTACACTTCCATTCCACTCCCCCTCCCTGAACTTCTTGTGACAGAAAACTGTTGAGGAAAGGGGTTAGAAGCACTCTGGAACACAAAGCCTCTATTCTAGCCTCCCACCTGTTTTGTTGGTTTTTTTTGGTTTGGTTTTTTTTTTTGTTTGTTTGTTTTGGTTTTTGTTTGTTTGTTTGTTTGTTTTTGTTTTTTTTCTGTAATGCAAACATCAATGTGTCTCTGGAAGCATAGAAACTGCAGGAAAACAGCAATTCAGGAGCATGAGAATGAACACAACATTAATCAATAAACAGAGAACCAGGAACTTTTAAAAGTAACTACACATTTACTCCATACACAGTAAGTAGGACTGAAGCACTGGAAGCCCCAGGTCCAGCCCATATCTTTCACCACTGACAAGAAAAAAGCAGTCTAAAAGATGATCAGAATTTTGAACAGAGACATACCTATTTTTGACACTTCTCTGTCAGAACAGCCAAAAGTAAATACCAAACACTTAGATTTCTGCAGTAGACTAATAAAACAATCTCTGCTGCAAAAACTATAGCACTGAATTTGCTAAAAGAACTTGAAAAAATTCAAATGATCCTCTCTTACTGGAGTGCTCCTGTAGAGAGTTAAAATAGATTGACACATCATGTTTTTATTTACTTTTTCTTTTAATGCAGGAAGTTGCTAAGTTTTTGCAAAGTAACTTACTTTTCACAGTAGTATTCCATGCTGCTGTTCTATGCATCTGTCCTTTCCCTTTCAAATAGCTAACCAAAACAGTTTGTTTGGACAAGGCTTATCTAGGATGTCCTTTCCTCACTTAGGTCAATTCTCTGAAGAAAATGTGTAAAAATTTGGTTCCCAAGAAAATAAATTTCTGAAGATTTAAAAAAAACAAAAAGGCATCACTCGCCATGCACATACTTCATTTTTCACATGTACCAAGAACTCCTGAGAGAAGGTCAAGAGGAAAGCACCCACTAACTCTGTGTTGGGGGCACCTTCAAGCATGCTGAGCAGGCAGAACACTCCTGCTGCGTTGGAAAGCTGCCGGGGAAGCACCCTCTGGCCAGACCCAAAGCAGCCTCGTGTTCAAGCATACACAGAACCACAGAATGACACAGAAAAAAACTGAGTTGGAAAGGACCTTCAAGGATCACCAAGTCCAATTCCTGGCCCTTCACAGCACCATCTCCAGGTGTCACACCATGTGCCTGAGAACATTGTCCAAATGCTCCTTGAGCTCTGTCAGGCTGGTGCTGTGACCATTGCCATGGGGAGCTGTTCCAGTGCCCAACCACCCTCTAGGGGAAGAACCTTCTCCTGCTACTCAACCTAAACCTCCCCTAACTCACTTCAGGCCATTCCCTCAGGTCCTGTCACTGTCACCATAGATCAGTGCCTGCCCCTCCTCTGCCCCTCAGGAGGAAGTTGTGACTGCAGTGAGGTCTCCCCTCAGTCTCCTCCAGGCTGAACAGACCAAGGGACCTCAGCCCCTCCTCACACGGCTTCCCCTCCAGACCCTTCAATATCTTTGTTGCCCTCTTTTCAATGCCCTCTAATAATGGAACGTCTTTTTTGTGTTGTGGCACCCAAAACTGCCCCCAGCACTCGAGGTGAGGCTGCCCCAGAGCAGAGCAGAGCAGGACAATCCCCTCCCTTGCCCGGCCGGCCATGCTGGGCTTGATGCCCCCAGGACAGGGATGTCCCTCCTGGCTGCCGGAGCCACTTCAGGGCTTTGCTTACAGTACATGAGCAACTTTAACAACGCTAGCTCTGTAACTGGCCCTGCAGAGAAAATAACCTTACTAATGCCTCACCAAAAAACGTAAAAAATGTGTGTTTTATCTGAAACATGGCATCTCATCTATCACTCTCAGTCCACGTCAGAATGTATGATTTCCATATTACGCCTGCATGCGTGTCCCAGGAAAGTTTGGCAAATTATTTTGCCATCACCTTTTAACTAAATATGTAAAGGAAAGCACAGAAATCTTATCACTGAGTATGCACAGCAAGGCATATAGCATGTTGGAACAAACACAGCTTTACAGAATATTTTTCACACCACGTTCGAGGCTAGAAGGGCATTACAAGGAGGAAATGATTGCCACAAATTTAAAAAACAGGAGAGTAATGCCTGGCCATGTAGTTGCAGCCTGGTTTTATTCAGAGTAACTGAATGGTATCTATAAAAATATATAAATTAATAGTATCTATGATCCTCCCTGTTGAGGATCAACACTGATACCATCAATACTTACACAAAACACAGCTCCCTATTCCCATCCTTGCCTTGCATATCCTCCTGCTGTGTGTCCTGGCATAGCTTCCCTCTCACCAGAAATTCCACAGCCTATCAGGAGGGGCTGGTAGAGTCCTCCAAGGCAATCCAGGATGCTTATTCTCCACCATCCTCTCCCACCTTATGAGAAGGACACAGGCCCACAGCCAGTAGGAGGCTCTGGGAGCACTGGAACCACTGTGCTGACCCCAGTGTCCCTCCCTCGCTCAGAACAGGGCTGTCCAGGTGTCTCAGAGATCAGGAGAACGTCTGCACTGACCGCTCCTAGAGAGAGCTCTCAATACAGGTTCCAGGGACAGCCTTACTTGCATGTGTGGGGCAATGTTGCCTCGTGTTTGTTTTGTGATACAAGCTGCAAACAAAATTGTGATCCTTGTCTTCAGTTATTCCTAGTTAATTCTGCTATTTTTCATTAGTTTCTATTCAATCTATTTTATTTCTGTGCATTGTTTCAACTGGGAAAAATGTATTTCCTTCAAAATCTTATCCTCCATTCCAAATTGTTAGTTGCCACAATCTCCATAAATTTGGTGCCATTTAATATTGGTATCCTCTGTTCAAGATGCTGATGAAAATAATGGAAAAAATCATAAAATACTCATCCAGTACATCTTTTCTAGCCCAACTCTGCCACTCAGCTGGGCTTATTCTCGCTTCACCTAGCCCATATTCTCACAGATTAGTGAGGAGAATATTAGTTGCAACAAAGTCAAGCCGGATACTAAGGTCAATATTTATAACATCTACTGCAAGTCATATAACTCATATGAGTTCTATGAATATTAGCAACTCATACCCAATTCAAAATTATAATTTGCATTACCATAGTACTTAAGAATCAATCTTGAACCAGAAGCCCACTAGGATAGGCACTGGATAAACATAAAAATCCACCAGGGGGTTGCTGACCTATAGAGCTCACTACCCAAGTACTAAAAGACAGAACAGTGCAGAGATGCACCAGAGCAAAAGGTGAAAATAAAATGAGCAACAATACATCCCAAAGCTTTGGAATGTATATTTGAAAAGAATTATGCTAAAATAAAAAACCAAGCAAATACCAAACTGCCAAACACTGGAAGATGTTCTTAAGAAAGAATTTAATGTATGACAGACAAGTAGATAGGAAAAAAGGTTTGTGGAGCTTTTCTGGTGTAAGAGGTGAAACACACAGAGAACATAAATATATTAAATTGCTAGTAAAACATCTTTATAAGAGGTTCACTCTATTTCACTCTTATTATTTAAAGACCAGAAAGGGCACAGAGTAGGTGAAAAGGACCTTGAAAGCTAAGACCTGCATTTATATTGTATCTGATGCAGCTAGGAAGAGGAGTCATTAAAAATGTACACAGAGCCTTCAAATAATAAGGAAACATCTAATTTTGAACAAGACTACACTGTTCTTCAATTTTTATTCTTTTTGAAATGCTTCCCATAATTTCTGATTTAATCTTTTTATTCTGATTGTATGTAATATTTTTTTCTAATTATGATGCTGTTGGGACCCAAATATTGACTGCTTCTGTAACTTTCAGAAAAATACACCTGACTTTGCTCACATCCTCTGAGCATGAGACAGCTAATTTCACATTCCAATCCCACATTCCTCAAAAAAAAAAAAAAAAAAAAGCCAGAACAAAACACATATGTGATGGCTCTCAAGGGGTCTCAATCCCCACTGATGCCCTGCAAGGTCTAGAGATGTTAGTGGTGCCTCAGTCACCACTGAAATTCTGTCCTAGGAAAACAGGGATTAAGTTCATTTGAGATCTTTTATAAATTGGATACAAAAATATTAAACCACATTTTTAGATTATATTTATTACCAAGACTTCTCAGCTTCATATTTCAACCAGGGTTTAGGGACACACATATGTTTTCATATTTGATGTATATGCCAAGAAATTTTCACTATGTGATTGTTCATTTTTTTGTTTTAGAAGGTAATTCTGTGCATTCAAGATCACTTAAGCTCGCCTCTTCTGTGTCAATTCCTGAACGCTTTCAAATACAATTCTTCACATCTTTCTGATGAGCATCTAAATTGTTTTCTTATAGCCTGAAGAGAAACTAAGTTCAGCAGCTACTGTTATTTCATAGGGAAGTTCAGAATACCTCATCAATAAGTTTCACAATAAACTGCAGGTCTCAACATACAGGCTCATCATAGGCAAAAGTCACTGCCAATATAACTGAGAAGCATTTGCACATGTGAGAGACAATATAACTTGAGAGACCTAATTAATGGAATTAAAGGGAAAAATACAAATAAATATTGTAACACACTTTAAAATCCTAAACAACACATATTCTGCCTTTTATTGCCTGCAAAGACCTCTTACAATGCAAGTATGCTTGTAGGACCAGCATTATAATCAAGTTATATCTGGTTATAGTCTTCTTGGCTTTTCCCTTTTTCTCCTAAAAAAGTTCCTTTTCCTCCTTTCAGTAGCGGAGGTTATTTAATATGTTTATGAATATTTAACCTAAAATAAGATAACAAAATCTGTCTCTTTCTATATTGTATTACTTTTCATCAGGTATCAGATTACAAATTTATCTCTACCATATTATAGCTCGCATAATAAGGTTATATGAAACAACTGTTTGAAACGGTGACCCACTATATTTTAAGATTCATGAGCTGCTTTGTACCTTGAAGTATATCAAGCATCTTAAAATTATTTGGAAGAAAATATGTCAACCTAAAAGCAAATTGTAGCATCACAAAATACTAAATCATCCTCTTTTTTTTCCAAAATGTGAACTGTGCTATGCTCATCGAAATTTATTGATGCTACAGATGAGAGAAAAGTTATTTAACATTATTATGGGAGAAACTAGTAAATATAGAGACTACTTTTCACAGATCTCCACTTATTTTGAGAGGTTTATATATAATATATATATCTATATATACACACATATGTTTATATGTATCTATATCTATAGATAGATAGATCTCCCATCCATCAGTTGCAGAGCAAACCATCTAATGCAATACATCCTTTCTATTCCTATATTTTCTAAGTGTGATTTCAGATTATGGTATAGCTTTTAACATGGCATAAAATTTTACATATGTGTATTGTTAAAATTGCAATTACTTTCACAAATTGTCCCACTATCATTTGTAGATAAGAGATGTAACAACAAATGACAGTTTTTCTCTTAGACGAGGCATGGGATGCCTATGGAAGTATTAACATTTATGGAACATTTTTATAGAGAAAATAATGTTAAATTACTCTGCTCATACATTCCGTCTGTTTATAATTAAAGGCAAATTCATGGATGCACAAGATTATATTCTGCCACCAGTGTATTCATCAGCAATACAAACATTTAGATAATTACATAATAATGCATTCTTCACTGGCAGTTAGTAGCAGAAGAGAAGATTCCTACTTTAATTTCCTTATATTGCCGTAATTATCATAAGCTTTCAGAATAACCAATTCCCTCTAAAATATTACATTCATCTAATTCCTCTGTTTCTCTGTATGGAAATCAGAGGAAAACCAGCTTGCTCACTTCTGCCTACCTGGGTAATGTCACACACCAGGGCTGGGTGCTGTGCCTTTGCTGCACAGAGACATGAAAGCCATACCCAAAAATCACAACCAAAGCTCAGTGCCAGTTGTGTTTGGCTCTGTCTGGGCAACTAGAGAAAGGTATTACAGCAGCCAATTACCAACAATTACATTCCAGGAGTGCAACTGTGGGCACAGCTGTGCTGAGCCATATGGTGCCTCACGACTTGATTGCACATGAAGAAGCTACACAGCTTTGATTTCCATCTTTACTAGGACCCACCCAAGCTCAGAGGTTTCTTAATTGTGCCCCACTGATCAATTCATCAAAGTCCACACTTAGAGACAGCAGAGTTGTCTTTGCAACTCATGCAGGAAGCAGACATGTTGTTAGAAAGGAAGATACTACACACAGGTTCATCACAATTTGTCTAAATGTTCACCAGGGGAGACCAGTGGACCTGTATTTCACACCAAGACAGACTTACTTCTCCTTATCAGATGATCTGCTCTCAAATTCTTCTTCCAGAAAACAAACAAGCAAACAAAAAAACAAACCCTCAATAAAGAAAAATTCTCAAGAAAAATTAAGATTGCTGTAAATATGGACCTTTCAGTGACCGACACTACTTTATGCTGGTGCACCTCAAATATGTACAGTCTACAGAGGAAAAAAAAAGTGTCAGGAAATGTAATTGCCAACAGGATAATTCTCCAGAAGTAGGAGACAACTAGCAAGCTAACAATAGCTAAATGATAAGTGGGCCTAAGTGACCTAGATAATTTGAAGAGGATATTGCAGCTAAGTGAAAGAGGGTAGAGAGCTATTAAATGTTTTTCTTCTTTAGAGGTAAAGGAATGGCATAAAGAGAATGCATCTTTTCTATTAAGTCACTTTGCTCATAGTCTTATAGAACCAGGAAACATAAGATTTAAAAGATATTTGTAATCTGCTTGACCTTCTACACATACATTTCTTGTAAATCCACAAACGGAATACATCTTCAATCAACTATAAAAACATAATGTTAAAAATAAAGCTTGTTTAACCCTAGTTTCCTCCCTTTGGCTAATGGGGAAAATTAACTGAATAGCTTTGTGTGGTATAGAAGGTCACAATACAGCTTAGGGCTCTGAAACGTGGAGGTTTCCAATTGTATTTCCATTATTTTGTGAGATGTTAATAAAAAGCATCTACTGTAACAACAAACAAAATGTAACAGTCACAGTGTCTCACAGTAAAACTTTTTTTTCTTTTAAATCATATTCAACATAGGATTTTTATGTGAAAATGAGAAAATTAATCTCAGAAAGACAACTTTAACATCCCAGATTCTCAAGAAGAACACTTTGGTGCATTTCCATGCAGAAAGTAGGGTTAGGGTTTTTGCTTCTATGGTTTAACTCTACTCCCTACAACCATCCTTCTATTTTTTTTCTTTTTTTCTTTTTTTTTTTCCTTTTCTCTCCACTGATTGATTTTTAGCAAGCATTTGGGCATATTTAGTCAAAGTTTATACATTAGGACCATCCATTTTCCATTTCTCTGAAGGAAACAATGAGTTTCATACATATTTGGGTTGGATATCAAAGAGCAGGGAGATTGCCAGAAACGAGGTGGTGTGCAAATGGCTTTGGGGCTGGGCCACTTGAAGGAGATAAATCACCACACACCAGTTGCTGGCCCAGCCACTTGGTCACTGGACATTTTGTAGAGAAAAATGTATCTGTCCTCTGGGCTCTGCATCCACTCCTCCCTCCTAAGACACTGAATTTCCCCACAGCCTAAAAGTGTGTTGGGTGGGTGTGTTCATTCTTCTGTCACAGATGGAGTCTCAACATAGCCTCCAGCTTTTGGATTACTATTTCTGTGCCTATGAGGGCCATTTTTATGTTATGCTAAATGTGGTGCCATTAATATCTCACTATGGGAAGTGATTGTCATTTCCTGGAAAAAATAATCTTGAATATTCTAATGCATAATTACCATGAAATTATTATAAGAGAGTAAAATAAGAATTGCTATTCTAGGCAAACCAAGGGCTCTTCTAGGTTCATACAACTCTGATAGTGGCCTGTTCTTCTCAAGAAAAGAGTATAAGGATAGCACAAGTGTAAAATCACATGGTGCTTCTGAATAATACCCTAATTTCTATGAAATTCTGATTAGAAATTTCCCAAGAAAGCTTCTGTTCTTACTGTTCAGAAAATTCAGGATGGACTTAGATTTCTTGCTGATTTGATCTGATTTAAAAAAAAAAAAACAAACATTTTTTAAACTTCATGGAGACACATGAGAGTCACTATAAACAGCTCTGTGTGGAGGATTCTCATTCAGGACACATAATATGCACAAAGGAAGAAGTAATATAAGCTTTATCTATTAAAGTGTTTCTTCTTTATGCAAACAAATATTAAATTTCAACTGTCATTCAATCACCTTGCCATTCAGTATAATGAAATTCCTCTTCAAGCTTTTGGTTGTTTCTATCTGACCTGAATGATTCTGAACCATCAGTAGTTTTGCCACATCCCTTTAACAGATAATCATCAGCTCAACAGAAATTTGCATGCAACCCCACTGCCAGCTCCCCTCTGTTCTGTAAAATGACTTCATTTCTGTCCTTTTGTTTCTTGTCTTATAGCAGCTTTAGGAAACATAAGATCTTTTTCATTTTGTCTTTTTGAAAGAAAAGAAAATATTTAGTTACACACTTTTTTCATGTTTCAGCCGTTCTTATGTATTCATACAGATTCTTTTGAAGAAACAATGCAATTATGAGGCATGACTTCTTTGAAAACTATACTGATTCTTCTCCATTATATCAGATGCATCCACAAATGCATGAACCATTTCTGGCAGAAAGAGAAATAGACAAAGTAGTTTAAAATATTAACAATATTAGCATCCTCCTCTCAATATAAGGTTGAGTATCACAGATTACAAAACAATTAATGGCTTACAGTTTATAGTTAAGTCTCTTCTGAACCCCTGCTTACTGCAATATTATTTCTATTATAAGAGGTGACTTCTAGTGCCACTGAAATCAAGAGAGATGCTCAGAATCACACTGTGTAGGAAGGTAGTAATGCAGAAGGCTTCCTAGGTTCCCTGGCAGTAAGCAAAACAGAAAAAAAAAAAAAGTTTAGCTAGTGAGCCATTGCCTAAATTTCCACAAATGCTCCTGAGGAGAACATGCACAGCCTTGCCTTTCCACTTCCTCTTTGCCCCAGAGAAATGCCCCAGAGAAAAGCAAGCTTGATGGCAAGGGACAAAACAAAAACTGCTGCTGGCTTTTGAGGTGATCTGTTTATTTCAGAAACACACATGTGTCTCATTTAATATGATTTTTAGAACAGTGTTTACCTGTGTCTTGGTCGATACTTACAGCTTTCAACAGAATTCCAAGTGGAATTACAACTTATTACAACTTATTATTACTATTCTCAGAGAGTTATGTCAGGGTTTGTTTGTTGGGATTTTTTTTTAGTGTTAAGAATCTTATGGTTACCAATAGCTCAGGATATAGAGTAAACACACACACACATATATACGCATATATGTATATTTTATATGAACTTATTTTTAGATATATTTAAAACCAAAGAGAAGAAGTTGCTTGTCTCATCCTTTTCCCATAAAATCATAGTTTCAATAGAACCAACACCAAGTACTTGGGAACACAAAAAGCATCCTGTTTTTAAGCCAGCAATATATGCTCTCACATTAATATTGGCAGGATATAAATGTGATGGGTTTAAACTGGCAAATCAATCAAACACACTATGAAAAGCAGATAGAAGAGAAAAATGGCCATTCTGTGCAATAACACCTGTCATGTAGGTCATTGAAAAAGGTGGAAGTATTAGAAAAGTCATTGATATGACCATCAATATTTAATAAGACTGGGATACAAAAACATGGAAAAAAAAAAAAAGATGTTCGAGAGTGAGGAAAAAAATGGATTTTTTAAAAACAACTTTAATAATAATAAAGCTGCTTTAATAATTATCTAAGCCTAATAGGGTGTCTATGTCAGTTTTGCCACTGCTGTTGATAAATAACTGAAGCTATCATGTGCAGGGTGACAGGTTTTCCCTTCAGAACTCCCAAATGTAAGATCAGAGAAACAATGGAGGAAAGCAGCAATAAAAATAATAGACATCCTTAAAGTCTAGAAACATTCTCAAAATCCGATGAAGCCACTTCCTATGTAAAAGGCAGGTATGAAAGATCCTGTGCAAATACAATTATTTGCAGCCATTTAAAAATAAGATTATTGTTTCTTAGTAAGACCATCTTTCATAATGTTACTACTTCTTCACTGCAAGTAGGACCTAAAATACAGGCAACGGTTTAAAGAAATTAACATCAATAGAAGTTGCAGTTGATCCAGTTGTAATATCACATCCATCAGCAGACCCTTTGAAGGAACTGAAAGTCTTTGTACACAATACAGATACCTCAAAGCATAATAAAAAAAGTAATAGACAAAAATACAAATGCTTACTGGACTGAGATGGGTCATCTCATCATCACCAACACTGATACATCAACATGTTGTCTAAAACACTAATGCAGTCTGCCCAAAACTAAATACTTTGTGGTTTGAAGGGTTTTCTTAGTTTTGGGTTGCCTGGCAGTTTTATTACCCCTAAGGCACAGTTTTTAAAAATGTTTTATACATTTAAAGACATGGGAGGAATTGCCAAACCCCCCGATGTCAAAGACGGGCGATAAAAAGGATACATGTGTGAGAGGCACAGATGGCACCCACTGTCTCAGGCAGAGGAGGTTTAGGGGTGCTACAGAGCTGCAGGGGAGGGCAGGAGCCCACTGGAGGTCCTACCCCAGGGGTGCAGGCCAGGAGCTGGGCTGGTGACAAGTTTCTCCCTTGCTTTCAGCTTCACTGACTAACAGGTTGTGACACTGACACAAGGACAGATGCTGGATCTGTTCAAGTGATGCAGAAAGATCAAGGGACAGAGATCCACCAGTCCTAAATGTACAAGTTTGCACCTGCTCTTCTACTCTTCATTGATCCTGAGAGATGTGATTAATCTTTTTCAGATAGGGAGAATGGTCAGTATTACTTGTTTGAGCATCACGAAGTTTCCATAACAATCAGACAAATGTGAACAATAGCTCAAAAATTGTTTCTTTCTCCTGGTTTTATTTTTGAACTTCCAAAGTATAATGTGAATCCACTAAAGTCTTATCTGCCTGCATGAAGAGTTTTGCTTTGGAGATTCTGAAGATGATTAGATGTAATAGTAATGAATTCTGAGCACGGAAACGATGATGTCTACTGCCAGCAACAATCATGCAAATTTGTAAATGTTTACAAATTCACAAGCTGACATATGCACCACTGAGACCAATATTGTAGTGCTATATTTAGTTTGATCCTGTTCCTCTCTCAAGATACATATACAATAACAACTTCAAAGTGAAAAGTGCTATTTAGATTAATGTATTTTACTTAAACTGCAACAAAAAAGGATGAGAGTTTGAATAGAAATCTAGGAGGTGCAAGGCCAGGTGTGAGGAGGAAAAGGTGAAAGATCTCAATAAGCATAACTTGATTATTTTTTCTCTTAGCAAAACATATTAGAAATGAAAGTCCAGTGCCCTCTGTTGCCAGCAGCAGTGATTACTTTGCTTACTTGGTGTGTCTGATACATTTCAGGGAAGCTCTTGTTATTCTACAAAAGTCTATAAAAAGAATGACAAGCCAAATAATTTTAACATCATAAAAATGCATGCATTTTAGTCCTCCTAATTTTACTAATTCACTCTGAAATTTCAGATTAAAAGCCTGCAATACTGCATCATCTTAGAAGTCTTTAAAAGGTAGTCAGTCTGTATTCACTCAGACATCTCTAATGGTGAAAGTGTTCTGCCATGCAGATGCTCATTCTTTCAGATAATACACTTGCACAGGTGTTAGAAGGGGAGTCATTTTCATGGAAAACATTTTAAGCCTTAAAATTTGATTTGGAGAAGTAACATAACCTTTGCACGTGCAAAAAACCCAAAGGGTACTGAGAATATCTTCACAATCTTCAGAGGCCCTACTGCAGCAGTGAAAGATTTCATTCTCTCTGACTGATGGGGATTTCCTCCAAGGGCTGCTGCACTCAGGGGCAGCATGTCTGTGGCACCAGAGCTAGGGAATGGGATTGGGCTTGGAGATGGGTATAGTTCTGCTGGAAAAACAGCCTATTTTCCCCATGGAGAAGCTGCTCCTGAGCAGTAGCTAGTTTTGAATTTATGCCCACTAAGGCAAAGCAGAGGAAACATGTCAGTGCTTGTACAGTCATGGGAGCAGACAGAAGCCAGGCTCACCTGCAAGAAAAAGGTCTTTTGAGATACACAGCCAGCGGCCTCAGCTTCCACCAAATAAAGAGATCAAAGGAGAAGTTTCACTAATCATCAAAGTGAAAATTAATCTGCTCTCCAAAAGCAGTCTTACTAAACTGTAACCATTTAGACATTTTTTGGGAAGGAAAAAAAAAAGCCTGCAACAGGCAAAGTTGTACAATCTCCTGGTAATGGGGGAATGTTCTGGAGGAGAAATGTTAAAAAATCCCTTCTGTTCAGGCACACTGAAAAAAATCTTCACTGTCTGAACATTAATTTAAATAAAACCCTAAAATGCAACCACAACCAACATAGAGACATTTTGATTTGCTTTTTTGTTAATGTTAAACGTCCATCTTTGTGACTCTGAAGCCAAACCAAAACCAATTTTTCTCCTCTCTAGGTTTTCAATGAAAGGGTTCTTTTCTGTACTGACAATTTGCAAAGCATCTCCAGCTGTGTGACAGCCACAGTGGGTCATGAGGCTCAGGCTTCTGATGTTACCAAGAAAAGGAAAAGAAGATAAACCCTCCCTCTTAAACACTACTTCGGTTTTGTCATGCTGCATTGTGACACCCCACAGTTTCTGGTGCTCCTTGCTCTCACAATAAGTGATGGCAGAAATTATCTCTCTCCAGCGCTCAGGCCTCTACGCTGGGCAAAATTAAATATTTATAAGTAATAAATGGATTATTTAGTGAGATATTTTGTAAGTATTTTACCAAGAGTAAGCAAAAAAAATTTTTTTTAAACAAAATATAAAAAGTCAACAAGTTAGTAAAACTGAAAGCTTGCATACAGTGTTGATGCTACGTGCAAAATTCAATGCAAGAGGATCTTTGTTGTCTTTTAAACTATGCCTGTTTCTGTTCTTAGTAATGTTCTGTCCATGATAACTTACATGGTCATACAAAGAAAGCTATAAAAATATATTAATAGATAGTACAAGTTCCAGAATGAAATTTTAAGTAAAATAAATAGCAATATTGCCATTGGTATTACCTTTAAAAGTACAGTGAAAATAATTTTTGGTAATTTTTCATTCCAAAGGTACTTTAATTGAAGCAAAATAAACATTTGAACAGCAAGAATCCCATTTTACTGCATCATAAGAAAAGATGCAGAATATAGAACACTAGTAGGTTATGACATAGATATAGATATATATATCAATGCAAATAATTCTGAGCATGTGTATTGCCTGATACTTCCTTATGTATTCTGGAGATATAAAAAAAAATAAAAATCTCTTGACACTTAGCAATGCAAATGTTTTTTCTGCATCAGGTTTAAACATCATTTGGTTTCCAAAGCTTTTTCTTTAATGATACAGAATGGACATGATAGGCCTTTGGTGTGTTCTTGCAAGATGTATTATAAAAAAGTTACTGGCACAAGAAAGCCTGGGATTTTAAAACAGGATGTGTCCCAAGGGTAGTGTTGATCACACAGAGCTGCAACTCAAAGTTAAGAACTATTAAATTTCCATGAAAGTTCTGGTTATTTGCCACGCTGCAGCAAATAATTGGGCTCCCACATTAGGAAGCTGTTCTTTGTCATCACTTTTACTGTAGCACTTAGAAAGGTTGGTAACAGACATCAAACAGAGTAATTAGGTACTTAGGATGAATAAATATCCATCATGGTCTCTAACCAACAACAAATAATACCAACAATTTGGTTTTTTTCAGATTTATCACAAATTATGCAATTTTAAGTCTATCAGGTTTTCTGAGAGTTTTCTTTCAAAAGAAAAAAAAATTCTGAGGCTGCTCACAAGGTATTATCCATGTTTAATTAATGAACTGAGCTAACATCTACCATACTCACTTTTAACATGAGAACTTTAAAGAACTGATAGAAGTTTTAGCACAGGCACAATTTCAAAATTTTACTAACAGTCCTTCTTGTGTTTGCCCTGAAATCAATGTTCTTACACGTGACACCTGATCCTCCTTTATACGAATCTCCAAATTAGTGCTCCTTAGATGAACAGAGCACAAGTTTCTTTGTGGTGAAATTCAGCAGAAATCTAATAATCTAATGGCAACCTGGAGCTCAGCAAACTTCTATTTATCTTGTTTCTCCAACAGGCTTTTGTGCAGGCACTAAATTCTCTGTAAATGGCTAAAGCACCACAGCCATCCAAATGAGCTCTCTGTACCTGTCTACAATGACACTACAGTTTTGCTCTGCAAAGTCAGCACTGATGTACTCTCTGGAACTCAATTCTAAACCTGAAATCCTACAACAACAGCACTCCTTACTTTATTACCTGAAACAACTAGGGATCTTTTCTGGTCTCGTAGATATTCATATGCAACTACTGTTCTGATTTCAGAAAATACAACATACCAGCAGACATCAGTGCAGCTTGAGCACACTGATCAGAATCTCAAAGTATAGGATTTAATTCTAATTTTTCTACCAGTCATTTCCTACCAGTCTAATTTTCCTACTCATCTAAGCAGCTGTCTTCATTTGACATATAGGTAAGCTGTCAAGAAAGCTGTTTGGAGAGAGCTAATATTGAACATTTTAATCTGTGTTTTTGTGATTTGTTGCCAAACTCCACCCCTCCCTCCAGCTCTTCTTCTTGGTTATTAACTGTTGTTCAGAAGTGTGGCTAAAGACATAGATTATTCACAGGGGTAAAAACTTTTCCATGAAAGAAGAATCTGAAAGAAAGTTGACAAATGATACTATTCTTGTCTTCTCCACAGAACTTCACCTGATTACTCCCATCCCAGAGTCTGCACACTGAAATCGCTTTTCTGTGAATCACTTTTAAAATTTATTTTAATTTGAAGTCATTGTGAGTGATAGCATGGAAAACTGAGCAAGCGTGTCAGCAAATGCAGCCCTGCAAATTTCTCTATTGGATGTCAAACTCATGGCAGTGCTGTCTCTCTGGACCTCAACTATTTGACACACTTCCTCAAAAGACCAGTAAACTGTGCATGTGTGTCAGTCATTCCTGTTGGCTGATATGCAGAAGGCACTTAATCTCCAATCACAAGAGACCACTAAAGAGTCTTGAATAATTTCAGCTTGTCCATGAGCTTGAAAAGGTGAAAAAAATGGAGACCATCACCACACCTGTCATGATATAAGCCACATACAAACTCTGAGTAATTAAGTTGTTTTAACTGCTGTGCAGTTTGACTAAATCTGTAAGCAGTGCCCTCTTGTGTGTTCCCGTTATCCCTGCATACAACACTCAACTGAACAACTTAGTTGCTATTCTAAACACCTTCATTAGTAAAAGGTGTGTTTAATTCTGCTGACTGTTATTTTCTAGCCACATATATTTTAAATTAAACTGTCAATCTTTCTTTCTTTGGTACAGGTTGCATCATTACTGTGTTTCTTCCCATGATCACACAAGAACGGAATCTAATTCCACAATCACCACAAAAGTAACTATATCATAATGTTTCCATCTGCCTATAAAAAGGTGCCATTTTTCATAACCTAAATTCTCCACAAAAAGGAGACCAAATGATCTTGGTTTTCCGTAAAGCTAAGTGATGTAACATTTGGTATCCTACTCACCTATATTCATATTCTGATTCTTCAATAATGAAAGGAAGAAAATTCAAGCATGAGTTAAAGTAACCATAAAAAATTATCCACTTTTTCCCTCCCCAAACCTAACATGCTTTAGTTTCTGACACTTGTTCCTACCCAGTTAGAGATTAATAATTACAATTTTTATACAATAAAGTCCAGTGTCGTATATTTTGTCTTCCTTGACTGTGTAGTGGAACTTTCTATTCTTTTGCAGCAGAAACATGGCAAACCTACTTAAACCTCTGAATTTGCAAGTGATTTTATCAACATCTGTTATTTGCTATCACAGATTAAAACATTCAAAGCTCTTTCACAAGCTGTTATGAAACCCACTTATAGGTGAAGCTTTGACTTCAAGCTAGCCATAAGGGTATACTCTAAAATTCAAGCTGCCAAAGTTTACAATTATTAGCTCATGTTCTCCTCTGTACTAAAAACAGATACTTCTACTGCTGGCATTAAAATCGTCAGCAATTAGAGACACTCTCTCTATAATGAGGGACCAAAATAATTGTCAGTATTTCTTTAGTCAGAGACATATACTCTTTCCTTTTTAGAGCTGAGAGTTGCTTTTTTATTTTTTACCTTTTTTTTTCCTGGAATTTTCATGTTTTCCTTATAGAATTAGTTGGTGTATACAAGCTCTTTCCTATATTCAAGTAAAGAGTATTTCCATCTTCAGTAGCATTTTCTCTTTTGAAGCCTATCATGCAATGAATGAAGCAAAATGTTTAACCAGTGAAGCAACATAAATAATTTACAATGGAGTTCAGGCACTGTTAATGTAATTGTTGTGTCTGTTTCCAAGTCCCAGCTGAGAGCTGCTACACTTGCAGGACTGTGACAGATTTGCATTCTCTCAAAACATATAGTTCAGGATTTCAGTTATACCAAATTTTAAAAGTTGGTATCTGAGAAAAAACTGTCATACCCAGGACCAGACATATCCCTAGTGGGAGCTCTAATTACAGTTCTATTATTAAAAACTAGGTTATAATACTTTCCTTTAATATCATTATGTATGCCCTGCAGAACTTCATTATTTTATAAATAAACTTCATCTGAGATCAAAAAACCTTATGACTAAAATTATATCAAATTATTATGTTCCACATTTAAAAAATTGCTTTAAGCTTCAACTTATTGCATGCCATTTAGATGGTAAACAAGAAGGTATCACTCAGGAAAGTCACACCCAATGTCTATGATTGCAATGAGGAAAAAGAGGTCTTGGATTACCTTCTACCATTTCTCTTATACTTTAAATGTACTATTTTATCTCACAAACATTGAAAGCTAACTTTTGGCCTTTTCTATTGAAACTTTTGATTTTCTTATAGATGAGTCGCACAGAGTAATTTTCAAGACCCAGATTTTCTGCATAATCCATTTTCTGGCTAGCAAAAGAAATAAGAATTAGAGAGAAACCTGCCCTTTTGAGCAACTGTAAGAGGAAGCTGCAAAATTTATTTTCCCCACTTTTATGATTTAGAGCACCCTACTCAACTTGCTAAAAAAAGTCTGAAGAGAGACACAGCCTCACCCACAGCAATTGAAATATTGCTGACATTTCTGCTATCTTTTCCTAGATACCCTTTCACACACTTCTTGGTAACACTCCAGAGGTATTGGGTTCTGCACATCTCAGACAGAAAACTGTCAAGATTGTGTGGCTGAAAGTTTGTTATGGATTTCATGTTAGGGACTTGACTCCACAGCTAAGAGGTATCAGAGCTCACCGCTAAACTTGGGGCATCTGAGTGAAGTAGCTGCACATGATCCAACTGAAATGTCACTGTGGGCACGGCCAGAGGAAGGACAACCCTCCTTCTCCACAGGCAAAAATTATATGTGGGTTCTCAAGTTATGCTGATGGCCCATAAATTAGAAAATTATTTTTTCAATTCTTTACAGCTTCTCACATTCAAAAGCATTATTTGTATTTACATCAAAATTCATGTGAAACAACTTGCAAACCAGAGTGTTTTGAAAGTTTAGTCTAAGAATAAATGCACTAAGACATAGGTACTCTAGACACTGAATTTTTAGGAAAGTAATGCAGTTCTCTGGGGAGAAATGCACTATATACTCGACACAAATGAAGATTTAGAATATTCAGAAAAAGGCTTTATTTTGACTACATAAAAATAAGAGGTTTTGTATATGGAAGGTAGTGGATGGGAGAGAATTATCTAACATAAATTAATTAATTAATATTTCACAGTTAATTAGTGACCTGGATTACACTTTTCACAAATAAGAGAAATGAATGATGTCATACATTTCTCTGTCTTAATTCCAACCCTGTAGGCTAATCTACTCAAGACAGCACCCCTAGAACTACACAGGATTGAATAAAAAGCAACTCTGCAATGAAAGTAATTCATTTAGCACTTTTACAAAGCTGACAATGATGAGAAATCACTAACAAAGAGTAGCCTGCTAACAGAAATCGATTCCACTAGCTAGAAACAGAGATGGATTTGAACCACTGCAAACAAGGCAGGAGAAGAGGGATAAATTGTAGATTTCACATGGAAATCCACTTTCATGTTTTGAAGACCACCTCTCTGAGTTGTTAGAAGAGGGAAAAACACTGTCCTGGGACTATACAGCAAGATCTTCTGTACTTCTGTCCTAAAAACCTCAGAAAGAAGTAATTTCTTCAAGATTTAAAGATCAATAGTTTTTTGATAGCTGAAATAAGAGCACCCTGTCTGAAAAACCCAGGTCATGCTTCAGGCAAATAAAAACTTGAATCATAATGTTTAGGAGGTTTTTCTCAGAGCCCAAATGAAGTAGAGGAAGATTAATACTTTTACAAATATATGTTTGCAAATGCATTTTCATATGCAACTAAAAATACTGTTATAAAACTCAAGTAAAAAGTACCTAAACACCATTAAACTACACTTAATAGAACTAGAATTGGAGGAAAGGTCTCTAGATCATTCAGATGAATGAGTCAAACCTAATATTAAAAGCATGTGTTGATAGGTGTTTTCTAAAACCTTCATAATTCTTGTTATTCTTCTGCAGACTTGTTCCAAGTTTCCTCAGTAATTGCAACTTTGCTATTCCATAAAACAATCATTTCTGAGAAAACAATGCTCTAGAAGCATTACCTTTTCTTTAGATATAGAAGCAAAACAGTTACTCTTCATTTTCCACAACTATTTCTGTGACCATAAAAAGGCTTAACTGGTAATACATTTCAAATTAAGCTGTATCAGATGATTGTTGCTGTGGCCACTTATTCATACATGGAAAAGCAAGATTACAAATTACTCAAGCTAAAATCTCACTATTGCCAAGAAAAATAAAATAATTACGTCTTTCACCCTGTGTGAAGCACTTCCATTATCAGAAAGATATTAACGTTGCCATTTTTTTCTGCAATAGTACCACGTTGCAGATTCATTTCGTTTGTGATTCAACACAGTTCCCAGAGCTTTCTTTTGCTTTATTATTGCCAGCCCAGCTATCCCCTCCCCCATTCTGTATGCATATGTTTTACTGCTGTCCTAAACTTCACAGTTGTCTTATAATTCATTATTCTTCAAGGCAGTATTTCATCCTGATCCAGTCCTTCAAACTGCTGGACATCTCTGCTGTAAAGATGCTGAGCACAAATGTGTGCTGTCTAAATCACTTGAATCAGTATTAGAAAATATTCCAAGACCATGGAAAAAGCCTATGGGACTCCCTGATGGACAAAATCACTGCTGAGCAGATTTTTCAACATTATGGTGGTTATATTCAGATTATCTTATTCCTGTTTTTTAATTAGTAGAATCAGATGGGACCCAATAAAAAACAAGATAATACAGAAGATACATCACAGCTACTATTTCATTGCTGTCTATTGCCTGGTAAAAGGACAAATGATAGGACTGATTTGTTTTATTATTACTGGCAAATAAATTTGAGTCATTATCCTCCAGGAATTAAAAAAAAAAACCCAAAGTTTCAGCAAATTAATAGATCAAGCAGAATTTTTCCTGAGTATTAAGGATAAAATCATTGTACACTGCCAGAAGTGTTATATCAGTTAGTTATCTGGTCTTATTTTTCCCCACTGCATTTATGATCTACCATTCTCAAAAATAACTATTTCAAAACACATTATAATTTACTTTCATAATCTGTTAAGTGGATCACACCTCCTATCTCTGACCTTGCTCTTCCCTAATTAATTTAGTTTTATTAGAGATGCAGTTGCAATTAGAAACAAGAAAAGACAATTTTAATAGAGGGAACTCCTTCGTACATTAGAAACATAACAAAGAATCCAACAAAGAGTAATGCAGGTGCACCACTAGTTTGAGAAAAGGTGAAGTAAATCGAGGCAGAGAACATCTTAAGAGAAGGATGGCTTCTCACATTTCAATCACTGATGAAATCAAAGAAACAACGCTTGAATTTTTTTTTCTAATAAATCTGTCAGCTGCCTTCAGCAATATCTGAGACCTGTAACTGTTATCTTGAAATCTAAGCTTCGGTGTAGGAATATCAGGTTTCTTTGTTGTTTTTTTTTTAATATACAAAAGTTATTTTTAATCAATAAGTAAATAAATGTATTACCTTAGCGAACTGTGCATTTATCCATTTTGTGAAAGTTTTCTTTTGAACATCTTCCCGTTCATCTGCCAGAGAAAAGAAAAACACTTCATTAGCATTATTCAACAAAATAATGCAATATTATTGATTAATGTTTCGGTTTTGTTTTGTTGTAAACTACTAATAATACTTCAGACACAAACTGGAAATTTGTTTGGATCTTTTCTTTGAAAATTGCATCAACACATTTTGAAGGTCTATAGGTCGCCTTCAAAAGTCATGGTCTATATCCCAGGTTCTACTGACCTATCCTGTGGTTCCTTTCTTCTGGAAAAGAACATGTTGCAGTAGGATCTGAAACACCCCATTCTAATTTTTAATTTCATATAGGTATAAAAAATCCCAAACATATCATCTGATGGTTTTGGCATCAGGAAACTCTTCTACAGTAGAAAAGTACTTGAAATAACAGTATATGCAGCTCCTCAAATTGCATGAGGAAGTGAAACCTTCTGAACCCCAGCAATAGTTCTCCATTGGCAGCGCCTGATGTACCCTATGCCTTTTTTAACTTGCAACTATTTACCTTTGTTATCTTTTTTTCCTGCAGTAGAAAAAGAAAAAAACCAAACCTACACATGTATTTGTTCAGCCATACATGAAATTCTTTTTCCATTCTTTAATATGAAATTTTTGGAGAAGGAGATGATTTATCTTAGGCCTTGATATCTGTATCTAAGTTTTAAGTACAGTCTTGATAGTGAATGAAACTGGACAAATAAAGGTACCATTCTGCTGTATTTTATATAGGTTGAAAGAGAAAAAATATTTCAAACTAGAACTTTGTAAGCATTTGCTCAAAAAGATCTATTAGTCATCATCCCTGAAATATAAAGGACAGATATCTTTGCTTGGCAAAAAAAATCAACCCCAACCAGAATCAAAGGGCATATGTGGAAAAGGGTGCAGAATGCTTATACTAAAATTAAGTTCACTCAATGAAGCCTTTTGGTTTGCAGTAAAATTCTCTACACTTCTTCAATAAAAAGGGATATTAAATTCCCTTCTGAAATGTACAGCAATTAATAACAGTAATGGAGTCAGCTAAATTTGAACGGCAGGTATAGACAATCTAGAAGAGAAATGCATGGCATTAATAATCTACATTGCTTTCCCTCCTCCCCCTGTTCAAGGACCCAAGACAAGACAACTCTTTTTGATACAAATACATCTTTTGTTCATAAAAACCTCAACATCACTTTAAACATACCTTTCCCACCAGAATGTTTTCCAGTTTCAAAGATACAATATACTCATAAAAAACCACTAAGTTGCAAAGTTACTATTGCATTATAAAGAAGCACTGCATACTTGAAGGAGCATATTCTGAGTTCAAAAGATCTTGACCAAAAAAGAAATGACAACACAATAGTACCACTGGAAACTTGCCATAGAAGACATGCATTCTGTACGCTGTCACTAATATGTATATGAGTATATGCTGCAAGAAATTTTTGACAATTCTCTTGCTATCTATCCCAAATAAGACTCTCAGCTTCATCCTTTGGCTGCAAGTAATACTTGAATAGTTAAGAGACTCATCTAAAAGTAACAGCATGTGAAGGAGATGCATGCTTTTGGTAATACATGATGCTAAAGCTGTTAAAAATTTTATTTTTCCCCACAAGCAACACTTCTGTCTGTGTTGACTGTAAGTTGTTTATTATATGAGTTTTGTTTTGTTCCATCCACATGCAGTACACAGAGGATGAGAAAAGAAAGATACATTTTGTTGGTAGAAGATAAATATTCAATCTGATGTTATTTTACAAACTTGTTCAGCAACTTCATATAAAATACTACACATAAATAGCTGCTTCTGTTTAATCATCTCTGCTAAAACTGCCAAATGCAAATAGGTTCAAAGAATAATGTGGCATTTAGCAAGGGAAAGGAAAAAGGGACAAAATCACCTTTTTCAAACTGTTCAAACAATATTACGTGATATTTAGCAGGGAAAAGGAAAGAGACAAAAACAACTCTTTAAATTGTGCAAACTTCTGTTTTTTCATCCCAGGCAGCTGTAATAGCACATTTAGTAACAGAGTGGGTTGTTTTTTTAGGGTTTTTTGTTTGTTTGTTTGTTTTCCCACAAAGATATATGCAAGTTTAACTGCTAGTCACCAATTAATTCATGTCAGTTGTGCTAATAAAAACCAAAGTCTCCTGGAGAAAAATAAGAGTCAACCCCACAATTTGAATGTTCGAAACTTATTCCAAGTCCAGGCAATGGTCTGCAACCTTGTAAACACAAATCTATTCCACTGTTGTTATCTTTACACAGAGATCATTGCAAGCTCTTTTATCTCTAGGTGCTTGCTCTGACAAGTTTATACCACAACAATTTGTTAGTGACAGCCTCCTAACCTAAAAATGAATTAATCTTTTGGTTATGCATGCCATGATTTCCCCACCGTAAACACGATCTTTTACAAAGAGATGTTCTCTTAGCCCAGATTTATGGATTGAATGCTAGATGTGGAAGCTGAATGACATTTATTTGGTGCTGCAGAAATGTGCCAAGAACATTCCTCTGCCACTTTCATAATGCTGTGTTTATAAGATATCCTTCAGCAGTGAGCCAGAAAATGTCCTTGGAAGTGCTTTTACTGTGAGACGAGAATAATCAAATGGCCAGGCAGGTAATTCCTTCACCTGTTCAAAGAGTAATATGGTATGCTTATTTCTTTTCTTTCAAGCTGAAAGAATTGCAGAATAGTGTACTGTCTTCAGGTTAGATTTAAACACTGCATGGATCCTGAATTCCTTTATTGCAGTAACAATGGGATCCTCTCCCACAGCAAAAAATGCTTTCCTCAACTTGATGGACATTGAGTGGAATAGACTTAACCTCATTTTCTGTAGATTATCAACTCAGAAAATGAACACTCTGAGGTCTACAAAAACCCTTCCAGGAAAAAGAGATACTGAGCAGTAAAATTCACCTGCTTTTTGTGTCCTAGAGCCTCCAGTACCACTAAACAGATCTTGTTTTAGCTACAATGCACTCACAAATGTGTTCTGATGAGCATCCAGCTTTGCAGCTGTGAATCCAGAGCTCTCAGATTAGTTAACTGCACATTTGACTTTTGAAGTATTAGTCCAGGTTAGGCCTCATAATAAATTATGACCCAGAGAGAAAGTGCAGTATTAATGAAGCTAATCATCTGACAAAGGACAGCTCTGACACTTAATCAGGCAGCAAGGCTAATAGAGACAAGTGGCACACTGAAGGATGCTTAGGGACAATCATGATTCAACAGAACAAAGATGCTATTAATAATGGCAATTGGTCACCATACAACTTTCCTAGATACTTAGTAGCTCTTGTTTGCAACCTACCATTCCAATGCAATTCTCACCTCTTTTCTACAAGAAAACTTCCATTATGTTGTCATCTCTTAGTAAACTATACTTTTTACTACTCTTATTTTTCAACACCACCCTACCCCCTCAAATACTACCAAACATATTAAATAAAAAATAGTAACAGGAAAAAATATATTTTAAATACCAGTATACTCTGGATGCTATTCTGAAAGCATACAGAAGTGTTAACAGATCACTAAAAATAATACTTTTCAAAAATTTGAGCTGACAAATACCAAGAAGATGGCAAAATGAACCAAGGTTCAGAAACATACACTATGTTACTACATCATTCCATTTATATAATAAAAGCCACTTTCCCACAGAAAACGTGTAGAAGGGAGAAGGAAATTTGCACTTTGTTGCATCCTTCTCTTTTTTCTAGAAGATACTTAACCTCACAACTCTGACAGACCTGAATAAATATTTCTTTCACTAACTCACAGAATGGCTGAGGCTGTAAGGCACCTCTGGACATCATCTGCCCCAAGCAGGGCCATCTGGAACAGATTTTACAGGACCCTGGTGGGTGTGGGTTTTTTTTATTATCTCAGAGGATGGAAACTCCACAGTGTCTCTTACTACTACCACATGAAGACTGCATCTTCGGCCTTCCACAGATCTGGGTTGTGTTTTCCAATGCAAGTGGCTTAGAAAATTCTTCTCTAGAGTAAGCACACCCCAATTTCTAAAATTAGAAGACGTTCAACAAAATTGTACCAGTACACAAGGAGTGTGGGAAATGGTCAATATCCTTGGATTATAAACTTCAGTTTTAAACAAACAGACAAAAAATCATTGTCATTATCATGTCAGGGAAGATGTGACATTTGTAGACTGTTTGAATCACTCAGAGACAGGCAGTGATAGGAGGCTCTGTTGTGTGATAGATTTTATGCAGCCTTCAGCAAGCAATTCCATCATAGGTGCAGGAACACAAGCAGGGAAGAAGAAGAAGAGCTCTTATTCTGTTACCCAGTGTTTCTCTGAGTTAGGTAAACTACAATTGAATAGTTATGTTTTGTCTAGAACCAGAACCTATAAGGAAGAAAGAAGAAAAAAAAAAGAAAGAAAAAAGAAAAAGGAAGAAAAGAAAGAAAAGAATTCCCGTACACTGGTGAAAACTTTGAAACAATGGTGTCAAGGCAGGTGTCAATTCCCTCATTCATGGCAACTGCAGGCTCATTGGAACACTGCACTGTAGAGGATAAAACCATCAAAATTGCTGTTTGATTTTCTAGCAGCCAAACAATGCAGATTGAGAAAAGGTCAGGATTTTCTTCAGTGAGTGGGAGTGAGCACCAGCACTGGTGGGAGCACTAGGAACAAAAGAGGCCACAGATAGTCACATTATTGATACTCTGGCTCCATCGACTCACTATTCTTAGAGATTTTCAGTACACTGTTACAATACTCTGCCAGTAACTACAGCTGCTGAGAAATGTTCCCTTCCCATTCTTGCTTATCTGAGGGGGGAAGAAGAAATCAATGCAATACAATGACTGAATGATATTTGAGTGGACTAGCTTTGATTTTTAGTCATTAAGGTCATCCAAGACATTCACAAGCTGACAGGAAATACAATAGGCTGCTTTGACAGACAGACAAGGAATTTAAGTCTATTGCTCGTGTAAGGCAATACAGAACATGCAATTCTTTGTCCATCTTCTATAAATATACTGATGAGCAGTGTGTTGACTTAATCTGAATATTGTTAAAACTCCCTGTTCCCTGTGCTACCCTCTTGAGACTTTACTGTAGAACCAGAGTCAAATCACTATAATCAGACCATCTCAGGCTTTTCAAAACACTGATGAACCTATTCAGATGCTCAGCAGAAATGGAACACTGAAAGCTCTCATTAATACAGATTTAAAGAAAAAAAAAAAAAGTACAACTAAACATCATGAAAAACAGAACACTAAAATTTTCTGAGAAAGGTTTGATTCAAGGTAAAGATTCAAGGTAAATTTAGGAAATGAACAGGTGTATTCCTAATAAAAAAGACTTTGCTCCTCGTTTCCTTCAAACAGAGGAACTCGAGAGAGGGATGCTATTTACTGCTGAGAGGACAAAAAAGAGGATATCTGTAAGACCCAGCCTACAAGATTTCTACTGACAGATTGGTGTAGCAGAACTACTGAACTACCTCACCTATACTGAATGTCAGGCTGAGGAAACCTTTTATTTTTCTCATTTTGTTATGTTAGTTGGAATTGCTCTCTCATTATAAATGTTTTCGGGAAACTGCTTCCAGACTTTTTCTGTATTTTTGATTCTTTAAGACACTGCAAGTGTTTATATTAGGTCTCACTCTTTGAATTTAACTTTAACTAATTAGCTATGTAGAGAAAAACTACTGAGTGCTTTTGAGGACCAGTATGGATGTCATGTGTGAAAAAGGAGCAGGAGAAACACAAAGGATGGAGAACAACAGCCTGCCAGCATGAAAGAAGATTAAAAAAAAAAAAAAAGAAAACAAAACAAAAACAACAATGACAACAAAAAGAAGAAGATAAAAAAGAGAAAAATGAGGAAGGAGTGATGGGAAGACAGAAGAGGAAGTAAACACCTTTACCCTGACTTGGGGGGAATAAAAAAAGGGAAAAAGACATATGAAAAGGAAGGAATGGGATGGGAAAAAGCAGAGATAAACACTTTTTTCTGCAAAGAAAAAAAAGGATATCTGGTAGCTAAAAGATAATATGCAGGGAAGGAGTAAATTTGAACAAAAGAACTACTGAAGCATGAGCAGCTTCGTCAAAAAGAGTTGACTAGCATCCAGAAGTACCAGAAAATAATGCAAACAAGCTACATATGATTCCTAAAACAATAACGGGCAGCTGTGAAATGTACACATAGATCTATGTTTGAACAAATTCATGTAATTTGTTCATCTTTGTTAACCGCCCCCCTGCCCTTCTTCCCTTCCACTATTTCTCAACACTTTCCCCTAAATAAACTGTAGCATATGGAACTCCCAAGACAAAAGCAGGATCACAATTCCAATGAAATTTAAAAAGAAAAGAAACAGAATGTCAGCTCAGATTGCCAGAACATTTTAAGTATACACAACGTGGGGTGTTCAGCTCCAGTTCACACACTGGTAATTGTATTCCCAGCTGTTGACCTAATCCTCCTCAGGTCCACCACAGACAAATACACTTTGGGAATTGATGCTACTTCTATATGTCCATGGATTTGACTTGAGGATCTGTAACACAACACTTCAGTGCCACTACATCTGCCACAAGTGCTGGTGACCCATCCCTGCTTTACCCTTTCAAGGATAAGGACTTGTAATAGTTTTGAACCACACTGCACCAAAAATACCCTGCTATAGTTATTAACAGCTTTGCAAACACAAGCTTAACTGTTTTGGTCTATTGGGGCTTTTTATTATGTTCTAACCAGCAATTACTTTGGATCCAGTAAATTTTTCCCAAAGGGCAATCACTAGTAAAATGCAACCCAAAAAGTCCCAGTGCTTCAACACATCAGATTTCTCTGCACAAGATAAATAACTGCTCAAACTTAAACAACTAACCTATCTCTACCTGAGAATCTGGTGCTTCAAAATGAGTTCAGTTTATGCCTTATCTTTACGTGGAAATATACAATTACTCATTTGGATATCCACCTGTGTATAAGTAGTGTCCCCTCTTTTATTTATTTTCCAATTTCATATACATGTATTTACAAATGAAAAGAATCCTTGTTAACATTTCAATAGAATCCCATGCTATTTTAGCATCATCCCATTGTTAGGACAGTATTTTCTGAATACTGGATAGCATATATTATACCTTCAGATGAGGTAATATATTTGTCTTCACTTAAACCTCCATGCTAGTTAAAAGGCCTGTATCAGCTGAAGCCACTGCCGCTTTCCGGAACTTGCAGAATATTGTTTTATTTAATTGTACTATCAAATTTTTTGCAGACAGACACCAATGAAATCATGTTGTCAGTACATCCAAGTACCTTGAAAAAATACCAATGATGATTTTAAAGATTTTTAGTTTTGTGGTTTGTTTGTTTTGTTTGTCAGGTTTTTTTTGACTTTGGAGTTCTTTGGGTTTTTTGTTTGTTTGTTTATTTGGTTTTTTGGGTGTTTTTGTTTGTTTGTTATTGTTGTTGTTTAAAGTGACAATATTCACTTCCAGGATAAGCCTTCTTAGTGCTACAAAGTGGACTAAATTAATGGGGAAGGATACTGGTAATACCAAAACGTGAAAGAAAATTAGGAGTAGGTCAATACTAACTTCATTTTGTCAAATATATGTGAAAAATACTTAATATTTCTTGATGGATTCATTTGAACAGGACGTTTTTTTCTTTTTTACAGATTAGGGAAGCACAAGTTAAATGCTGCTAATACATCATGTGATATTATATAAAAGTAACAGAAACGCTTTTTGCCACATAGATTTACTACTACTGTTATTATTGCTGTATATAAAATCTATTGCAACTGCACAGCCCAAACCTGCAATTTTTACCACAGCTGCTGAAAGATACATTAATCCTTTCATCTTACAAAAACAACAAATAACTTGCAAGGTTGATTAGCAGGAATCATCACAATGTGTTCAGAGTAAGGAGGCAATATTTGCTGCTCAGCCTCCTTGCTGGTTGTTGGGCTGACTGGAACAAAAGAACCTGACTGACATTTTAGCAAGAAAACCCTGCAATTAACTTTTTTGAAAGAGTGACTAGACCTGGTAAACACATTAAATACATCTTGACTGTAGTAACTCTGGTTTCAGAGTTTCTTGCTTTTAACCCATTTTTGTTCTTTCCCAGAGAAAATGGGAATTATTAACTGAAGACAGAGAGAATCAGTATCAACCCTTTTTCTCCCCTCTAAGCTCACGGGTATTCCCACACTCTGCACAGGAAGGACAGAGGCATTAGGACAGACAGACAGGCCCAGCTGTGTTCTGGCAGCAGCTGTGCTCTGTGCGCCCTACTGAACAGCCAGCAGCAGAAAATCCTCCTGGGTTAGACACTAATAAAATTGGTTTGTGTGCACTGCACCCTCAGCGACAAGCTGCAATAAGCACTGTTACTGCCCTGCACCAAGGATCTGAGACCTGCTGAAACTAACTCAAAGTGAAAGCGAGCGCTGTCAGCTTGGCCACTGCTTAACCAGCCAGCTCAGAGAGAACCCAGAGCTACAAATGTCCCTGTCGCCACTCTGGGAAAAGTTACAGGCCAGAAACGAGCAGCACTGGCAGCTCCTGTATTTCAGCAGTCACCAAAAAAAAACCCCAAAACAACAAAAAACACCCAACAAAAAAAAATATCCTCCATAATAAGAAACTTGCTCTGAAAAAACTTTAAACAGCTCTAGACTTTATGGTTTACACCAGGAGATTTCCATGCACTGGGAGAAGAAAAACTGCTAAAGGAGCTGCGGTCAACACTGAAGTTGACTTGTCAGGACAGAGGGGCTGTAGGTTCTTGGGGCTTTTGTTTGTGTTTTTTAAACCTTGGAAGAGAGGTCAGCATTTAGCTGATCAGCAGGCCATCTCAGAATAAGCTGTGACAGAGGCACTGCAGGGGAAGTATTACTAGAACAAAGATTAATTACTAGAAATAAAGTCAAGGCTATATAACTAGATAAAGTTACCCACAATTTTCATATTTATAACCTTTATGAAAACTACACAGTTATTTTTGTTTTGTTCAGAAAACAGCAGATAAATGCTTACTGTTAAACTGTGTCCTTCCCTAGCTGGAGATTTTTACCATCTAGGTTACTATTTTTCTTCAGATATGAGCTATAGAGGACAGGAGACTAAGTTAATTCATGAGCCAGCCAGAGCAGAACACATCGAAAATAGGAAATAGGAGCCCACAAACTTTCTGAATTATAGATTTTCAGCTAATAACAAATGAAGCTGAAAGAAGCATCAGGATTTAAAACAGGTAATCAGAGTCTAAAACATGACATTAGTATCTAGTGTTTCACACAACCTCTGATGTGAAAATGAAATTGCTGTTCTGTTTTCAGCAAATGCCACCTAGTGATACATAGTTGCAAAGCTTTGAACTGCTTTGATTTTATTATGTATAGCTCCACATTTTCTAATTTTCTCCTATGGAAAAAAAAAATCAGGCAAGTGCTTCATATGGTCACAGGCTCTCAAAATTCATGTCACATACATGCCGAACACAGAGGAGGATGGGTTAACCACATGTGAGGGACCAACATTTGTTACAGTTTGTATTAAAATATTCATTGCAAACAACCATGCTAAGTACACTGTAGCAGTAACATTTCTGTAATATTACTGTAATATTTCAAGTTCTTTTTTTGTTCTTCTGTCAAAAGCAGTTAGAGAACAGGCTGTTCTAGTCTGCTTGACTGACTGCTGTCTACTTTATTTCATCTGACCCAATTAGTGTCTGAGTTAATTAGGAGGAGCTGCCACTGGGACATCAGAGAATGTATCAGAGAAGTTTGCAATTAACGAGACCAAGGTGTTAACATGCAATTGTTTACAATCCATACACCCTGTTCTTAGGCTGAAGATACTCTCATTATAAAGCTGACAGCATCAACTAGTCCACAGCTAGAATTCATCTTTTTATACAACATTTGAGAAACTTTGAAAGAAAAGAACACATGCATCTAAGAACAGCTGTGTAAATTAACGGTAAATGAACTTTGTTTTCCACTCCTGTTTCACCTCACTGAAGTAGACAAAGTAATGATGAATGTATTTAAACTATATTTGTTATTTATTTAATTCAAAAAAAACTATTGCAGATTTCATGTTGTCAAGTCTCTTGGCATCCTTCCACCACTCCCAAGCATCCTCCACTTTCCAAGGGTAGGAAAGAAAGGACAAGCAAAGAGTAAAGCCCTTGTTGATAGTGACAGTTGTGGGGGGAAAGCCAATAGAGTAGGATTTAATTCACCTATATCCTTTCCTATTTCATAGCTACTTTGTTCTGTTTGTAGTGGTTCAATTGTACAAGTGACTGAAGGATCTTAAATTTTGAGAACTACACACGTTAGGATCTGAGTGTTTGGCATACTGAACACGATTGTCCAGTACTACCCCATATTTGGAAAAACTCCAACTGTACAGGTGAAGGCTAATACAAATTAGATAAAAGTCTAAATACCAGTACTTCACAGAAAACCTGGATTACAAAGAATGTTAAATGTGTATCCCCTACACCCTATGAGGTCAAACATTCCTGAAAAGTAAAAAAGTATTTGAATTTCTAGACAGCTCATAAGCAACACCTTGCAAACAGCCACAATGTTTATTGCAGACTGTTCTTCATCTTCTTTCTGAGGCTTCTATTTTTCATTTAACAGCTTTATTTGGAAAGTGACTGTTCAGTTCTCACACAAAGAAAAAACATTTAAATTGGAAGAATGGGGGAGGTGTTTGTCTCTTTTGTCTCTCAGATGGTGAAAAATGAGAGCACAATAGATGAAGTTTTAGACTTCATCACAAAGATGGCAACAACTGTTACAAAGAATATGCATTTTGTAGATTTTTTAAGACAAAATGTATTAAAGTTAGAATCAGCAATGTGCCCAGAGCCACCAATAGTTCAAACTGTGTTTTTACCCAGTAATTAGTGGGGGGAAAAGCTACCATTATAGAGAACAGGCTTTATAAGCTGTGGAAATCATATTGCTGAATACAAAAGAAGGCGAGGTGCCACCCTTGTCTATCAAATTCCACAACAGCATTGGCTTCTGGTGCAGCCTCTGTCTCTCAAGTACCACAATGGGAGGGGGCAGCCTGTGACACACAGAGGAAGTACAGGATGTGCTTCTTCTTAAGCACTCAGGTATTGATCCTGCTTATGAACATTTTATTATCTATGGTAACACTAAAACAACATACTTTGCTATGTGTTGTTATACATATGTTTACAACTTTGCATAAGGTTCTCAGATTAAGTTGTCTACAGAAATAATTGAAATTAGGTAATAATCCTATCCAAAATTCATCTGCTTGACATTAGAGCACTGGCATTTGTTAAAATAGAATATTTGGTTTGGGACTGAACACATTTTTCATCCACACATGGGGACAAAGCTCAAACAGCTTAAATTTATCTTGGGAGAGCAGAGTAGAAAGAACCAGTAAAAATAAAATGTACAGGGACACTAAGATAGCAAGGAAGAAAGAGAATACACATAATTCCCTTACCCATATTTTGAGGAACTTTTTCCATTCTGGGGTAAGGGGAAAAGTAAAGGGAGAAGCAATTTTTAGAATGATAACATCACTACATTTTGTAACGTCTCTGAAATTCTTTCTCCACTTCAGAATATTTGAAGCACTAGTGAATTTTTTTTAATTAGATTTAATGAGTACTGTTCATTTTCTCATTAAGTGGGCATTGTCTGAGCAAGTTACAAGAATATTTGCAGTAACAAATTGTATTCAAATCCTGGCAGATTTCATGCCCTCCCAACTGAAAGGAGGATTTTCTGGCTGTACCAGACATGGACATTTTGGATAACTAATACATTTGCTGCCTGTATGTATTCTGTGCATTGATCAGTGGTTTTTTTCATTGCATACATCACGCAGAACTGCTTGCAATGAAGGATTTCATATCTATAACATTAAGTGAAGATTAAGAAATATTAGTATTGATGCTAGGACAGTTACCTATTATAAACATCGATTTTTATTTCAATTCAGTGCCAACTCATCAGCTGTACTGAGAGGAGCTGTGTTTCCTTAATATAGATTCAGTACAGAAAAAGAAGAAAAACATCTATTTGTCATTCTTTTTACAGCTGTTCTTTTCCAGTCTAGACAACTCAAGGCAAGTGTGACATTTCACAAGATCATAAACTACATTGAAGAAACATACTGTCATTCTATTCTGATGTTTTGCAACAGTAAAGAAGAGTAATTTTATTTGTAGCCTAATGCTTTTTAGAGGCACCTTAATCAATCTGCACAGGTATTTTGATCACATTCATTCTAATAGAGAAACAGAGTGAATAGATATTGGAATTTCAGAATGGGCTTCTATCTTGGAGGATGTACAAAAGACCAACTGAAAATATTCTACGTAGAAAACTCATAAGCCAGCAGAGGAAGGGAAAGAAGGAAAAATACGTTAAAATGAATGTTAAATTGTATGGATAACTTACTGGGAGAGGAAAGAGAAGAAATTAGGATTCAGCTAAAAAGACTACTGAGATAAAATCTCGCCCAACAAAGCTGAAACTATTATGCTGTGGCTTTGACAGCTACTAAAACCCTACACATGAACCAAGGGAAATTCACTGAAATTAGAGCATGATGGTTTAGAATGAATGAAGAAATGTTATACCCATTAATTCTCAGGAAGTTAAGATAGCACTCTACAAAACAGTTCCATGTGAACACAATAGAGAACATACACACTCTCTCCCTGCTTAAAGCAGGTATAATTCCTATTTTCTTCATACATCTCCTTTAATTTATTAATAATACATCTTCTTAGCACACTCTTTAGCTTCTTTAATGTCTTCACACTCCATAATTTGAATCTGGTTACTCACACACTCTATGGTTCACAGTTACACTGTAGAATTCCTGAGCATATAAAATCCTTGGGACTAGTGTGTAAAAGGATAAAAGGGGATTTATAAAGATTAATGGTGGGAAGGTATTCAGATGAATCTGAGCACAAGTATCCTGAGGCAATGTTTAGCTTCAGTAATGACTAATTACTGATATGCAGATGCTGAGATGAGCTCAGCTGGTCAGAGAGTGGTGCTAACAACACCCAACATTGTGAGCTCAGTCTCTGTGTGGAGCATTTCCTTAAGAGCTGGACTCAATGAACCTTGTGAGCCTCTTCCACCTCAGAACATTGTGTGAATCTCATGCTGGCATCTACCACCTACCATGCAATGGATCTTCAGGCTAATTCAGTGAGCATGAGGATCAAGAAAACCAGAATTACTACAGTATGCTGCTCCTTTTACTCAGCTCACAAAACAAATATTCTTTGGCCAACACAAGATGCAAAAAGAAAGTTATTTCCGAGAATTTTGAGAAGTGAGGATGGAGTTGGCTACTCCTCTAATATTTGCAACACCTCACAACTAACTTAGCAACCACATAAATAGTGTCTATGTTATTTTGGTATTTCTACATCACTAATTGTCAGGCTTTCTTCATCAGCATCATCAGCTTGATGACAATGACATACAGAGGTTAAATCATTTGGATATCTGATTAGCTGTCAGAAACAATGATTCTATGACATTCAGGCTCCACCTAACATTACAGGAGGACCCAGAGGGTTTGCAACCAAATAACAGTTTTGGAAATACTGCCATTCTTATAATGAAAGAACTTGAAAATCATGCAGCAGGCAGCTACATTAATAAAAGTAACATGAAAACAATTTACAATTAATGCAAAATAACTTACAAAGGTCAAATTGGCATGACTGTGACATTTCAAGCAATGTAAATGGAAGTCTTAAAATTTTCCACGCTTCTATTTTACACTCCCAGTAATAAGGAAATTGAATGAATTTCAGGTCTTTGACATGTTTCCTCTATTGACAATTACGTCTTGAATAGAAAATAACTTTGGTAATACACAATTCTCCATATCAAATTTTTTAACAGCTAGGGAGATCACTATGCATTAAAAAAATCATTCTTTTTAAATTATTTCTGTTCCAACTGTAGTCAAATGTGATACTCAAGGACATGAAGAATGCTTAAGATAGCTTCTAAACTCTGTTCATATAATCAGGCATGCAGATAGTATTTAACAGAATACAATGCAGATATTTTCCCCCTGCTAGGTTTTACACATGGTAAGAAACTACTCAAAACACAGACTGATTGGACGCTGGCTTTTTGGAATAAGCAAAGTTAGCCTAACTATAAACTTAAACAGAGAGAGAATTTAATTAACATTTCCTATTTCACCATGAAGTTAGGTGTGGTCATGAAAAAACAATTTTCAGTGCTAACAGCAAATATATTGAAAGAACTACTCAGTGAGATAGGGAAAGAAGCACGATAAAGAAGCAATCTGAAGAGAAAATTTTAAAACTGGCTATAATGTGGCTTAAGTTATCTTCAAGGAGAAACAAGTATTTACACAGCAAAAAAAAAATTACGTTAGTAAATGGAAATAGGACAATGTTTCCATAGAAGTGCATTCACACTGTAAGAGAGCTGTTATTATATTACAGGAGGATGTACACAAGAGGATGTACGCATGCTCTTTGCTTTATTTTTTGAATATTTTTGGCTGTCATCTTTGGCTTGTACAACATAAACCTCACATAAAATACATAACTTTCAACCAGCCAATAGGACAGGTCATCATCAGGACTTATAAATTTAAAAAATTAAAAAAAGTTTATAGTCTCAGAAACCGTTAAGTCATCTTCCTTTTGGTTGTTGATTTATTTAAATGTACTCGATTTAAGGTGAGCATTTAAGGGTCCACTGGTTTTTATTTTAAAATGGAACAGATGTACACCTACTTTTCAACCTACTGCACTGTCAAGACATTCCCCACAGCACTCCTTGTAGTTCATGACTCTGCTCATAGAATATAGCAGGAACATAGAGGACCCTACTTTATATTTCAACTTGGAAAAATATAAACAAAATAATACTGCACATACGGGGGGGAAAAAAAAAAAGAGAAGAAAAAGAAAGTACTTTACTATTTCACAGACATTGGGCAGACAGGTCTCCATCCTGGCTGGAAGGAGGTGAAAAAATCAGTGTCATTGCTTGAAATGATGCATATTACTGGATTATTCTCATTAGTGAGGATTACAGTCTTGGCAGTCTAAGCAATGTAGTTTGAAATAATTGCAACAAGTATAATGCCAACACTAAGAAATAAGTAAATTATGGAATTATAGTTCTTTATCAGTCTGCACAGCTTAATAGCTTTCCCAAGCTATTATTTATTTTAATTTATATTTTCCATAGAACTTCACACCTTTGAAAATGTTTCTATTCTAAGGAACACACAGTTACTATGACTGCAGTGCAAGTAGCAGATCAAAACCCTCAAAAGCAGGCTTTGATTTTTCCTAGAGGCCTTGTCAGAAACATAAGCATTCTACAAGTTTAACAGTTGAGATTAGATATTACTTTAAAGAATTAATTATTTTAATATTAAATGCTGCTTTAGAGACCTAATTAATAATGAAAAAAACATTAAAGATATTAAAATTCTGTGTACTTACAATGCACAGTTATAAAAAGACAAATAAATATTTATCTAGAACATTGAAATTCAGCTGGAAATCTGATTGGTAGACTTTCCATGCACATTCAGAGGACTACAAAAACAAAGATATCAATGGGATGATTCAGAAGCAACTCGCAAACAATAAAAAAAATCATCATGAGGTACTTTGCAAATGCATCCATATTTTAATTTTGCAGTATTTGTATTGAAGTGAAATGTATCTTAAGACTGCCCAAAGCACCAATTCAAACACACAGGCATGCACATTTATGTGCAAGGTTACATGGTTAAAGTGCAGAAATTCCTGCAGTGGGTTCTGACCTGCAGGTAAATCAGAGGTCTGTGACTGCTTGGCTGTGATAGAAGTGAAATATTCACCCACATGATGTTCACTTGTGCAAGTGTTCAAGCAGCCACATCTCTACAGCACTGGTCCATTAACACAGCTTTCCATATAATTCTGAAAGATGGCACACACACCCAGTGATGTTCGATGACATTTATTAAACTGTTCAAGCAAGCGTTCACCTCACTTCTAACTATTCCTGGAGATCATTTTCAGTTCTAATGGCACTAAAGTGAGCATTAAATCTGGTTCTTGTTCCTTAATTCATTATTTATTCCAGGAACATAAACTTTAACCTATATGTGTAAGCAGCCCTTTAACTTCTATAGTGTGGATTTGACTGCAGCTGGGTTTTTTTTTAATGCTATTACTAGCTGTCATCCTCACTTTACAAACTGCAATTAGGCCTGGTGATTAATATGCATTAACTACATTTCTGAGAGCTGCTCTATGTAACAAAGACCAGTGTGTGTTCTTCCTGTCCCTGACTATTTTTTGGCAAACTACTATCCTTGACCATTGAGATGAAGTATTGCCTCTACATTTCTCTGCAAGATGTATACACAAGGTATAGGAGACCTGTAATGAAACAGTCTTCTCCCAACAAATATTTAAAGTAACAAGTCCAACCAACCAGAATTTTCAGGTTATTTTGCAAATGTAATTACAGTAGAAATTCTTTGAAAAACCTAACCATTTATCTGAACACTGAAAATGTCTGAATGTGTTAAGCATATATTGTGCTATATATACATTTTATGTATTCACGCTACACCAGCTTTAACACTTCAGGACTCTTGCTCTGTATTTTGCACCTTAGTAAAAATCTAGTTCCTGTGAGAAGCCAGGTAAGCACTGCCACCTCTACCACTTCTGTGTCTGCAAACACAGTGGTTCAAAAAGTCTCACCAGCTAAAAGCTGTTCCAGATATATTCTGCACCACAGCTAATACTCAAGTACTCAAAACAAATCCACCCAATTTTTCCTTGACAAGGTGGGCTGGCATGCTGACCTCTCTACTGCCCAACTCCCATAAAGCTACACTTACCCAGAAAAAATGCCAATAGAATACAGAGTGCTCCAAAATTGCATCAATGATGACACAGAGATTTACAAGCAAGCCATTAAATGAGGATAATATGGACAGAAATATGCTAAGCACTCTTCAGAATGCATTTACATGCAAGTTGAGCTAACTGAAATGCTTGAGGAAGGCCTAGACACTAGATTAAGTATGATGCCCATCCTCCCAAATTAAAATTAGTAAGGTCTTCCTCCTAACTACTGCAGATGAAGCAAGGAGCAGCCTGGCTATCAGCCCCAGGGCTTCATCACAGCCACTTATTCCCATCTGAAGCAGTGAAAAATGCTTTTGCATTGATGGGAGACATACATAACTTGTTTTTTATTTGTGGCCTCTTTTTGCTGTTGTTTTGGTTTTTTTTTTTATAACTCATAATAATAGGGAAGGAAAGGACATTTTATTCTTAATTTACATGAAGAGTTATTAACAGAGTTGTTAAAAAGACTGTAAGGCTGTGGTTGTTCAATAATTAAATGGATGGAAATACCCTGACTAAAAGGGCAAATCCATCTATAGAATTGCTATCAAGGAGAAGAATTGCTGAAAATAAAATTTATTCTTTTATAACAAGTAAGAAAATCATATATTGATTCAAATGTTATCTCTCGCCTGGATAGAGTACCATTGTTACATTTAATTAATACAATGAAATTTCCCAGTCTATTCTATTAGTTGTTTAATACAGTTAGAATGAAGTTAAATAAGTGCTTTAACTCGTTACAAAATTTAAAATGAAAACTGGCCAGTAGTGATATTTCTTGACATCATAAAGCATTTTCTCATTTATTTTAAATACTTCATTTTTCTGTAATATTTCCCTTCCTGAATATCAGAGAAGCAACATACTTAATTCTGATATACTTCACATACTAATATTTACCAAAGACAACAGTTATTATGTCTTGATCCCATTAAACAGACACAACTAAACTTCCAATATCACTGTACTAGACTCCCTACTGATAAACACATAAGACAAGATTTTCTAATGAGATATGAGCAATCTTGCTTTCTCTGCAAGAAGTGCAAACAGGTAACACTTATGAGTCGCTGCCCAACAGAACAAAAAAAACTTCTGTATGTTAAGCATATGTGCACGTTTTATTAAATGAAAAATCATATATTGCTACCATCAAAGGCCCTTTTCTCAAATTCTACATGATGAAATGGTATCAAAACTCCACCTACTTAAAATATACTGCTTTACTCACTGATGAGATGCGCAAGAGTGCAAATTTTTTTGTATGTTTGGGGTTTTTTTTTGTATGTTTGGGTTTTGTTTTGGGGTTTTTTAGTGTGTGTGTTTGTATGCATATGTATGTTTCAGGATAGATAGAAAGCAGAGCTCATGGTCTAATCCAGTTTGCCACATCCGTATCACCAACTAGGGCCCCTCTAAGTTGTGTGTGCCAGACTTCACTTCAGCCCAGCTTAGTCAAGTTTATCCCTGCGTGCATTAAGGGTGCTGGAGAGACAAAACTCTGTTCACAGGAGGATTTTCCTGCAGCACAGCCAAGACGTAAGCAAGGGGAGCAGCGGCACAAAAGCTGTGACTTAGCTCTTGCTTTGCTCTCCAAGGATTTCTTTTTTCCCTTGAGGTGGCTGGAAGGAGGACACCATTCCTTGAGCAGCCAGGAGTAGCTTTGTTTTTGGTCCACAACAGTTTGTCTTGCTTGCAGCATCAGTGGGAAAGAAAAGTAAGCCAGGACTTTTCCTAACCAATCAACAAATAGAAAACCACCCAAGATTTGTAAGTGGTCTAACACTACTCTGAAATGCCATTAGAGAAAGTGTCAATCAAGATTTGAATGCTAATTGCTAAGGTATCAGTCAAATGAAAACAAATCCTGTCACTATTCATTCCATTTCAAAACTCCAGATTGATGAAGTATTTGTACTGTTAGTATTTAGGCACTCAAGCTTCACCATTGCAAATGCTCCTGATGGAGAGCAAGGTAAACACCTCAGTTTTGTCTATTTTGTGTGTGTAAAGCTCCAACTGAATTCTACAGCTTAAAATGTAGCCCTGAAAACGTAATTGAAAATGCATATTAATGCTGGATAATTCAAAATTTACTTTGAGATGAAGAATTAGGATTTGCAATTTCAAAATACAAATTGAGAACTACAGATATTTGTAAATCCTCAATGTGTTAATAATTATTCACTGAAATTTCAGTAATTGTGGATGATGGCTGTGTTGAAAAATTTTGTAATCTGTTCATAAACAAAGGCCTCCAAAAGCTAAGTACAGAATTTTAAGCAGAGGTATACAATTTAACAGTGCCAAAAATAGTAACCTTTTCACTAATCACTTACAAAATAGCTACTTTTCCTAAACATAAAGCAATCCCATTACTTCAGCCTATATAAACCTCATTTTTGAGGTGGATACAAACTTTACTGTGGCTTTATTTTATATAACTTTGTTTTCTACACATCTGAAACCAGCTCAGTGAACCTAAGTGAAGAAATTTAGTTCATATCTGTAGAGAAAGGCAACAGAATTTGGCTTCCCATGTTGAAACCTATCATACAATACCTTCAAAAATGAAGGGCTATTATGGTGATTAATTTGCTACACTGATTTACAACAGCAAATATGTAGATATAACCCACCAGTATCACTTACACACTGCATCATCAATAAACAAAATGACATTAAAAAAATAGAATGAGAATTATGAAGTTACTCAGCCATCTGTGCTCTTAGGACTGCAGGCTTTCAGCAATATTTAAAACAGGGTAGTTAATAAACATTCCTATATATAATGAGAAGTGGTGCTTGAGGGATATCTTTGACTAAAGCATGTTATTTTACTACAGTTCTTGCACAAGAAGCAACTATTCTACTAAATTACGTATACAAAATAAAACCATTTTACTAAAGTAATCTAAGTTTACATATCAGATAAACACTCAAAGGAAAATGCTTAGAATAAAATATTGGTTGGAGCATTTCTGGAAACTTCTAATTTATTAAGCAGATCTGTTTTTCCCATCAGCATCTATTACGCCTCTCAGAGTGATGACTTTCAGCTTCAAGAATTTGAACCCAGTTAAATTTCTGTGTCTATTCAGTCTGTTTTCATAACTAAGATTACTTTTTATTAACATAAAAAGGTAAGAATTAGGGTTAAACTTTCTTCATATAATTTTGGTAAATACTTATGAGTCAGTTTATTTGATAGAATGTCAGGGTTTAGATAACTTTTCAAATAGAAATCTGCAGTTAAAATTGAATGAATAATTTAGAGTATTAAAAATAGAAACAAATATAAAATACAAAAGTTTTTAATGTCACTCACATCTCTTTGAAAATCATTCTTTTTTGGACACATTTCCAGGAAGATTTAAACCCCTAAAAAGTTTTTTTCCCACTTAATGATTGTAATTAATCATTACTAAGTCTCTAGATGACATGTATTTCTTGTCAGTGTTTTAAAATTACAGTAAAAATAGTTTATCGTATGGACTTTAGGGTTCCTTAGAAAATACATAGGGAGAGCTACTCTGGAAGCTCTCAGCTGGTCTCAAGCTTCAGGTGCCTGCAGGAATACAGACACTGAAAAAAAAAAAGGCTCAACAGCAAAAAGGGCCCAGATTTATTGTGACCTATCTTGGTGTTACTTGTACTATACAAATACACATGAGACACTCGGGTCTGATGATCATTACAGGAGCCAGTGAATGCTCTCTGTTCCCTTCAAATCAATAGTGCTCCTGCACAGAAAGAAACTGGAGGGGCCAAAGGGAAAGTTGGAGCTCAGCCAGGACACGAGTGTCTCCAGGTCAGCCCACCTGGAGCAATGGCACAGGCACCTCACTCCAGACCCAGAAGAAGACCCTGAGTCAGCTGACTCCTCTAAGCAAAGCCTGTTTTTAAAGAACTGCTCCCCAGTAAAATGTGTTTGGCTCAGGTAGAATACAAGCCCACGTGCACCATCCATATTTCTGCATGGATGGTTTTGTACATACTCATAAATCCTTGCTTAAAGTCTTCTCCAGGGCAAAACCGTGTTTTTTCAAAGCCATGGCTTGGAACTAACCAAGATTAGGGGAAGCTACGTTAACACACAATTTAACATTATTTCATAAATCTGTAATTTTCACTATCACAATTGCCCACCTTGTGTTACCCCTCAATAGATAAACACAAAGGGAACCCCTGAAAATGAAGAACAATCAGGCAGGAAGATTTCACAAATGTTCTCTATTGTACATTATACTACAACTTAAAATGCTCATAACTCATAGGTCAAGAAATTGAAAATATTTAAAAAAAGAGGGAAAAAAGGCAATGAAAACCAGATTGCCTTTGCTGTCTGTAACCTTTTTTTCCAGCAATTCATGACTATACAGGCTAAAATTATGCATGTTTAGCATGTGTATTACCACAGCATCCTATCTCTGCTTAGCTTTCTTTTGCAGGGCTCTATCAGAGTACGCTAAATAATTATCATCTCTTTTTTACACCATTCCCAAAGTGCTTCCTTTTCCAGGCCTAATTAGTTCTGATATTCAATGTAATTAGTTGAATTTAGAAATTTTCTATGAAAAAGGTTGTTCTACAGCTTCTCATCAGCTTATATCAGGGAAAAAAAAACTTGACTGATGTTAAATATCAACAACATATTTGAAGTTTTCCAAAGCTGTTTCTAAAAAATTAAAATACCATAAAATTAAACAACCACATGGAATACAATTCAATCTAGCTTTTTTTCTATTGGAAAGGGGGAAAACCCCCCAAAAAGCTAGATTAAAGGCCTGTAAAATCCAACTTATCCAAGAGAGTAGAACATCAGATATGAGGCCATAATAAAAGCACTCACTTGTGTAAATGAATGTAAATTCATAAAAGCATTCATTTGTGTAAGTGTGTAAATTTTTATACTTCCTATATAAGTAAATAAATAAAAAAGAGGCATGTGTCAGGTTTCAAGGATAAGACTAAATTACTTATAATGGAAAAAAAAAAGTTGATATGTTTGTCTTTTTTTCAAATTACTGAAGAAAGAAAAAAGAGGTTTTGGCTTGCCTCTTTTTTTTTTTTTTTTAATTGTTAGAGTAAATTTAATTTATTTATGTGTTAATCAAGTTTCCAGTGCCTTTACACAACTGAGAATTTTACACCGAAATGTGAGCTCTGAAGTTGAGAAAGTTAATTGGTTTCACTGATGAAAATAAGCCATTACCTCTGTGACCAGCCTGACCTGGTTTGGAGCTTGTAATAAAAGAGAACTTTAGCAACAGAAATTAGCTTTGTTATCCACTCAAAGTCTCCAACCAAAACATGACATCCTAATGGCCTATTATAGCTCCAACCTGCTGTTGGGAGGAGGACCTCGTTAATACTTAATTTGAAGAACAGCCACTTTAATGTTTTCTGAGAAATAGGGAGTAGTTGAGTAGTCACTTCACCAAGCTGGATAACCCACAGGAAGCTTTTTCCAAGACTGGCCAAAGAAATCAGGGAAATAAGAATGATCGTTTTGCCATCTATGGCAAGATGACTGAAGTCCAACTTTTTGTAGTTTCTACATAAAACCAAAAGTAGCAATTCCAGCATCTCTTCTCTCTGGTTATCCAGAATATGCCCAGCCTAAAGACTCCCAAGATTCTTCCTCTCTGCATGCTAATAGACACATTTAGAGAAAAACAAAGATATAACCCAACGTAAATAGCGTCTTTCTGTAGGCTATTGATTTAATAAACTTTTATTTCCAGTAAGTTTTGCTCAGAATAAAGTAACACTAACTGTAAAACCAGACTTAACAAAGTTGATTTCTTGAAAACAACAGGCTGAAGAACAGCAAGGGATGCACAGAAAAGTCACACAACACTGGAAAGCCTAGGATAATGTCACCAGCATGATGCCTTACTAACACCTTCCAGGTGTATCAGCTGTATAAATAATAAAGTAGGTTCACCACATATAAGTATCTTTTGTCAAAGAGTGCATGAAATATAAAGAAAGATAAGGCTGAAAGTACTTGCAATATTTCAGATAGAGCAGCTGTTTACAACTCATGTTTTAACATCTATCAGCAAGCTTGACTACAAAGATACAAATACTATCTACCCATCCCACTGCACGAGATATAAGAGAAGTCTCCAGGTCAAGTATCTTCTTGCACTCACTCTCTTCAATATTCTGCGTGAAAATGCACTTCTCATGTTGGAAATTATCATGGGGTGATAAAGAGTGATGCAAAAGACTAAAAAGACCAAAAATATGGATTTAATAATTTGCACCCAAAGGCAGCCAAAAGGATGGCTTACAAAAATCCTCCTAACTGGTGTGAAACTAAGAATAACTGTAATAGAATATTATTATATGATAAAAACTGAAAAAAAGAGGTCTTAACATCTGAATTCTTTCTGCCACAATAGAGTACAAGCTAAGCCATTTAGTTTCTGCATTTCAGCTGCTGTATCCAACCCAAAGCCAATGGTTTTAGTCTTGATTTATTAGCCATTATGAAGGAGATTAAGATTCTCCTTTGTAAAGCCATAAAGGCATCCAAATTATGACTGATTTGAACAGGGTTGGTTATATAAGACCTATTTAGAAGCCAGTGACACTTCCATTCTACCCTTTTATCAAACACAGTCTGGTCAGGCTAAAATTTCTATAATCATATTTTTACATCTACTATTAAAAATTATAGGTAAGAATAGCTTTGAGAGTTAAGCTAGAGAAAATATTTTCTCCTATCAAAAATATTTATCATATAGCTCTTTTTCTGGGAGGTGTCTCAATGTGTCCTTGGAGTTGCAGGCAAATTCAGTATTCCTGGTTTGGAACATATCCATTCTAGTCCTTGTGAGAGGAGTGAGAGAAAGAAAATATCTGTAATGGGAGAAGCTGCAGTCATTAGAAGAAGCTGACAGCTGTATTTCAGTACTATGCATGTGGCAGCGTACCAGCAAGAGGTCAGAAAAGAACTTTTCCCTTTTTCTTAACTTTTACTGACTTCTATTGCAGTGAGCACAAAAAGTGAAGCCCCTGGCCTTGTGCTATGTCCCTCACCCAGTACTTGCTTCAGTAAGTGTGGAATAAGAAATAAGAATGGTACTGGAGGGTGAGTTAAAAATAAAAGTACCATGAAAACCAGTGAAGAACTGAAGAAAAAATGGCTCATGACAGAGCCCAGGCTACTCTCCTATGTAAAAAAAAACAAAAAACAAAAAACAAAAAACAAAAAACAAAACAAACAAACAAAAAAATACCTTCCCACAAAACCACACAAGTTTTCAGGAAAATTTATTAAATTTATATTTGATGAAAATCCTTGGAGGAGAAACTAGATGTCCTAGAGCAAAAACCTGAAGAGCAGAACCCAGACTGGTGAGCTGTTGGACATGAAGGCAGACCACCAGGAGGGGCTTGAGGGTGGAATGGGGAAGCAAAACAAAGTCAGGGAGAGAAGCAAGGTCAGGCATAGATCACAGATCTCCTTATGCCCCAAACTTCACTGTTCCTACATTGTCAAATGTCTGCAAAAAAAAAAAAAAAAATCACCCTCGGGGCTATCTTGAGCCCATTAATCTATTGAGAGAATGCCAAGTTTCTATGAATTTAACCCCACTGGCAAAGATTACTTGCACTAATGATAACACACAAAGACACATACCCGCACCACATCTACCACAAAATCATGCCCTGAAAACATTCAAAGGCACAGCAGTAATTGGTCTGAAAAACTGATTACAGCCGCCTTTCAGACGGATCTCAATTTTAACATTTAATTCTAACTTTGGTAGTTCTGTGCTGTGGCTTCTTATTTGTCAAATGGAGACGTTAATGCCTTGTAGGCAGCATGAAAAACAGGCTGCCCTATGTTTGTGAAACACTGAGATCACATGGAAATGAGAACCAGGATGTCACTGTGCACTTAAAAGCCACACAGAAAGGCATGGCAGCAACGGGAAAAATGAACAGTTGCATGAGTATCATCAAATGTAGCATTTCCTAGCTGTTGACATCACAAGTTCGAGATAATTTCATGCTAATTTCTATAAGAAATACCAGATGTCTCACAATACATAATAGACTTTACATTTGGAGTATCTTCCTAATTTAACCTCGACTATTCAAGTATAGATTTTCTTGAATTTTCACATTAAGAAGAGACTTTACAGAAGATAAAGTTGCCATAGAGATGCATACACTCTATTCCAATCATCTCAAATATAGTTAGACACAATTAATTATTCAGTTCACCACAGAACATTTATACTTTCATATTAAATATTCCAAGGTGAGAGATATTTTTCAAGTCTGTTAAAAAAGAACTTCAAATAGTAGCAAATGGTCTGAGAAAAAAAAGTTAAAATCATGAACAGAAATAATTCTGTTTTAAAAATTAGGTAAAATATCAAGCAGTTAGAGCTCCTTTCCAGATAATTTGCAATTTCTTTATCACTCTCATAGATGCAGAAGGTTTTGGAAGAAAAGAAGTTGTCATTTCCTTTGAATGTCTACAAGGAATAAAGCCCTGTAGTGCTTCACATGTATGCTTTTTGAAAGGTTATACTAATTTCTCTTTACAGAGATAATATAAAAATAAAGACTAATATTATAACACTTCTTAATGGGAGTGAAAGCAACAAAATACTGTTGAAGAGAATCTGGAGCTGCCATGCAGAATGCAATCCTCTTGACTGGCAGCTGTGGCTTGGCAATACTGAGACCTTGTGCTATTTGATTAAAACAACATCAAGATGGAAAGATCTTTTCAAATGAGAGGTCAGAAACATCAGTCTGTTTTTTCTGCAGTTGTCAGAAATGATACAGAGTAATTAAGTCTGGAATAATGTCAGACAGGTGGTACTTTTCTTTTGAAGCAATTCATTAGGGAAGGCTTGTCACTTGTGACATTCCCACGTAAATCCTGGTGCCTGGTCTCTTCTTCAAATGAGTTTAAATTGTTGAATATGAAAATACTTCAAAAGGGACTGTGTAGTCTCTATCTTATACAGCAGCTTAAAATTTCATTTGACAAACATTTAACAAAAAAACCAAAACAAAACAAAACAAAATCTATAAAAAACCAAAGCTAAACCACAGTTTCAAACCTTATGTGTAAGCAACAATTTTCAAAGTGAAAAGACATACAGGAGATGGATGAGCTGCTATCTGCAAGGAGACCAGAACAAGCATTGCCAGGACTAAGAGAGATTTGGGTAGTGAACAACTGCCATCTGAACATCTCCATTTTGTCAACTTAACTTGCTTGTCTATTCTCGCTATGGATGTAACAACACACCAAAAAAGTTCAACAGTGAGCAAAAATGATGACCTTATTCCGTAATATGTGGCATAAATTTCTACTTTTATCACTCTATCAGTGACTTCAAATAAGACCTCTAAAAATTTGAAGATCATCTATAAAACCAACAATGCAATTTAAACAAGTATCATGCACTGAAAGACTCAAATGTGAAAAGCCACAAGCTGGAAAGAGAAAGGACAGTGTCAAAGTAACTACAGTTTTCACTTTGAACAGGGCATCTTCAAAGAAAAATAGTTTTCATTTTCATAATTTGGTTAATTTTGTTCTTTGGGAAGAACAAAGGCTAAAATCCAATCCAAAACCCCAAGAAAATGCATTTCTATTAAGATATATCTAAAATAAATTGCAGAAACACTACTTATAGTCAATATAGTCTTTTAAAGCTACAGCAGTCCACCTGAGGAAACTCATTAAAAGCATAAGCAGTACTAAGGTGTCCTAAACAATTGATTGTCTATAGTACCTACACTTACCTGTCTTGCAATTAGGCATATTGAAGCTCCCATAGAATTATGGACTTGTTAGCTGGAAAGGCCCAATTTTAAAAGGTTTTACACGATGAATAAGCATTTTTAGATGCTCAATTTTACTTTACAAGGTCAGGTATGGACCAAGACACTCTACTAGACTTTCCACTAGTATGCTTCCACAAAAATTCACTCATGCTGCTGCAAATACGTGTGGGAAATAAAATCATGATATTAAAAACTCCATCTGAAATTTCCAACAATATCCGTTATAGCTTGGAAATATAATTTCCTTTGATTTTCAATATAAATATTAATTTTGGGAGAGAAACTATTTGATCTATAAGCAGAAGTCTTGATGCCTTACCTGAAAGTGTGTCAATTACTTAGTGTTGATTTATCTGGGCAATTTCAAGGAAGAACATTGACAAAGATTTAGAAGCCTTTATTTAGTAGATGTCCTGGTTTTAGTCTTTTAAAAAATAAAAATCAGTGGCCATGATTTTCCACACATTTGCCCTACAAATAAATCTGTTTGACAGTAAAGTACTGCCATGTTATTCAGGAAAGTCAAAGCTTTTAATTGCTCTGTGTAAATGCATTTTTGCTAAGAGAAGTCACTTCTGTTGTGTAGTAGCCTTCTCTTCTCGAACTGACATTCGTACAAGCCATTATTCCCTCTAGGAGAAACTTCTGTCTGCCTATAACAATATCATTTATATTTAAAAAGGCCATTAAATGTTTACCTTTAAGAATGCCAATCATATTCTACTGACATAGGAGTGGATTTAATGCTAGTTAGCACTGTAAACTGCAAAGATACTGGCAAGAAGCATTGCAGAAGAGCAGCTTAATTAATTTTGTAACCAAAAAAAGGAATTATTTATCAAGTAGTTCACAGATACTTTTACTTTGGCTTCTGGTGCAAAAGGAACTGAAATTACGACAGCTTCAGGAGATCGTTCTGCCTTGATTCCCAGGATTGTTTCACATCCCATATTTTTAATATGAATGTAAACAGTGATTTTTTTTTTTTCACCATCAGGGTTTCAGCAATAAAAATGCTGATTTTCACCAAAAGTGAAGCACCATTCTGAAGCACAGAAATCCAGGTCAAGTACAGGTTGCCTGTATCAGGGGACCAATGGAATTGTGCCAATGCTTTATAATACAGTTACCCTTCAGAAAAAAAGTTTTGTAAACAGTATTTACACGGCATGTAAACTATTTAAGAAAGAGTTACTTATCTTGCATTACACTAACTGTTGGTTTCTCTGACAAATGAAAGACTGCAGCAACAAAGGTGACATATTTGCTTAGCTCTTAAGCCACAGTAGTAGGGTGCCTGCTGAGAGAGATTCGTTAAAGCCAGCTATATAAAGTCAAGCCTATTTTCAAGCATAAGCAGCAGTGTCTGAACCCTTGCATTTGCTTTCTTTGGAATTAGAATTTGGATTTTACTGTCTTCTTGGAGACTACAAATTGCTCTTCCTAAGAAGCAGATTATTTTCAAAAGAAAAGGTCATTGTGGATGTTGCCATTTCTTTTGCTGGATTCAAACATTTGGGATTTTTTCCATTATATGTTTATATTCTTTTAGGTTTAGCTTAGTCCATAGCTTTTTTTTCCAAAAGGTTAACTTGACAGAGGTCTAATCCAGAATGAGTCTCACAAAGTGATAGAACTATTTCAATAATATTACAGAATCACAAAACTATTCAGGCTGGAAAAGACCTTTAAGATCATTGAACCCAACCACTAACCTAACACTGACAGAGCCACCACTAAACCATGTGCCTAAGCACCACATCTGCACATTTGCTTTACACAACCTTGTCTCCAATTAAAATCTGGTTAAAATAGTAGAGCATACCACTAATCCAGTGCTCAAAATGGTCATCTGCCTTATGCTCAAGTGTAATATCCTTGTCCTCATGAGAATTTCCACTAAAAACAGGGAAGAGAAAAGGCACAGACAAGCAAGTGAAAAAACCCTGAATAATTTCAAGCTGGACAATTCTATGATGTTTTAAATCCAAGTCAGTTGAGACATTGCAGACTTCCAAACACAGATGTGTCAGCACAATAGTGAATGATGGCTCCGATAGCCCTTGCACAGCAAAATTCATCACGGGCAGCTGCGCACACAGCAATTTCATGGGAGACAGCAACAGCTTCTTCCAAGATGGATTATTCCTACAACATCTTGATTTCCTCACTACACGGTCTGCAAGCCAGGCCAGTCTCCCAGCAAATCTGGTACAGGTGTCAACTCCCTTCAGGCAGCACACAGCAGGGATCTGCTCTCCACATCAGTCTGCCTGCGGCTGCTCCCACAGACCTTGAGAGGAGCCCCAGCATCACTCTTCTGTGCAACAGGTTTGCATCAGCTTGAAAGTAAGAGCTTTTTGTCAAATCTTTGCAATCAACTTTACTGTGGCCTTCTACACTACCTCCCTGAGAGATGTGTGGTATGCAGGAGAAGGATGTCTCTCTGGTATGCAAAACAAAGTCTGGTGTAAGTGATACAATAGGAGTAAGACCCACTGCTGAAGCTTTTACCTGATGCTAAGCCACCACCTATCTCAAGACTTGGGTAATATGGGAGTCTTGCCTGCCTGAAATCTCATTTAGAGGCACTTGCCTACTTTTGAAACACATCTGCATTCTCTTAATAAATTTCTTCAAGTCTCTACAATACTTCAGCTTTTCAGACACCAGAGAACTTTGTTAAGGCCAAACCAAGAGTCTTCGTCTCTGAAGCAACTATTAGCTACTCCCTCTAGACTTCAGGACATTTTGATTTCTAATTATTTCTTCTGATACAAAATAATTACTTTTTCTAGATGTCCGCAATACATAAATCTATATAATTCCTGAATGCAAAGTAGAGTTTTGGGAGCTTCTATACTGTACCTTGTATTTTAACACATCTTGTATAACCATTCCTACAGATGTCAGAATTGGTACAATCCACTGCTTCTTTTCACAATTATAGTTTAGAGTTAAGATTTAACTTATAACTCTGTTTACAAATTGTTTTTCTAGTAATTCAGTTTTTCTCTAACAGTTCTAAGGGTTAAATAGTTGAAGGGCTAAATGGTTTCTTGTTTTTAAAGCTAAATTGTAAGTTGTAACTATAAGCAGTTGACCTGTGGCACATTAGCCTAAAAGATTGTGATCTCCCCTAACAGCTCCTAGAAGTGAGTGCCGCAACTCCTGTGCTACATGAGACACATCGCTAGCTGAGGGGAGCTGGGTTTGTCAAATTAGGTAGAAAACCTCATTCAAATTAGACCCATGCTGTCTTCTATCACCTTGTCTGCAAAGAGCCCTTGCAGGTAGGATAACAGAGAACACTTTGCATTTTTTAATATAACCAAAAAGGTGAGTTGTCACATTGCAGCTGATCTGAAGCTGCCCCCTGAACCAAACCAACCTAGAAGAAAACAAGTCTCTGGATAAGTTGGGGATAGGTTGGATTCAAACCCAAGCAAAGACCTCAGCCAACCTTGTTCTAGCTTAGATGCAGATACACCACTAGCTTGAGAGCTGGGATGAGAGAGGTCCCCTCCAATCAGCTACCTGAGCCCAGGAAATCCAAAGCCCACCAAAAAAAGGGAAGCCATGATAAACTTGCTGATGACTCCCAGAGTTGTGTCGTGTGTCTGTCTCCAACCCACGACTCCACGTAACAAAAGACTTCAAAAATAAATGAGCCAAAGCTATCTACTTGTCCTTGTTCTTCTCATTCTAAGCATAGCTGTCTCACCCTTCTCAGCAAGCTTTTCCCACCTGCAGCTCCCAGAGTACATTTCTAGATCTGAATGTTTTAAGAGAAGTGCTGTATTGAGCACACTCAACTCTTAATTCTAGATATGATGCACTTTGCGTTACAGTGCACAAAAATGATGAGCTGCAATTAACACCTTGGCAGGCTGCACAAACACAGGGTTGGATACAGTTTATATGGGGTGTGTCCAGCCTGAATTCTTGTAATGAAGCAGAGTGAAAAGATACGTTTGGTTAAAAAAATGGAGACACAAAAGCATTAACTGTCCCTTCTGAAGGCAGAAGCATCACCTGTATTAAAGACAGGAAAGGAATATTTCCATCTTGAACATCCATCTGATCCCAAATCCAGATCTCTGTAAGAACTATGAATGCATTGCAAGGAAAGAAACAGAATATAGGTTATCCAATCTGCAAGAGATCTGCAGTGTTGTTCCTTACACGGCTAGGAATCATTGCTGGAATCACAGCACAGTTTAAGTTGAAGGGACCCTTAAAGGTCATCTAATCCAATCCCCAGGCAATAAAAAAAGACATTTCCAACTAGATCAGGTTGCTTAGAGCCCCATCCAACATGATCTTGAGTCTTTCTACAGATGGGACATCCACCACAAAGTAGTTTTTTATGAAGTAACCGACAAAAAAAAAAAGGCATTTTAAACAGGCATGATTTTGCCTACTCAAAAACATTAATCCCATTAATGAAATCAAGCATGATAATGGAAATCATATCATTTTAAAATCTCATCATCTCATCTCAGCTTGCCAGTTACATACAAAATGCATCTACTTATGTTTCTATAGACTCATTCCAGAAAAAAACCCAGAACTACTCAACTTAAAAAACCAGCTTAACTTGCCTACCTGTCCCCACACAAAACTGTGACTCAAGCTAATAGCTACTGTTGGCAAACAAAAGGATCTATGATTAAACAGCTCATTTTCTTTCTTTAAAGATTTCCTGAAATACCCTGATGTTCTCACAATAAACAGCTGCCATTCACAACTGCCTGCTAAAAATAAAAACAAAACACCCAATTTGGGCAGATAATGTAATTTAAAGCAAAAAGAAAAACAGGTTCAGTTTGTGGCTAAAATTACTCCCCCACCCCAAAACACACTATAAGGCAATCGATGGAGTTCTGGCACATGCTAAATACATTTTTAGATAATGCAAGCAAAATACACCACAGTAAATCAGATGAATAAGTAGCATTCTGTGTGGCTGGCACAGAAGCAGTCGATGCATTTAGGGCAAGGACTAGGAAGCTGTCGGGCCAACAGCAGCCCACAAAGCCTCCTTTGGAGCAATACTGGGGCTATCTCAGTTCTTTGCCTGCATCCTTGTCAGCTTGAAATATCCAGCACAAAGGACAGTAATTTCCTATTAAGTTGTTATACACTTTTTAAACAAAAGTATAACAAAACTCTCCTTAATTTTCTTCCACGAAAATTATTGGGTCAAGTTCAATATAGAGCTTTATATAAAGCAACCCATATCATACTCTTCAGTGGTGTACAGTGGAAAATGCAGGGATATTTTAAACAAAAATAGTCTTGACAGCTCCTTATAAACCCTTCTTTTCCTCTACCACAACAACAAATTGCTGCCCAGAGCTAATGCCATCCAAAGCAAGCACATGCTCAAATTTGCCTTAAAATATTCACGTATCAAATTAAATTTTGAATTTCACATGGCTTTGCCTCACTCCTGTCAGTTCTAATTACTGATTTATTTTTGGTACCAACAGCTTATATTTATACAGCCTTCTCAATCACAAATTCTTCAAAGTAATCTGATGAAGAGATCTCTCGCCCACCACTACAACATAGACCCCATTGGGACTGAACTTTATTGTGGGCCAGTAATGTTATAATTCTACAAAGATTTGAGAAACTTGGGTAAAATCCTATGGAGAAAATTTAAACAGACAGTACAGTTACCACAGCAGGATTTCTTGCCAGGCAATTGAGGTTAACACCCCTAACTCCTGCCAAAAAGCCACAGAACATTTCAAGGCTGGAAGTAATCTTGGTTATATTCTAGCAATTTCTCATTCTAAATGATACAATAAAATTTAACATGGGATATCCAGCATGCATCTAATATTTACAAGTATAAACTGCTGACTTTATAGAGTATTAATATTTACATGTACACACATGTTCAGTGACTTTACATCTGCTTCCCTTTCAAAAATAAATCCTTAAAGTTCATTTAATCTGTTCAGAGTCATCAAGGATAAAAGAGTACAGATCATTTGAATAATATAAATACTAGAATTTGGTTGCAATGCCATATGTAAATGACTGAGAAGCCACTAAACCAGTGATTTTTATTCCTAACTACAGCTTTATCAGCAATACAAAGAGATAAAGCTGAGGAACTTTGTAGACGGATTATGTTTACAGTCAAATTGCTAGTTTGCATCTATTCATATGAAATACATGTAAAAATTATTCAGGAAAGTGATGTCACACCATTTTCCCCTTATAATTTAAGACAGAAAATCAGAATGGAAAGGGCAAGAGACTACTGAAACATAACACCCATCCTTATGCTTTTCACAGTCAAGGTGGATTTAAGCATGGGGCTTCTATGCTGCCCTGGAATACTCGCATTATTAATTGATACTCTGTATTTTGCAGCCTCAGACTCCTAAGTCAGGCAGAAATTCCACTTTACAAATACTCTTACTTTCAGAGAAAAATATGACAATAGTGAAGGGATCAGAAACTGCATCAGTCCAATCTATGGAGTTAGCAGCATCTTCATAAATTTGATCAAACAAAAAATCCAAAACTGACATACGCAGATCCCACAACAACAAACCACTCATCTGAACTCAGCAAAACTGACATCCACACAATATCCTTGATGATAAATGGCACAAATATGATAATGCACACGGAATTTTAGGAGCTATAAAAGCAAACAAAGTTAGCACATAAATTGTATTCTAAAGAGCATCAAAGCTACTACTTAAGGTAACTTTGGAAAGCTGAAGTGACTATGCAGTGCTGGAAAACTAGGAGATAAGTTTTCTTCCCACAAAACAGGCACTCACAATGAGTATCTTGGAAGCAAAAGCTGTAAAATCTAGCACTAGGTGCAAACCAAATAAATATAAAAGACTTAGGGCTGGTCACACTGCCTGACTCCTTTACAGCTAATTACAAGACCTAAACCAATATAAAAGGAAGTATTCATTCAAAAGTAAGTTATTTCAGTACATGCTGCTGAATAATGTCAAACATTCTTCTGAAAGAGCAAATAAACACAGCTATCTGATCTATGTTTAAAGTTCGTTTTCTGGTGTATATAAGTGACTTTCCCAACCAAAGGTAATGCACAGCCAGGCAATACACACATCTCACCCCTCTGACTGCCCATTGGCTTTCCTGATAAAGAAAAAAAGGTAGATAACATGAAAAAAATCTCCAGCCTCCTCCACTTCAACATGTATAAAGTATGCTCATGTCTCACATAATTTCCTCCTGCGTTTCCTTTCTTCCCTTGCTACCTCAGGGTCAGAGGTATCAAACACTTTGTTTTAGAGAACTGAGAGAATCCACCACTCTTCCCCACACTGGCACTACCAAATCATGCCACCACCAGAACATGCAGAACAGACATTACATGGCAATCACAGGTTCATGGAATATTCTGTATCGGAAGGGACCCACAAATATCATTGAGTTCAGCTCCTGGCCCTGAACAACACAAGCCCAAGAGTCACACCATGTGCCTGAGAGCATTGTCCAAATGCTTCTTGAACTCTGTCAGGTGACCACTGTCCTGGGGAGCCTGTTCCAGCGCACAACCACCCTTTAGATGAAGTCTCTTTTCTCCTAATATCCAACCTAAATCTCCCCTGACACAACTTCAGGCCTTTTCCTTGGGTCCTGTCACTGTCACCACAGAGCAGAGATCAGTGCCTGCCCCTCCTCTGCCCCTCAGGAGGAAGTTGTGACTGCAGTGAGGTCACCCCTCAGTCTGCTCCAGCCTGAACAGACCAAATGCCCTCACCTTGTATGGCTGATAAAATATAGGCACCTACTCCAGGTACCCCTGACAGTGACTGATGTTTATTGTAACAGTCTTGTTCTGATCTGCTATTTTAAAGCAGCAGCTCTCTTCTGCTAATTGAAACTCAAACCATTGATAGATAGATATGTGTTATAAAGGTCACATTGAAGCAGGATTTAGTATTAAGACATGAAAAAGCTAAGCTGTGTCAAAAGTGAACAGCAATTCCTATTCCTATGTCTGTATTTTCACTGCAGGATCCTGCTTTTCTGGAAAAGAAATGCTGTGCTTCGGTGATCTCCTCTGCCCAATAAACTTTTCCTTTCTCAGCAGTCACCAGCTCCCATTTGCGTCCCACCTCATGTCCTTTTCACCAAAGCAGCTGTCACTCCCAACACATGGACTGCAGCTGAGGGATTTGTGGAAGAAACCCTCATTTTCTACCTGGAGACAACACCACAGCACTGGTGTGAGGTCACTTTGTCCTCTACGAAAAAGTGACAAGGAAAGCACAGCCTGACTCCTGCAGCCCAAATCTTTGGTGAATACTAACAAATCCTTACTAAGCAAATGCAGACTTTCAACACCAAACCTATTCTCCAGAGCACTGCATTTACTTAGGGAGTGCTGGAACTTGACTGGGAAGACTTTTTGTCACCAATGGAAAAGGATGGCATAAAAATATAAATAAATTTTTCTTCATCACAATATTATGTAAAATGGCTCCAGTGTTTGAAATGCAGAACTTTAGACACTTGAAAATAAGCAAGCAAAAGTAATCAGCCTGAAGTATTCAAACAGGCTAGAAACTGTTGCCTTGACTAGCACAGTTTTGCAGACATCAACATAAAAATTGGAAATCCATACAGTCAACCAAGGTGAAAGTGTACTTAACAATAAAAGAAAAGGAATTAGAATCTGACACAAATGTGGAAATATTGTCCAACCAACAAGGTAGGAGGCACAAGGAGCAGTATTAAAGTTAATATATGACATTAAAGTCATGTTAAAGGGGGTGAAACACAGATGAGAAGGTGGGTTGCCACCTTCCATCCAAAATATTAACAGCTCTTCTCAAAAGAACCAGCATTCAACTGTTGGTACAACTATGTAATTACTCATTAAGTGGACTGAGAGCTATAAGCCAGAAGTGACCATTTGAGCATTTATAACAACCTGCACACAGGTAATTAGGTTTCAACACCTTATCCACCAAATGAGCCAAATAATTCATGCTTGGCTAAAATATAACATTCAGAAAAGAGTTGTTAATAAATTAACAGTTAATAAAAGTAAAAAATTTAAAGTAACTCTTCACCATTTATTCAGTGGTTAATTATCTTTTTTGTTGAATAATAAAATAAAAATCTTTTAAATATCTAATGTTTAAAATTAATTCCTGTCCTTCCTTTTATGCTTAACGTTTTAAGGGGAAAAATCAAATTATTGTTCAGAATCTCTCTCTGTGTAGTATGAACTATCTAGAGCCTCTCCTACACTGGAATGAAAGTAACCAGGGACCTCATCTGAAGTTTCTTCAGTTTGTTATTTTGCCGCTTGCCTTCTCTGACATCCCTTGGAAAGCTGACAGGCAGCATGTGCTCCGTGCCAGCCCCACCGAGGACCAGGACGAGCTGTACTGGCAGAGCAGATGATGGGTGATTTCCCTGGTATTCACAGCAGCAGCCATCTCCCAGCCCCTTCTGACAACTTCCCCGTTGGAAGGCTTTCAGCCTACAGGACTGCACTGACAGCTTGTGTTTAATTGCTGATTCACTGTGATCCCTGTCTGAAGCCAATTAGAAACCTAAGCCACAGTTTTGATGTTTGCACGCCAGAACACAACCATTTACTCACTTACAGAAATGCTCTAGGGCTAGATGGTTTTGACAGTATTTCTCTTACAAGAAGGTGTTTGTGTGCTTGAGGACAGGGCCATCAAGACTGTCCTCCAAATTCTTCTGGGCAGGCACCTGAACCTCAGCCAGCCTTGTCTCTCAGGAGATTCTTCAGCTTTGGGCAAGAGAGCCTGTCTGTCTCTCACTCTGACTGAGAAAATATTTGTTTTTTTTCCTAGGAGATAACGTTCCCAATTGACCAGACAAGGCTGAGGCATGAGACCATGGTTCAGATGAGGCAAAGCTGGGAAGTGAAGCTGGGTGAGCTGCCAGGAAGTCTGCACAAAGTATAGCTCCCTCTCAGCTATCAAATAAAGTTCCAAAAATCCTAGGCTCTGTCCTTATGAGAAATGAACAAAATACAAATTGTAACAACTTTTTGTGAGATAAAGGAATTACATTCTGACCATTGCTATATCCAAATTCTTATGTGTTCTCTTTTAAGGGATTTCCCCAGTCTGAATTTCTTAAATTCATGCCATTTCATAAAACATGTATCCAGTATTCTTTACGATAAAGAAAAGAATTCCTATTAATTCTAATTAATGCATCCTAATGTGATTCAAATGCCTTAAAAAAAGTACATGTATTCAGAAGCATTACTGCTTAAATAAGAAAAATACCAACATTCCATATGGAATGTTTTTAAGACAATGAATCATTATGAAGTATACATAGTTAACTGTTTTTTTCTTTTAGAAAACAAAGAGTAATTTCTACCTTAACTCTAAATGTGTTGTGAAAAGCAGTAACAGATGTTGTAGTATCAGTTCATGCTACATTGTTTAGGCAATGCAATTCCATCTCAAACTAGAGGCACAGTAGCACATAAGTAATGCTAAATTTATTAAATCATTATTGAAATTTCTTCTATATGCATGCTCCTAATCACCCAGTGTTTGGGGGCAGAGTGAGAAGACAAAAGCAATTCGTATCCAAATAAAAACAATCTCCCTACTCTACCTGATCATTTAAGGTCACCTTTAAATCTAACCACCTTCTGTGACCTCTTATTACTTATCTGTGTTCTACATTCATGCCTGTTTTTTAATTAGCAGCTCTAGTATAAGCTGTTCTGTCTTTACTTCCAAGTGAAACAGCAACCACAAGTTACAAACAAAATCTTTATGCCTCATCACATGGCTTTTTTAATTTATTTGGTGACAACTGAGCATTAAACTAAATTTTCTAACTTCTGTATTAATTTATCTATAGGAAAAGAAGATTAGCTCTACTTCTTTTTAATATCATAGAATTACAGAAATTATACAAACACATAAGAATAATTACCCAGAAGAGACCCATGGGAAGCCATTAAACTTTTAATATATCATTAGAATAAAAAAAAATATTGTTGACCAGAGAAAGGCTACTGGAAATTGTACATATGTCAATAAACAGGCACAGAACCCTTCCAAAATCAGACTGGTTAGAAACTCTAGTTTGTAGGAGGCGCAGAAAGAGGAAGAGATGATTTGGGTAATGATTTCTGGGAAATTTATTTTGACACCAAGGAAGTCATTTGACTTTTGTGCACTGAGTAATAAAACAATAAATCTTTAGCTGTATTAACGTGTTGAAATAGACTAGATGATGAAAATGTTTTGGCACTGGGTTATGAGATAGGTTAATAGGACATTTTTGAAGCTGTTCTGCTCTAGTACTGAACTGACAAATATAATAACCCTGAGTCATCACATCTCACCATGACACGAAGTTGCAATGATGAAAGTGATTGCAGATTCCTAACAAGACTTTACTTTCACAGTTTAGGAGAAATGTCACCTCTTGGTTTCTGCTAAGGTAACTTCTGACTTCACATTGCTGTTACATCAATTCAAAGCTCACAGAAGCAGCAAGTGTTGAAAGAGCCACGATAATTTCAGCCTAATCATATGATTAATATACAAATTTGAATATATTGAAGGTATTAAGGGGATTCAAAGAATCCTTGAGAAACTAAGGACATATTTTAACTGGTATTGTAAAACTTATCTCTCACAATTTAACTATATGCTTACTACCATATTAAAAATATGCCCCTTGAGGTATTACTGTCTTTCAATTACAATTATTATAAAGTGAAGAAGTATCTCTAATGAGCTTTTTCCAAATGTACCACACATTATTACACAGTGTATCAACGCACAGCCAACACCAAGCATTGTTAAAAACCTGTACCCTAAAGAAAAGGTTTAAATGAAACAGTCATGGCCAGTCCAACTCACTGATAGAAATTCTGAAGTGCAGCTCGTTTTAATAGTTTTCAGCTCACAAACAATGCAATGGGAAGAAAATGGTCTCTGACTTGTAATCTCCCAAAAAACAGGATTAATAAATATAAAAACCTTTGCCAATACAAAAAACCAACCCAAAAAACCCACAAGAAACCCCCCAAAACCAATCAAAACCAAACCAACCCTCCAAAAAGAAAACCCCTCCATCAGACACAATCAGATTATCTACAACCCAGAACACTTGAATTCTCAATACATTAATCCAACAGTAATTTCTTTCTTCCCTAAATAAGGAGGAAAAGTTCTGCACATTTCAGACAACTCCATGAGGGATACTTGGGCTATTTTGTTATATATGTATTCATTATATTCTGGCATTGGAAATGGACAAAACAATGCTGATTTTGAAAAAAACTCAGGATACACAGAAATTCTCAAGGTGGCAAAGACCGGGCCTATTTTAAGAGGTTGAACTGCTTCCATGTAAGCCAGATGTGATGCCCTTGATATCCCAGTTCTGTAGCAGTCACATATTTTCAATTACTGATGATCCAAAACACTGTAACCAGCTGAGAATACATATGCTGTAGAGCTGGCAGTCTGATATTTCTACACAGACAGGGCAATCTTCCACGCGAAGTACAACCCTAATCTCCCTAGGCTGATGTTTCACTTCACACAGCTCAATCACTAATATAACAGGTGAGCTTTGAAAAAGAAATGTATACAGTGCTGAAACAAAAAATAAAAATACTCCAACCATAAGAAGCTAACACTTTTATATAGCTCCAGGCTTGTAACTATTGTTCAGCCCTCCAAACTTCGTGTATTTTGTCCCTAGTAAATTCATAATGTCATGCCTTAAATCAACGTTCCCCCTCCACTGCCCTCCCCGGTCATTTTCCTCATACAGGATCTCCAGATTGGCTGTGTCATTGTGCAGATGCAGTCACAGGTACATCAGAAGGAGCAGCCATGAACCCAAACCTTTCCAAATGTCCTTCTAACACTGGTGGACAGGTAAACCCTTAATAATTGGGCTACTGCTACCAGCAATCTGAGCACAGTTACATTTGGAGAGTCTGTGGGGAAACATTACTTCCTGCTTCTATTCATCTTTATTAACCAGCATCTCTCATTCTAAGTTCATTTTTCAAACAATCCTTCATTCTGGATGCTTTTAACTGTTCTGATTTGAGAATACAATAGAATTGTTGCACAATTACAGAAGTATAAAGTGCTGTAACAACAAAACATCAACTAAAGAGGCAGTCCCAGCCAGCAACATGGCTACATGCACCTTATAAAAAGTTGCTGTGCAGAGAAGGAAGCTTTTACCCCCCTCTCACAGCAACAGTCTCTGAACCCTCCAAAGCACAAGATTCCTGCTCCAATAAGGATATGGGCCACAGAAGCCCATGGTGTACACAGTGTACAGCTGGGCAGCTTAGTCCATGCTACACTTGCAGAGCTGGGAGCAATATTGCTTCCATTATCTCTAAGAAGTCCATCTGGTACAGAGCAGCTCACGCCACACAATGCTGCTGTAATTTCTACAGGCTAACCCTGACAAAAGTAAAAGTGAAATTGTAAGTGAGGCTCACTTTTGGCATCAGCCAAGATGCCAAACCTTAGACAATAAAATTAACTGATAAGTCTCATTTTCTGTGTAAGCCGCTTCCAGTTCAATTTATTTTACAGCTCTCGTGAAAAATTAAGGTTTTAATTTTAATTAACATTTAAAAATCAAGCCATTTCTGTTCCTAACGGAACACAGAATGACCACCTTTTCCAGTTAAGAATCTATCCTTTGAATATAAATGACTGAAAGCCTCATTTAGAAGCATTTCTTATAGAAAGCATCAGTCATACCTTACCAGACCTGCTATATGATTTGTTTCCTTGAATTTTTAGCATTATTGAGCTGAGCCAAAATTTTGGAAAGCATTTAAATAAGCCCAGCTCTTAAGTCTCTTTCAAAAGCAAACACAACCTTAAATCAAATTAGTTTTAGTGAGCACCTCCAAGTCTCTTTTCTAGCTGAACCTCAAGCGTTTCTACCTTTTCTTTTTTTTCAATTGTGTTTTTATGTTAGATTGTCTCTTTCATAGTCTTTAGAGTCATCTCTAGAACTTATTTAAAGCAATAGTTATGACTGTTTGAAAGTAAAAAAAAAAAGCCTCTGGAAATGTATAAATTAATAAAGTTTACTTGCAAGAATATTCCAAACAAAGGAAACTATATAACATCATAAGCAAAGTATATTAAGTACAAAGACAAACATATTCAAATCAAACCTGACATATTTGGGAAAAAAATTAATAAAATTTGACCAGATAATTTCACCATGTAAAATGGTATAAAACTCCAATGTTTCAATCTCAATGATTTCTGCAACACCTGTAATTATTTCAGATAACAGTTCCTAAAACAGTTCCCAAAACCTTTTGTGCCTGCTCTTTGTTGTAAATGAACCTACAAACTGATTCCTCAAAACAGGTTATTCAGATGTTCTGCCTGTAACCATCAGCTGTTCCCTTACTCAAATGGTCAATCAAAAGCAGGGAAATTCACTGTCAAAAGAACAAATCTATGGGTAAGATGCTTGCAAATACCTGTGTATCAGTAACCTACTTTTCTCTGGACAACTGCCAACACAAGCAGCAGATCATAATTCTTACCTGTCAAGCATCGTGCACCAGAGTGTTTCTTCTCAATTAACAAAGACAATTAAGAATCATGAATATTAAAGGCAGCATTAAAACCTATATTTGCTAATTGATACTACATCAACTGGTGAAGACAGGAGAATTATCAACAGGCAATTTGCAATCTGCACAGAAGTGCTTCACATGCTAAACTCCTTATGGTCAAGCTCAGAAGCTCTACTGCTCATGCATTGACTTCTGCATATTAACCACATACCACTGGAGGAATCTAATCAACAAACACTAACTACAACTTCTTACAAGGCCTTCATATCATACCTTTTAATATTATTTCACAACATCTTTGAAGAATCAAACTCTTAGAGTAGGGGCATTTCTAAACAAAACCAATAAAGGCAACTGCTGACAGAAAAGCAAGATGAAGGAAACTGGAAAAAGACAGAGGACCACACATAAATTGCTATCAGTTAGGTAGGAAAGAAAATCTAATTTCCCATATTATGGAATTTGTAAGTGCTCCTTTTTCTTCCCAAATTAGGGAAAATGTGGGCTGCAACTTTTTCATCTTTTAAATTGATTTTTTTTAAAATTTGTGAATTCAAGACACTTTTTTTTTTTAAGATGGTTCAAAAATCCAAAGGGGAAAAAACCCAGACAATATTGGTATTTTGAAAATAACAAAAATAAGAGAGCTTAAGAGTTTTTCCTAATGAAATAACAATTTGAGAAAAAGAATCAATGAGTTAACACTTCCTGAAGATGTCACTGAAAAATTGCTACGCATTTTAATAGTTATTTCTTCAAACACTAAAAGGGTTCCTTGACAGAGTGAAGCTTCTAACATAATGCAGATGAATTCAACTTTAGAATGGAAATGAATTTGAATATAAATCAATCCAATTCAATAGATAAGTCATGATAATTTCAGATGTTAAAATAAAATGGCTGGTAATTAATGGAATTATAATTTTTTAAACATTGCAACTGAGCCTTCAGTTAAAGAAATAACCACTCCAGCAAAAGATCAACTCTTCATAGCTCTTCTTTGCAGTGTCCACCTAAGAAAAAAAAAAAACAAAAAAACCCAAAAAAACCCAACAACAACAAAAGAACCTAAAAACAAGACAAAATTAAAGTATGTGTAATTACTTGTTTCCAGTAAGGAACTGATGCTCAAAGCATGATGGCATAACTAAGCTGTGAAGAACAGGGTGCTTTTACTGAGCTTCTCATGGCGCTTTTGAACAAGTCTGCATATTCTGAAACACACAATTCTTACAAAGAGATTTGAATGAAGACCAATTGTTTGTGATCCCAGATCACTGAGCTCTTCCTGACCACAAGCACAAATATCCTGGCAAGAACCTGTGGGGCTCTAATCCTCTTTGCACGCTCTGACACTCTCTCTGTCAAGTTCAACAGAGAAGGGTGTGGCACCCCTGCAGCTGTGGGTCCCTGCACTGCTGGATCTCGTCGTGCAGCACACCCAGCACTGCTGCAATCCTAACAGAGGACAGTACGACCCATTCTGTGACCACTGTGCTGCAGTTACTTCTCCAGAACTATCAGGAGCCGCCTCACCCACACATTTTGGTTGCTTCTTTCAGAAGTTAACCAGTCCAGGGGTGTCTGAATCTCAGTCTCAAGGAACCAGGGATGTCAGCTCAGCAATGCTCAGAATTTCACTGCCACTCAAGGCAGTAATCTGCCAACCCTCTCGCAAAAGAAAGAAGCAGAGTCCTCCTGCAACAGAACTGATACATTCTAGCATTCCTCTTTCCCTTCCAGTTGCATATACAAAAAACCCACCACACAAAAGAACACACCCCCCACCTTAAAAAAAAAAAAAAAAAAAAAAAAAAAAAAAAAAACAAAAAACCAAAAAAAAAAAAAAAAAAAAAAACCCCCCCCCCCCCCCAAAAAAAAAAAAAAAAAAAAAAAAAAAAAAAAAACCACAAAACCCAGAAACAAAACAAAACAAGAACATCCTTCCCAGCCCAGTATGATCCATTCTTTTTAATAGATCCTTCATTTTGGTGTGAATTGCCTCCCCCACTCCCTAACTGAGCAGGATCTAAAGATGCCTGACTTTAGGAATTTGAACCAACCTGGAAATTCCCAGACATAGTTCCTCTGCATCAATCCATCTGGGATTTATTCTGAGCTACTTCCTTATTCCAACACTGCAGTTAATTAGGACAAGCACTTATGTGAACCCCAGAGTAATGCAAGTGTTATTGCAATGGAGATTAACAAAAGAATTAGCTCAGAATGTGCGTGGGCAGGTCACTGGAAGACGCAGGTACCAGGCTGCAAACAATCACCACACAAGGACAGAGAAGGGGGAGGTAACCCTGTGGTCAACAAAAATGGATCTCATAGGACCAGGAACCATAGAAAGTTCAGTCCGGTCACAGGTCCAGCTCCAGAGAAAGATCAAATGAGGAGTGCTGACACTCAGGTCTTCACCTCAGATACAGGAAAAACTCACTTAAAATAATTGCTTGAGGACTATCATCAGTGAAACAACACATGCTATGCTAAGCTAAAAACATCCAGAAACCAAGGCTTTTCAGGTGACGTGGTACAGAAGTCACCCATCTTGCAATCTGGGTGGAAAATGCCTTTTGGAGAAATCACATAGGAACAGGCACTCTCAGGTCGGAGCGGAATCCAATTTCTTAGTGACCCTTGCAACTTAATACAGGTCAGGCAAAACCTACCAGACAAATTCTCCTTGGGGTTATCAAGGTAACCTTTTAAATAGCGATGATAGACACCCATTACTTGAAGGAAATACCAACATAACAACCATGACGTTACATTGAAACTTGCCTCTGTCACACTGTTTACACTTCCTGAAGGAAATAGTGTTTTTCTCTTTTATATTTCACCAACGAGAATGTCTCTCAGAGTCCACACAATGAAAAGGTATAGTATGTTTAAAATTTAAAAACTGATTATTAAAAATCCATTGGTTATTACATTATTTGTTCACTTGGAATTTAGAAAGATTATGTGCGCATTATCACCCACATTTATATATCAGTGTTACTTCTTACTCCTTGTTTATGCAAAGAGCTTTTGAAACACATAGAATAAATTCTGGTGTAAAGCAAAATCCAAGAGGAACAAAATGATCTGCATATCCATATAAGTAAAAAATGAGCATTTGAAACTATCACCACCAATCTGATGCAACAACCTTGTGTGTGTAATGAAGCTTGAGATGTTGATAAAGGTCATATGGTGAGACTGTAATGAAGATTCATCTACTTTAGTCAGATTTTCTCTGGCTTTACCTTTAATGGCATCTCATTATTCCCACTGGCAGAGGTAGTCATGTTTGTACACAAACTAATTAATGAGGAACTCTACCAAGACTTTCAGAGCAGAAACAATCATGCATGCTGACAGTTAGTAATAGCAGGTGGGAATTCTCAGTCATGAAGCATGAGGACTATTCATAGCATCTAACTGTAGGCTAGTCACTTCATGGGGAGAAATGATAATTAAACTATTTTACTGATCACAAGAAAGGGAAGACATGAGGTGTATTGAAATTTTTGTTTTACAGGTTATGAAAAGTTTCTGTCTTTCCAGGGAGATATTTTTTCCCCAAAAACCCGCATTACCAGCTCTATCTATCTTGTTCACTTGCTCATTCCTTGCCTTTTTCACCCTCTTCTTCTCCAGAAAGTATATTCTGTAAAGGTTCAATATGCTTTTGAGACCCACTAGTTGCAAAAACATCCCCCCAAAAAACCCACATTCACTTTAGTAAGCAAGTATTTTAAAAGAAAACATAAAAAAAAACCCCACAACATTTTACAGAAATACATGGTGCCCTTTGAAAGCTTTAGGATTACAGGAAAGAGTTAAAATTCTACGTAATATTGAGGGTGATAGTGCAAAATTAGCCAATCAGGGAACAGACAAAAATACTTCAGTAGTAATGGGGTTCTTTTTTCCTTGTAATACAGTCATATTCTAATTACAAATTATTCTAATGCATTCATTCTACACCAAAGAAAGCAATACAACTAATAATAAATTACACTTTGCATGATCTATGTAATAAGTTAAAAATAATTAGATGGCTGAGATGCTATCTATGAAACTATTTTAATAGCAGGTGGTTATTAATCTAAAAATCCTATTTAGTAAAAATTAGTTTTTCATTTTCAAATTTAAGGATTGCTTTCAATCTTTTCAAGTGAGCTGCTTTGATGTTACTTTGTTCCCAAATAGGGCATTCAGAACAATAACACAGGAAAGGAAGAAACCTTCTTAAACAACAGTAAATCTGCATTTCCTGAAAGTGTAACAGCTCTCTAAACTATTTTACTCTTTTTTCTTTTTTTTTTTTTAAGTAAGATTCTGGCAGAAATTACTGAAGAAATTCACAATTTTATTGTAGCCTCCATAAGTGATGGCTGCCCTTGCAATTAGGCATAAAGACAAATTGCTTCCTTCTCATAAAGCCCTTGTTCCACACAACATAACAAATTAGACCACTACACAGGTCTAGTCAAGCACATAGAAAGAACACTGTAATAAAGACTAATAAACAGGAAAGGAAACAAGCTCGTGCATTTTAGCAAAAACTGGTAATAATGGGACATAAATCATTATTCTTGCTCTTAGAACAAAGACTGAGATACTTATAAATTAAGTGGCTTACAAAATTCTATCAGAGACATCTTTTTTATTTCTTGAGGAAGTTTAAGTTGATTTGGTTTTATTTAATACAAAATCAGAAACCAGTATCTGAGGTTTGCTTATGCCATAGCCTAACACCAACATAACCACAAAACAAAATTCCAAATGTAGAGCCTGCATTGCTATCCAAGAAAGCAAAATGTTATCCCTCTAGCATCTGGTGCAGCATAAAGCCATTATTCTGCAATTAGGTAGACTAAGGAGCAGCTGCTAAGAAACTAAGAGCAAAAGGTGACTTTAGTAACAGATTTCTTTCAAAGCATGTTCCTTACAAAAATATTTGCGTTTTGCTCTGCTCAGGGTACTGATCTGGATTAAGGACCCAAGGTTCAACATAAAACAGATTAACGATGTCTGACCCTGCACATAAAGATTTACTACACACCTTCACATGCTCAGTCCTCTGTTATATAAATTATGATGAAATTTAGATTTGCTATCTGTGCAAAGTGGCCAGAGTAGGCAACCATGGAATTTGAAAAACAATTGATAACTATTTCTCTGCTTTTCAACATCTTTAAAAATTTTGCTTCAAAATTTGTCATTAATGTGAATGTCATTGACTTTAAAAAATAAACAAGCAAACAAATCAATTAACAATCATTACACTATCATAAGGAGATTTAGTCATGAATATTCAAATTTAATTTTGTCATTTTTCTATCATAATTTTTTTCATTCAGTCCAAGAATAGATCTGATTCCTAAAAACAAGCAAAACCAAACCCAATTGTCATTTACAGAATCCTGTGCAATGTTAAAGTCTCAATATAAGCACTGCAGGCAGAACCACAGAACAGTTGAGTCTAGCAGGGACCTCCAAAAGTCCAAGTTCCATCACCACAGGAGGGTCAGCAAGGGCAGATTTTTCAATGCTGTGTTCAATTGGGTTTTGACCATCCCCAGCTGTGGAGATCCCACAGTGCCTCTGTACAATCCATTCTGGTGACCAACAACAGAGAACAAGCTTTCATTATACCAGACCTGAACTTCCCTCTTTCCAACCCACATCCTTTGCCTCTTGTCCTACTGCTGTGCACCTCTGAAAAGCCTCTCTTTTCTCTACAACCCTCTGGCCAGGTAGTTGTTGATAGCAATCCCTCTCATCCTCATTCTGAAGGGTGAGGAAACCCAGCTGCTCCATGCCATGTCCTCAGGCAGCCCTGCTCTGCACTTACTCCAGTACATCTGTGCCTAAGTGGAAACCCAAAACTAGAGGCTGCATCCCTGGGGGGGGGTCTCAGAAGAGCTGATTTGAGAGGAGGCATCATTTCTGATGGTGTGCTGTGCATCCACGTTCATAATACAATTCTGCCACGCTACTAAAACTAAATTTTATCCATTTATCTTCTTAAATCTGCAAATAAATTCTTTTTATTAATTTCCAAAAAATAATGGAAAAATATCACTTATAGCCAAAAAACATTTTACCGTTTTTTAAAGTACTCCTAACTGCTTCTGTAAAATACATCTGACGACTTGACAGCTCTCACTTCAGATCACCAGAACATCTACTGTGTTGTTAAAGGGAGATGAGGCTTTCTACTCATGAAGGATTAGTATTGACAAGTATTTTAATAATTCAAATGATCTCAAGAGGAGGTTTACCACAAATGGCATTTCTCTCCCTGTTTCCTTTTGCTATGAGGCAAAAAATGAGAATTGTGTAAATCCATTTGAAAGAGAAAACAAGCTGGAAATCTAGACGACTTCAGTTGTTTGACCCTGAAGAGCTTGGTCAGAATTTCCCAGGATTATATTTCAAGTTACATTGTTCCAGTACAAAATGTTACAAAATTTTGTCAACTGAACTTCATAAATAGTTAAGAATTAAAATGTAAAGGACTGTATTGTCACTCTACTGCAAACATACCCCAGAGCAATCTCAATGACATCTTTGAGAACACTGTTCCTTGGATCTCCTTTCATCACAGACCTCTGCTGACACTCATAGATCTAAGTGCAATGCAGCACACTAACAAGTTTTGAATTAAGTATGCAGCAAAGCTCTCTAAGATTGTGGAAATTTCATCAAGATGATAAAATATGACTCCACTAAGTTAGAGAACTCACTGCTCAGAAAGATAACCCTGTAGGCAAAGGAAAAGCCACAAGAAATAAAGTAACTAGACATGGCTTCAAAGTCTTCAATGCTCTGAGCTGAGCAAGCTGACTCAAAAGATTCTCAGAACTACAACCAAGATTTAGTTTCCCTTTTCAGAAGGTGAAGGATAAAGTAAATTATTTTCTCTCCATACTAATACAAAATTTAATTTTGTTCCTGGAGAATATGAGAGCTTTGTGGCCAACAGTGGAAAAGTTGGGAGTACTCAAATGACTCCAAGGAACTTCTGAGAAGTTCTTAGTCTGGCACAGCCACTCTCACCCCACCAGTTCAATCGTGCCAGGCAGCAAAGGCCTGTCCCAAATCACAGACTGGGGGGATGCAGGCAGCTGTAACCAGCCAGCAATTGAGGAGCATCCTCAGACATCACTGCCCACTCAGTGCAGGCCCTTGTCGAGGAAAGCGACAGGAGGAGGACAGGGAAAGGAGGAAAAAGCTGGACCAGCCACTGACATGATGATCCAATTTACAGCTGTTCAAAGCAGCTGCCAGAGCCTGCCTGAGTCCCAGGCTGAAGAAAATGTCAGGGGAGATCACAGTCTGATTAGGGGCACAAGACAGACTAACTAGGAATTAAGCAGATTAATATTTTTGCTGAAAATTTTGAATCTAGAAGAGCCTGTGAATATGCAATATGTTGTGCATAGGCAAATAGTAAAAGCAAAGTATTTGAATTATCTGAGTAATTCAAAAAGACAGAAATTATAACCATGGATGCAAGTCATCAGTGATCAGGGCCAAAGTGCTTTATTCTACCTCCACTAATTACTGACACTCCTCCCTACAGGCAACACTTCATCAATCAAACACTTCATCAAGCAAACACAGACCCTCTTCCTGAAACATGTGAGTGCCTTCAGTCTTAGTCACAACACAATTAATTCTACCAAGGAGCATTTTACTTCGTTTCTGAAACTCTTTGGACACCCCCAGACTGAAAAAAAAAACCAAAACCTAACAGGCATGGGCTTTTATCCCTTCACTGATATACAGATCTTTTCCTGTTAGTTTGTTTCAGTCCAGAAGCATGTATTAAAAAAGATAAACAAAACTAACTGATATTATAAATGTAGAGATTAACTCTGAAACCTGCCTCTTAAGATAGCATCCTGTGACCTAGTACTACCTCGTCAGAACAAAACCCTGAATGAACAGAAAGGCTTTCTGTTCGTGTATTCAAAATCAACAGGCTTTGCCAGACCTGGCAAAAAAAAAAAAAAGACTTTTTTTAAAAAGAAATTTAAAATTAATTTTAAATGAATTTTTTAAATAAAATTTTATTTTTTTTTACTTCTAGAATGTATCTTGGAATAAAGCCTCTGCTTGAAGTACAAGAGATCTTCCATCAGCCATGGCTCTTAGCACTGAAGAAAAATAAACATCTCAAACCCATGACATTAATATAGCACAGTTATGTAAAGTCTTCAAGCAGAATGTTTTAAAGAAGAAGAAAGCCTTTACTTAAGAGCATACATGACAAAGGTGAGCAAAAGGTAATAACCAAATCAAAAAAATAAAGCTTCATAAAAAATATTTCGTTAAGCAAATAAATTAATCTTAATATTGAATAAATGCTTGGGCTAGTTAGCAGCAGGTCAACAACCAAGTTCTCTTGTTACCACTCTAGCAAATGATATACTCATTTTACCTATTATACTCAACCTTTCATAGTCCTTATCAGTTTACCTGAAGCAGGATTTCGAGACACCATTCTTTTTCAAGTTGTATATTGTATTATTCATAATGTTATCACTCCCTACTAGCACTTAGGGAGCTTGATGTCACCTGACCTACACAGCACAAAACAAGCAAAAAGAATAGCTACTGCCTGAAGCGTTTATATTTTAAGTACTGCACAAAACAGGACCTGTACCTTTATTTACTACAATGGTATAAAACTGGCATGATGGTAAATTGACTGAACATAGTTACCTCTGTCAAAAAGTTTACAAAAACTATTGATTTATTTTTGAGGCTTCTTGTCTATTCTGTGTTTTCTAGAACATGGAGAAAGTTGAAAAAAGTCAAACTCCAGTTATTTATTTTGATAATTTTATTGCACATTTGCCTTCAGAATCTTGCTTACTCCCTCATATCCCATAACTTCCTCTGAAAAAGGCAGACAATACTCCACTGATTCTGTTAGGCTGGTTAAGTTTTACCTGCAAGGAATAAAAGATTGCGGAAAGTGCCTTTATTTCCCTTGACTAAGACTAAAGTCATTATCCATTATCAGCATCACTCTATATTCCTCTAAATACATCCTTGCAAGTGAATTTCTTTTTAAAAATGGAAGTGACTTTTTAAATATGTTTCTGTGTATAAAAAGTTTCAAGAGGAAGAAAAGAAAACAAGTACTGAAGTATATCCTTGACTTTCTCTTATTTTTCAATTATAAAATGATAGTTTGACCTTTCCATTATGATCTTGAAGAATATAGTTCAGGAGTGATACAATAGCCTTTCACCCAAGCTCTGCACTGACTGTGCTTGTCTTTATGACATGATTATCCAAACTGATTCTTTCTAACATGCCATATAATCTAAAATTTTTCTTCTTGGAATGGACATACTACTCTCCATGTGAGGTTTAGACTTCAAAACACACAGTACTTTCTCCTGAAACTCTGCTTGCATCTCTTATCACTATATTTAGCTATTAAACCAGAGTAAAACACATCTTGGAATGCTTACAGCAAATTCCCTTTCATTTGGTAGGAACAGCTATTCCTGTGATGAGTATTCAAAGGGATACTCTCCATCTGCCACGAAATAAGTGGCTGTTGAACACATCAAGTACCTTAAAATTCAGGGCTGAGTTGTGAGCAAAGCTGAACAGTGCATTTGAGAATTATACATTTATGATAATTTAAAGACTAATTGCTTAAGATTGGCTTAATAAAACTAAAATAATGTAGACAATTCTTTTTTTGTCCTTTTAAATTACCTCTCAAGGCTATCTTGAATTAAGAGTTACTGTGTTCAATGTTCCACATATGATATATGTGGCTGCTTAACAGTATATTTTTACAGAGGAGTGTTGGATATTTTATTGGGAATCAAATACTGCCCTTAATCCCAATATTTTCCAGTGTGATCACAAGACAACTTCAGGTAGAAAAGACTGGTCCTACAGTCTAACAAGTCCTAAACTAAGAAACTTTTATACAGACAACAGTGGCCAATGTACTGTACAAAAGTCAGCTCAGTCAACACTTAGAGCATGTGCTTGACTTTCTGCTTGGTGAATTTTTACATGGAAAGGAAAATAGCCCAAAAGATGCTGCTACTCTAAAAACAAAAAGTAAGTAAAATCCACACGTCAGACTGACAAATGGCATAAGAATAGAGCAGTCTGATAAATAGAAAGTAAATAAGAAATATCATTATAAAAGGTACAATCCTACAACATATATTCAAATACTTTTAGATATTTCATGTGGTTCTGGGTTTCTATAGATTCTCTCAAGTAACCCTTCCATGCATACAATCAACTTTAGAATTTCTGATGATGAATTCTCACTAATTTAAATGCTCTTGACAAAGTATGCTTAATTTTCTACAGAGTTAAGGAGTTGTATGTGACTATAAGGGCTGAGTGGTATTTTCTGTAACTATGTACACAGATGCATTTCAATCAGATGGAAACACCTTGAACTTATTCATACAAATAATCTAATAAATATATGGGGCCTTTCTCACCTTCCCAATTCAATTATTCAAGTTAGGAGGGTAATCTACTAATGCATCTGCAGTTCAGGAAACAAGATACCAATGTTGATTTCTTGTTTGTGTTTGCTGGCTGAAAGAGCTTATTGCTCTCTATTGCCTAGATATTTGAGCCTAGTAAGTCTACCCAGGTAATACCAGCAGGCTACATAGAACAGCAGTAGTTAAGCAAAGAAATAATGCCCCAAGCACATTTCTATATTTCCTTTTTTCACTTACTGAAACCTTAGGATACAATTTGCATTCAAAAACCAATAAGCAATTATTTTTTATTTGAAATACATAAAGTCTTTATGCATTCATTGTTAAAAAGGAACCAAGAGCCCAATCAAAGTCCATCTAACTACATGGAAAAATTCTCCTCTTTTTTAATATCCAGTTTCCCTTTTGGATGTTTATAACTGGTTGCATACCCAGAGTTCTAAAAGGAAAACAAACAACTATGCCAACCCAGTTAATAGCAGCTATGGAAACATTCACATGGGAAAAATACTTCCCATGCAGCCAAAAAAGAAAAGTAAAAACCATTCCATAACATCTTAAGCCACTCATTTCACTGTTGTTGAATAAATATTGCATAGTTTTCTGTTGCTTTTGCTGAGATGCCAGGCAGCCGCACTACCTTTGATCTATTTCTGTTCAAGTTACATAGAGAAGTGTCTGAAACAATGATAATGTGCACTGTTGATCCAGGAACAGTAGTAGATTACATAGCAAGATATATCTTATTAGCTAAAAATAGAGGTTGTGCAGACAGGGTGTTCTAAAGAGTAGCACAGAGCGTGGGATGCTCTCACTGCTAAAACCTGAATGATTTTTATGGTATTTATGAGCCCCTGATCCCATTTGCTGTTTGCTCATTTGATATATCACTCGTCACAAAGTAAGATCTATATGGAAGAACAATAAACATGTTATTTCATGCTGCAAAACAGCCAGATTTTGTTTTGAAATACAAGTACTGTCATGGACAGAAAATATTTGTTCTTTTATGAGCTATTTTTTAAAGCACTTAAGAGGTTACAGTCAAATCTTAGTATAAAGGAAAAGGACACACACTCAGTTACCCAGATGAGATTGTTTGCCTACTCAGATTTCTCTAATGTATCATGATCAATGAACAAGAAGATCAACTTAATTGTCCTAACTGCATATTTTATGAACTGTGACAAGTTTGTTATAACTCATTTGCTCTAAACTTTTCTTCTGAGATTGTGAAAGTACCAAGAGATAAACTCAGCAACGTCAACAAGCTCGGTGGCATAGTTCAAGCTGTGAAGGTTCAATAAATAGGTCTGTAAACATTGCAAATCAACAAAGCTTTTGATGAAATGTCAAGCAAGGCAGAGCTTAGCTATATTCAGCTCAGCTTGAACTCATAAACCATTAACTGGCCTCTTAGTTCTCACAGAAATGTGTGTTATGAATAAAATACAAATGTTGAAATAGAAATAAAAACAAAACTTTTTTTCTTTAAGAGACAAGAATACTTACAGCTATTTAATAACAGAAAATGATATTTTAATCACCCCAATAAAGATAGATTTATAAAAACAGACAACATGAAAATGTTACACATTCTTATAATGGAGTAGCCATTATTTTGTGCCTTCAAGTTAGGAAAGGATGCAAAACAGGGAAATAGAAAACAAAACTAATTCCAAAATACCCTGAAGATATTTCAACTTTGAACTATTGGAAAAATCTGTTTTTTCCTGCACGAGACATAAAGACATTTGTTTGCTTCAAAGAAAATACATGTTTTCCCCTTCATTTTTAGGGGGAAGAAGAGAATAAAACTCATTACAATGCATCAAGGTACCTATTTATAACAGAAAATAGGAATTTTTTCACTCAAGTGGAGTATTATATACAGCCAAATATTCTCTCAAGATCTATTTCCAAAAGTCTTGAAAGTTATGAAGTTACTTTGGCTACTTTTCAGTAGCAATCCTCTATAGACATGTCCATGCAATTATCTTAGACTAAATGCAAGGTTGGTTTTGCCCGATGGCCCAGTTTCCAAGCTATTTCTATATCATCAGTTGAGTAATTCATTTGACCATGTCCAAATTTGTTTGCAGTAAACTTTGCATCTTTCTACTGTATTTATAACGAGAAGCTCATCTAGCAAAACAAATCCCCTTTGACCAGCTAACATCTATTACCCATATCTGCGCCAAACCTCTCGCATTGTCATTGAACACGTTGCACTCTTCCCTCCCATCAGCAGGGGAAAAAAAAAAATAAATCTGTTTAACCTAATCAGAGACTTACTACATACAAAAGTTTGTTTGTTCCCCTTTCTTTACTAACACCCTGTTGATACTCTCCACCCAGGTTTGGACCAGATTTAAAACTAAAAGTTATGCAAGGCACGGATATGTGGCAGAAGGGAGCGGATGCTCCGGCGGGGCTGGGGTCGGGGTCAGTCGCCTCCCACGAGCCCCATTCGCCCTTAACCTCGGAGCCCTGGCAGAGGAACTTCCCCGAGCCCCCGTGCGCAGCAGGCAGCGCCCAGCAGCCCCAGAATCCCGGGAGGCAGCCGACTGACCTAAATGCCGTCTTTAGGGTCGCGTTCCTGCTGCTCTTCACTCTTTTGAATACTCCTTGTATTCGTTTACAGCCGCTACTCACCCGAGGCATCCCCAGGCATTGCCGGCACTGCGGTGTCCTGCTACCTTCGCGGGGAAGCGGTCAGTGGATTTCCCCGTGGGTACTTCTCTCTAACACGTTCTCCAAAGTAGGAGAAACCTGGAGGGAGACTCATTGCCAGGTGCAGGTAAGGCACGCCTGCAATCACCCTCCAGTTTCACAGGCACAGAAAGAGCACCCCCTTCTCAGAAGCCGACGGGAGAATTACAGCCAATTTTGTTTTCCTAAACAGCAGCGAGGTACTCTCCCAAGGTACACAGCCAGCGTGTGCTGCACTCCCTCCCTCCTCGCTGAAATGGTTTCTCCCTCCACAGGCTCAATCTACCTGATTATGTTCTCTCCTAATCAGTAATCTCAGTTTCCCCAGCAGTAGCGGCCCTCCTCGTTCACCCAGGATTTCTGGAGGGCAAGCTGCAGAAGCGGGGCAGCAGCACTCCGGGGACACAGGGCAAGGTAGCAACATTTTGGAAGCACTTGTGTTTCTATCTGCTTTGTGTTTGAACACTGGAGCCTTCGCCTGTCTGAGAGAGAGATTATGCTTCCTGCTTTTACAATCCTACTCAAATAAGCTTAAAGTCCCTAAGAAAAAAAGGCTACCTACTTCATCAAGCAGGAATTGCTTTTCAATGCAGTCTTTTTCTTTGTGTATCTTTTCCCTAAAACCAGCTTGTATCTCTTTCAAATGTAACAATATATATGTATCTGCACTATATTCTTCCCTAGCTCTAGTCAGCAAATAAAGTAGAAAAGGTATGATTTCCTTCCGCTCCTGTTTCTTCTTTTGTAAACTAAAAGACAGGAAGGATAACACATTATCACAACCAACTTCAACATAATCTGTCTTTCAACAAGCATGCTTGCTGTAATGCCTGAAAGTGTTCTTGGGTTTTGTTTGTTGATTTTTTTTCTTATTTTAATAAGTAGGGAGGATGGCACGGACAAAAGAATCTCCCTCTTTTTGTCCTGATTATTCCAGTTAACCTGATAATTACATTATCAACTGTTATTCTCCTGTAAATTTCTTCTAATCCCAGTTTAGAGACTATATCAGAATTAATTAAAAATTTCCTTTAGTAGTTAACAGGATAGTCTAAAAACATTTGAGGAGAGAAAGCAATGGGCAAAGAATGGATCAAGGGACAATTTACATCAGAATTTTAAGGTGGCTGTAGAGCACAGTTAGGCTGTGGTCTATCAGACACAGCCACATAAAACCATGACAGCAAAGAGGCAGCAGATGTGGAGATAAGAAATGCATAGAACCAGTCCATTTCAGGACAGTCTGACACATATTTAAACATTGTGAATGTCTCTAAAGTCTGGAGATTTAATAACTAAGCAAAAGTGTCTTTTGTAGGCAGTGTAAATAGATACACCTTGGAATTTGTATTCAAAAAAATAATATTAATTAGTATTCCTTTGACATCAAACCCAATTTGATAAAAAAATTATCACAAACTATACAGCAGTCTCCTAACAAAAGCTAAAGCTTTCTATTTGTCATCCAAAGAAACAGCATTTCTTCATTCACTGTAACAATCCATTCAACTGAAACTCAAGGTCATTTCATGTCCTATTCAGGGTTGTGCACCGAATCAAGTCTTACCATCTTCTATGAAAACAGTCTAGAAGGTTATTTGAAAGTAATTTTCAGTTAAACTTGTTAGACTAAACCTCTAGAGCTACTGAGTCACTTATGGGAGGACAACAGATAAAACTTTTTTGATTGCATGCACAAGATAATATAGCATCTAGACATGTTCTCCTGGCCATTTACAGCATGGGGAATGCCTCGATGCCTACAGCAGAGCTGAGCACACCTCACACCAGAATACGGAGTTGCCACACTTCTGGAAGGCTCAGAAATGCTATTTCAAGCCTCCTTTATGACCAAAATAGGTCACGTGTTTTCTTTCTCCTGTTATTCAAACAAAATTCAGCAGAAACTGTGCATGACTGAACATGTCTATGACAGCAAGCACCAGCATAACACAGTAAAGTTAATAAGGAATTAGAAATAGGGTTGCTACAATCATCTCCACAATATAGCTATTTATTCTTTGTAACTCTGATAACAGAGAAACCTCTGCTGTAACTATGTCTTGGAGAAACAGGTAGTCTAGAAAGACAGGACCAAAATATCTGTTCCCAAGACCTTAAAAACTTTGACAAACATGACATACGCATGAAAAGCAATCGAGAAATAAAAGACAGTAAAAAGCCAGAAACACACTCAGTTACATAAATTAAAAAGTAACAACAAAATAATGGTTAGGGAGCATAGAAGTCTTTAGTATGAGCCAGAGAACATTGCTTGATTTCCTAATTGGGTTGCATCCATCTGCAGTAGGGCAGGCATGCACTGCAAAGGGCAGTTGCCTCCATCTCTCCTCTGTAGATCTGCCCCACAGCCATGTAAGGACAGGCCTCATGTAGCAAAGACCTTGTCAAAATACTAATTCAATAGAAACAGTTATTTTTCATCTTGTATGTTTCTTTGGCATTTATCAAAATAATTTCTGTTCTTTTTTTTTCTTTCCTAAGCTCCACAGGAGAGGTATTATTAGGTGATGTGAGCAAAAATACCTCTAAATGTCCAAGCACCACTTCTTAGGTATCCTTAAACCTAGACAAAATTATTGCTATTCAAAACTCCAGTGCTTTCTGTGAAAGGAGGTAATTTATTTTTAAAGATTGCTTATAGACTGTGCCTCTACCTGGACTAATGGCAAGAGAGTCCACAACTCCCTTTTTAATCACATCCAAAAGGAGTATAAAACTACTCTGTCACACGCAACCAGTCACGTCACGTGTGAAATGTTCCTCGTCTGGTGAGACAAGACTAAAATCACACCCCACACCTTAGCTTCAGACTCTTCCCCAATATGGGATTCCAAGAAGCACAGAATGTTCTGAGTTGCAAGGGACTCACAAGATTCATTGAGTCCAAATCCTGGCCCTGCATGGGCAAGCCCCAAGAATCACACTGTGTGCCTGAGAACATTGTCCAAATGCTCCTTGAGCTCTGTCAGGCTGGTGCTGTGACCACTGCCCTGGGGAGCTGTTCCAGTGCCCAACCACCCTCTAGGGGAAGAACTTTTTCCTGATATCCAACCTCAACCTGCCCTGACACAACTTCAGGCCATTCCCTCGGGTCCTGTCACTGTCAGCACAGAGCAGAGATCAGTGCCTGCCCCTCCTCTGCCCCTCAGGAGGAAGTTGTGACTGCAGTGAGGTCTCCCCTCAGTCTCCTCCAGGCTGAACAGACCAAGGGACCTCAGCCCCACCTCACACGGCTTCCCCTCCAGGCCTTTCTCCATCTTTGTTGCCCTCTTTTCAATGCCCTCTAATAATGGAATGTCTTTTTTGTGTTGTGGCACCCAAAGCTGCCCCCAGCACTCGAGGTGAGGCTGCCCCAGAGCAGAGCAGAGCAGGACAATCCCCTCCCTTGCCCGGCCGGCCATGCTGGGCCTGATGCCCCCAGGACAGGGATGTCCCTCCTGGCTGCCAGGGCACTGCCGGCTCACATTCCATCAACCAGGACCTCCAGGTCCCTTTCCCTGGTGCTGCTTTCCAGCCTCTCATTCCCCAGTCTGTCCATACATCCAGGGCTGCCCCATCCCAGGTGCAGAATCCAGCACTTTCGCCTTTTGAATTTCACATGGTTGGTGACTGCCCAGGCCTCTCATTTGGTGAGGTCTCTCTGCAGGGCCTCCCTGCCTTCTAGGGAGTCAACAGCTCCTCCCAGTTTTATATCACCTCCAAACTTGCTCAGTATCCCCTCCAGTCCACATCCAAGTCATTTATGATGATGTTGAAGAGCAGAGGGCTGAGGATGGAGCCCTGCAGAACCCACTAGCAACAGGTCTCTCACTATGCAGAGCTGTATCTTAGGGACACCAACTCTCATTCTCCAACACCCATCCACCTCAGGGGCTGGAAGAACTCCCCAGAGCTCTCAAGGACCATCCCTCCCACCCTACCCAAATGCCTTCACCAGCTTGTCACCTTACCCACCACAGTCCCTTCCTTCTTCCCACGTTGCTGAAGCTCCTGTATCCACTGCTACCAAAGGGAGTTGACAGGGGGAAGGAGAGTGTTATATGGTGCAGCTGTGCTATATATCCACTGAGGAACCAGAAGCTGGGAATTCAGCCAACGAAAAGAAATGCCATGTGGGTGGTTTGGTATCAGAGCAGAGACCTTGTTTATCTTTGTCTGCCTAAATAATTTAGAACACAAGGGAGATACTTTCATGTTTTTGAAAGACAAAAAAACCCCAGAGTTTATACAGAGTATAAGTAGTCCTCACAAACTGCTTGTTGAGAAGGAGCCTTCTATGAGGAAAGAGTCTGTGCTCTTCTGCAGCTGAGAGCTGTTACTACTGAATGACCTTTATGCAGAGAGATAATGTTATCCTCACTGGAATTACATTTGATAATCTGGGATTAGAAAAAGGATAGCTAGAGGGAAAAAATAACCTAAAACCCCCCAAAACCTCAAACAAAACCAAAAAGGCTTTCAGAAAGAATAATTTCATAAAACAAGCAAAATCCTTATTTTGCTGATGTCAAAGGCAAAACTTCACTAGAAATTGTTTTTGCTTCAAGATCTAAAGGCAATAGCTGCTCTATTTAGTGTCACCTTATAGAGGGGCATAGCTGTTCATTTGTGCTGGGCTCAAGAGGCCTTACTGAACATTCAGAGCATGTCCCTTTATTTTCCTATAAATGTAGACATATAACCTATTCTGTATTATCATATATTTTCTCACAATTTTATATACTTTAAATATATATATTTTATATATATATATATGTATATATAATGTCTGTGTGTTTGTGTAAGTATACATAATTTTAATGTATTCTTATATTTCAAGGTTTGGAATAGGTGTGTATATATTTTTGACCCACACATCAACCTGCTCCCTCATTTTTGTACTTCCGTCTCACCCTTTTTCTTGCCAGTGCTATCAAGTCATAAAAGCAACACATAATAGCAACAGTCATAAGCAATCACACAGCTTTTAAAAGTGTTTTCTCAAAGGTTACTAGCTATAATGATATTTTGACTTTTTTTCCAAAAAGGAAGATATGAGAGGAGAAAAAGAAGATCATTGCAGCTGTATCATACTTGCAGGCCTGAAAACATCTAAACTGAGGCAAAAATATACATCTCCTTACATCAAGTGGCAGTAATGTTTCCATTTTCAATTCCTTTATACATTCACAGCTTGGACTACCTGATGATATTCTATGTAAGACTAACCCAAATGTGTCTATTCAGTCTAATGTCTTGTTTGAGATAGTAAAGGACTGCCTCATTAGGTAGGGAAATCAAAGGTGTAAGCTCTTCCACACAGTTTTAATAAAGCATAAAAAGATCACCTATCTGTTGGAAACGTTTTCACCCATCCCAAGTTGGATGATGGCAGGTGTTATGTGTCAGTGAGCCATTACTGTGCTGCCCACTGTAATCTGTCTGAAAAGTAATGTATAGATACATGAGAAATAAATCTGAATCAGGGATGTTTTCCTGAGCAATATACCTAAAATTTAAGGTGCAATAAAGATGTGTTAGATGCTAATTCCTTCTAAAATTACTTCACCATTAAAATTATATGCATTCTGACTCAGTTTCTCAGAGTTATTCAAGGACTGCTGTTACTGTAGCAGTATGATGACTACTTGCTTGAATGGAGATAAAAAGCAGTTTCTGCCCTGGAAGACTATACATACAGAATTTAAACTGCACACATAGGTGCTGAAGATAATATCAGATATAGCATAAAGTACTGGAGCTTATCCAATTTTCAGCCAACATTGTGATAAAGTAAAAGAAACATTATTAAATCCTTGTCTTCACGCAAACCCTCTCTCAAAGACCAATCAAACTTCCCAGAGTACTGAACTACCAAAGAAGTCAACCTTATCTACAGAAAACTGTCAGAAAATCTTGAGATCCAAATGCTGTTTGCTGGATGTAATGATTTCTGATAATTTTATAAACTGCAGTTTCACTGAGATTAATAATCATATCTTTCTGGAAAATGATGTTTCTGTGGAGTCTGGATGACATCATAATTAGGCAAGCTATACAGTAAGAATTACACAAAGTATTCCAGCCTCTGCTTTCTGTTGTGAGGCTTTTCTGTTGCCACGTGTGGCAGAGATCCCCAGACTTCTGCAGGGCAGTCCCTATTGTCACTCTCTTCTCCTCCATCTCATTTCCATCCTTAACTTTGGATCCAGTTTCTTTTATTTTCCCTTTCAGCACTGTAGGGAAGCATCTGGGGCAGCTTCCAAGTGAAGCCAACCCCTTGGCCTCTGCATGCCTCGAGGAATCCGTGCCGCTCCGTCCTTCACACGCTGCCCCTCCACTGCTTTCCTCTCTCCAGTATCTTGTAGCAGCAAGCAGGAATGGGGTTTTTGAGTGCTCTCAGACTATGTCAGGATTTGATTTCAACTAAATGGCTTTGGTAAGGTAAGTGTTAAGCCAGACCCCTCAGGAAGATGGGTCTGTGCTGCATACATCCTTGGGAAGCCTTGATGGCTTGGCCTCCTTTTCCAGAACTCCCCACATCTCTCAGGAAAGAGAAGCAAGCTGTAAATCCAGCACAATTGAATCAAGAAAAGGACATTATTTTCCCCCTAAAATTCAGCATATAACTTTTTTTTCTTGTATGTCTTTGGAAATACAGAGCCCTTAATTTCCTTCCTGATTTTTGGTCTTTGTTTCTTCTCCTATTCTTCTGACTGTGTTAATTTGCCTAAAAGTCCTGTTTATTTAATATTCCCATTGTGTGGTGTGCTTTTACCTTAATAAAAATGATCCTGTCTACAAGACAATTAGAGCTAACATTTATATTCAGTTTTTAGTGAGGCTTATTCAGTCAAACTTACTTATTAAAGAAGGAAAAAGATACTACTGTAACAGAAAATAACAGTTGCATCCAGGAAATGTGTGTTTGCTTCAATATATATTCTGGTGTTCTTTGACTAGTGCCATGACTGGTCCCACATCTGTGCCAAGAGTGTAAAAAAGAAAAATGAAAGCATATCCAAAACATAAAAAACAAAACCAAAATAAAATCAAAAATATCCCCAAAAGCAAAATTACAGACACACAAAAAGTAGTGAGTAGGAAGTCTCCAGCAGCACATTACTGACCTATTCTGGAGCACTCATTTGGTACTAAATCACAGTTTGTCTTGACCATTTTTTTCCGTGTTGTGTCTCTCAGGTATGAAGCCCCAGATGGCTCATCTTATGTAACCTTATATGGTCAAATTTGCAGCAATAGTTCTAGTCTGCAGTAAACCAAAGCCTTCTTAACATACATCTCGCTGATAAGGCCTAATTCAATTAAACTGACCATTAAGATCAGGGTAAATTGAATTGCTCTCTTGGACTTGCTGATAATTGCTTGACAGACCAATAAATATAGGGTTTCCAAGCAGAATGAGTTATGGTGCTCAATACTGTCCCTACTTACTGCCCCCCTCCCTTTCTCCCAACCTTCAAAATGTCACAGGAATTACAAAATAATTTGCTCTAGAATGCGTGTCAGAGATCTGTTGTTTTGATCCCAATTAATTAAACATTCCTGAGTCTGCATGCAGAAAGAAAGTAGCAAATGTTCAGAATGATAACACAAACTGACATAACATCTAAGCCATGGACTGAAAAATACACGAAGCATTCATCACTTCAGTTGCAATTACATAAAAAGTAATGCAGACCCTGCACCTGAATCCACACTCAGAAGAGTTAATGAAAATAAACACGTCATCTGCATTATGAAGGGTTTTTTTTTCTTGCTTTTATTTTTGTTTGTGGTTTTGTTTTGTTTTGTTTTCTATCCAGAGGATAGGAGCAGTTATTTTTATACTGCAGAGGCTGGAACTTCAACACTGTGCTCAGTTTTGGGCCACTCCCTACAAGAAAGACATTGAGGCACTGGAGCCTGTCCAGAGAATGGCAATGGAACTGGGAAAGGGTCTGAAGCACGGGTCTGATGAGGAGCAACCGAGGTTGTTTAGCCTGGAGGAAGGGGGGCTCAGGGGATTGTAGCGAGGTGGGGATTGGTCTTTTCTCCCAGGCAACAAGTGACAGGACAAGAGGAAACAGCTTTAAGCTGTGCCAGCAAAGATTTAGATTGGATGTTAGGAAAAATGTCTTCACAGAAAGGTTTGTAAAGCATTGGATTTGACTGTCCAGAGGAGTGGTAGAGTCACCATCCATGGAACTGTTCAAAAATGTGTGGATTAAGCACTTAGGGGCATGGTTTAATGGTAAAGGTGGTGGTGGTCCCAGTTTGAGGATTGGACTTAGTAATCTTGAAGATCTTTTCCAACCTTAACCATTCTTTCATTCCAGGAATGATTACTTCCAATTTGTTGAATACTAGTTATCTTTAAAAATAAATTAAATCTATGGAATTATGCACATAGTAATGAATTCTATCATTTTCACAGCCACTGAGACTTTGATCCTATGCTGTGACCCCTCTGGTTTAGCTGGACCTCCTCAGTAGCAAAAGACAAAGTTGGAAACATGTCTTCTTTTGTCCACTTTTGACTGCTTACTACTTTATTTTTTTTTAAGACAGAGTTAACAGAAAATTACTGTCTGAAAAGATCCATGTTGAAAGAACTCAGAAATAATGGGCAGCCATCAATACAGCAAAAGAAAGTACATAATGATAGCAAGAGGTAGCTGGACTTGTTCAGAATAACAACTGTACATTTTAAAGTGTGAATAATTCCAAAGAAATATTTCTGTTTCTGGTGTTCTCTCCAGATTTTTAAGTCATGATCTGACTGATTCATGAAAGAAAAGCTGTAAGTCAAAACTGTGTGTGCAGTACCCGAGCTACAGGAAGTGTTAGAGAAAAGTCAGTCTGATCTTAATGGTCCCTTTGAGCCCTGAGGAATCAGCTCCATTGCAGTTTTCACTTGACCTTGGTTCTTGTCTTTACTCCTCTACATATTCAATGAATTAACAGAATAGTTGTTATATAATTTCTAAACAGCCTAAGATTAATAGAGGTCCATTTCATCTTAAAATTGAATTTTACTCTTATTAACAAATTCTCACTTTTTTTGATACAGGTCTAGACTGAGAAATAATATTTTGGAGTTTATTGACCAGAGTAAGCACATTTGAAAACAGACAGATAGCCAAACATCATAAGCCTAAAACTTTGCTACGAGACATTCTTTTTTTATTGAGTTTTTCTGATAATACTGTAATTATCAAATGTATCTACTCTTGGATGTATCTTTATTAATCCTCTATGAAATGTGGTAATGTCTCAGCAAATGTGACTGCTGAGATAACTTCTGCACATACAGTACAATTAAGATACAGCAAAATAAACAACTAACAGAAGGAGCTTCAGTTTCATAGCCATTTTGAGCTTAAACTAGAATATATGTGCACATAATTGTACTCTTGGGATTTAAGACATGCCTACAGCTGGTTTTTTGATTGGTGGAGTTTTTTTGAAGGTAGGGACTGTTAATACTTCTCTCTCCAGCCCTATGGGCAGCTCTGCAAACCCTTAAGCAAGTAGAAAACAGACACAGCTATAAGAAAACTTGATAAATTGTTAATAATACACAAATATTTCAGAACTTCTTTTTTTTTAGCTTTTTCATTGATCGACAATAACAAGAATGTCTAAAAGTAAAGAAGGCAATCTTGCATTTTATTTTTTAAAAGCAAGATGAGATTGTAGGTGTGAATGGACACATAAATCTTCACTAGTAAGTAGGTCAAAAGGTGTGAAGAAAGTTTCCAATCACAACTACTGCAATGCTGACAGACTGCTCCAACCAGCTCCTTGGGTTGAACTTTCTGCTTGAAAACTGCACTAAGAATAATTGAAATAGAGCTCTTTCTGTTCTATTCCTTTTCTCCATTCCATTCTTGAGCAGCTCTCTTTTCCCTTGCTGGGGAGGGATAGCATTTGGCTGCCCATGGCTGCCCACTCAGCAGGCAGGGGCTGCAGAGAGGGGGAGTGACCTGGGAGCAGAGGGCAAGTCCAGGGCCCTGCCAGCTGTGAACCATTTCATGCTTCTCTATTTCGTACCTGTGCTGTGCTGGCACAGGCAGCATAGATATTGGCAACTTCAGGGGAATGGGGGAATGTTCCAATTCAGTGGGGACAGGAATTGCTCATTACCACATTCACATGCTCTCACACATTTGTCTTCTTACCTAAATTATAACAGCATCAGCACCCAGGCAAACTAATAAATTGCATAATTGCACAGCTTCCTCTCATTCATCTCAAAGAAATGGATTTTTTTGGTCCCTCTTACCCATTTCAGTATATCACCTGCCTTCCAGCTTGTACATGAACTGCAGGTTATCACTCTGCATCAAACAAAGGCTCAGCTATGTACTTGTACTCTGTACACAGCACTTTGTGCTACACTTACATCGAATGGCAAATGGAAGGTAGAATGTCATTTTAACTAGAAACAAACTTCCTCAAGGATCTCCGAGAATACCAAATGATGCCCTTTTAAGTAGATCAATGCTTAGTGTACTGTAGCTGTCAAAAATCCCACCCATTTCAAGACAGCTCTTACCGAAATAAAAACACCAGGCATTAAAGAATATTAGCATCTAAGAGCTTCTCTTTCCCCAAGAGCTACCAAGTATTGACCAGAGAGGAAAATGAAAAAAAATAGGCACTTACAGCTCACTTTCTTTGTCAAACTAAGGCATATATTACACAGTTTTTACGTACCATTGTCAGACTCTGAGCATTAACTGACTTTCAATAACTTGCCTTGCCTTAAAGAACAAGACGGGGAAAATCTCCTCTTCCTCTCTGTATAACCTGACTGCTAGTGCTGAAGAGAACAGATGGGTAGCATTTTCCTTGGAACTAAACCATTCTCTTCCTAATTGATTTTTGCAAAACAATAATACGTAGAAATATCAAAGTGAAAAGGTTTGGTTAGTTCAAACATAGTTTGCTTTTTCCTTATGGGTAGAGATGGGATCCCCTTGGAACTTGGAAGCTGTCCTATCTCTCAAGCCTTGTTGAAACAGTTGCACCTCAACAAATTTTGGTGTTGATTTTTGTTTTGTTTGCTTTTTTTTTTCCCACAAAGCACTTTCCTTGGGCTAATGTTGCCATAGTGTCTTTTTTTAATGTTGTTTTTTTTTTTTTAATCAGCAAATCTTGGCATCAATAGTTTTTAAACAAAGCTGACAGTATTGTCACTGTCTAGTGCTTGAGGATGGTGACAACAGGGTTAAGTGTTTATGGGTAAGAATCAGGAGAAGGCCACCAAGGCAGATATCCTGGTGTGACTCGGTTATAGACCACCCACATGGGATGAATAGGGAGATGAGCTATACTCTAAGCAGCTGAGAGATGTCTCAAAATTGCTAACTTTGTTCTCATGAGGGACTGAAATTTCCTATCCATCTGATGAAAATACAGCAGAGAGGAAGCAGTCTAGGAGCTTCCTGGCCTGTGTGGAAGAGAACTGCCTCATACAGCCAGTGAGGGAATCAGCTAGGGAAGATGCTCCACGGGATGTTGTTTGGGAACAGAGAGGGATGGTGTGGTGGTTGTTTTGGAAACAGCAAACAGGAAATTTTAGGGTCAGCAGAACTGATACCTTAGAGAGAGCAGAGTTCGGCTGTTTAGGAGCCTGGTTGACAGAGTGCCTTGGGAGACAGTCCTGAAGGGTAAGGAAGTCCCAGAAGGACTGAGGAATGCAGTCACTTCCAGCTGCCAGATGGACACCAGTGGTCCCCCTTTGAGCCTCCTCTTCTCTAGCTGAAAACCCCCAATTTCCTCAGCTGCTCCTCATGTGACTTTCTCTCTAGACCTTTCACCAGCTTCATTGCCATTCTCTGGACATGATCCAGCAACTCAGTGTCTTTCTTGAAGTGAGAAAAAAACATTTCTCTATTATCAGCTCTGTTTTCAGTACAAATCCAAACACAGCCCCATATAAGCCCCTGTGAAGAAAACTGACTTTACCCCAGCCAAAGCCAGAACAGGGTGTTTTCCAGCTTAAATGATTTTGTGATTTGCATCACTGTTAAAAATCTCTGAAACCTTTTTTGATTGCTTAATTTGTATCTTTCTAAACATTCTTAATATTTCACATTTAATTATATTTGCTGGATATCCACTTGATAGGAGTCATATTAGGAGCGATTTACTGATCAATGGCATGACAAATATTCTAATACTACACTTACTGACAAGAAAATTCTTATCAGCACTGTGTGATTGAAAAAATAGAGACGGAGAAGTTACTATACAGCAGATTTACCTGCTTGAGACAGAAACTAAGGCAAAGTCTTTAAAACTCCTCACATCCTACCTACTGAGAGGAGAAAGAGAACAGCATTAACTGTGCTGCTGTTCAGTGGGATCTTCATAGGCTGCAGAGACAGGTGGAGAGAAATCTAATGAGGTTCAACAAGTGTAGGGTCCTGCACCTGGGGAGGAATAGCCCAAGTACCAGCACAGGTTGGGGGCTGACCTGCTGGAGAGCAGCTCTGCAGGGAAGGACCAGCAAGTCTCAGTGGGTGACAAATTGACCATGAGCTGCCAGTGTGTCCTCGGGGCCAGGAGAGCCAGTGGGATCATGGGGTGCACTGGGAAGAGTGTGGGCAGCAGGTCAGGGAGGGGATCCTTCCCCTCTGCTCAGCCCTAGAGAGGCCACACCTGAGTGCTGTGTGCAGGTCTGGGCTCCTCGGTACAGGAGAGACAAGGAGCTATTGGACATGGTCCAGCAGAGGCCACAACGATGGGGAGGGGTCTGGAGCAGCTCTCTTGTGAGGAGAGACTGTGGGAGCTGGGCATGTTCCAACTGGAGAGGAGAACACTGAGAGGGGATCTCATCAATGCATATAAATACCACAAAGCTGTGCCCAGAGGATATGCCAGACCCTTCTTGAAGAGGGGCAATGGCCATAAACCAAAATATATCAAGGAGTGTTCCACAACATGAAGAAGAACCTCTTTGTATTGATGGGGGGGCCAGGCCACTGGAATAGACTGCCCAAAGAGGTCATTGTGTGTCCCTCTCTAGAGACATTCCAAGCCCACCTGGATGCATTCCTGCGTCACCTGCTCTAGTTCACCCTTCCTTTGCAGGGGGGTTGGACTGGGTGATCTCCAGAGCTCCCTTACAACTCTAACAATTCTGTGATTCTGTGAACTCAGCTTGTCTATCTGTTCTGTCTATCACAGCAACTGTAGCACATGTGAGATTAAAGTTATACCATAACTATTACATTAAAGTACATATCAGATGTGACATACACCTAAAAAAAGCCTGAATTTACAACAGCTGACTAGATAATATATCAGTTGCAGATACTGTACCATCTGAAGTTACTTCTCCACTTCATTTTTCTCATGGAATTTGTTTTGTTATATAGCCTCAGTTAGAGGCTTTCAAATATAGAGGTAAATGGAAAATGGAACAAAACGAATCATGAGTTTGTGAAAAGAAGATTGCACTAGATTAACCTGATATCCTCCTCTGAGAGGATAACCGAACTTCTAGACAAAGAAGTGAAATGGATTTAGTCTCTCTGAATGTCAGCATTTGACAGTTCCTCAAGTGCCTAAGCCCCATCTGACTGGAATTCACCAGCTGAAGGTAGCTACAAAAAAGGCAAGTTTAATGGAAGTCAAGTCTGAGAAAAATACGCCAATAAAAAATGGTTGCATTTATAGGCCCTTATACTTTCTACCAAAAAGTTTCAAACTTAGTTTTCAGGGTGCTTTTAGTGATGTAGCATCCATCTTCGCTGTCACACATTTTTATAACAGAAACATGCATTTTCTTCTGACAAAATTCCTTCTCCAATTCAAATTCTTTATTGCAAAATCCATTAATGCTTGTCATCAGCTTGTCAGCTGCTAAAAACCAAGCTTTTACAGCAATCAGTCAGTGTCTTGAAATCAATTATGGGCAATCTAAAAACATTTCAAATTAAATGTGTCATTATTACTTAGTCCAATTACTTCAATTGATTTTATGGAAGATTAAAAAGTTGGTAAAAAGTTAGATTCAATTTCATTTAACTGGTTTTTTTTTACATAAACAACTGGTTTTTAAAAATTTTGAGAAAGCAAAAGTGAATATTTCACCCTGTTGCCAATTTCATTAAATAAAACATTCACCTCTATAGGTGAGATACACAGAGGAGTGACACAAAGATATTCATTGCAGTCCAATAGAACTATGAAGAGAATAAGGAGATCACCAAAAGTTTAACTTAGGTTTTTTTTCAATTTTTCACTTTGTTTCTCCTTGTTAGAACATACCTGGGATAGCTGTATTATACCACAAATGTGATTAAGTAACAGCCAAACCTATGGGATCCTCTTTCAATAATCAGATCTTTTTTTTTTTTGGTAACTGCTAAGTTCATCCAGTCCTTTCAGATCCATCTGGAAATTAATCTCCACAAAGCATTCTTATTAGTAATGAAATAAAAAGTAAAGTTCCATAAAATGTTCACAAGTAACATTGACTTTCTTTGAAAGGCAGCTATGCAGAGCAACTTCTTACATCAGTTATTTTACCTCTTGAGCACAAAAGATTTAAAACTTTTTGCTTAAAAAAGTGTTGAGGATGAACTCAGTTTAAAATATACTACTTATCTCTCAGCACAAAAACTGATCATTCCATCTTTATCCAGGCACAACTCCCCTTGATGTTATGGGAAACACTTTACAAAGGCTGCATGATCAGCTTCTTTCAGAACAAAAATAAGGAAGGCTGTCTGCAGAGTGCTGTCAAACATTTATTCATGCAGAAAAATTTGTTAGAGCATGTTCGATACCACTGAAATATATAAAGCTACACCCTCTGCTTTCTCTTCCACTATACAGCCAATAATTAATCATAAGGGGTTTTTCCTTTTTTTTCTGTTTCATTATTTTCCTTGAAATTCTACATAAGTATTTCCTTTTAATTTGGTCCTTACTGCTAAAAAATACATAGCAATTTATTACAACTATGAAAAATAAATAAAATATAAAATATTTTCTTAAGTCATAATTTAAAACCACAAGACTTACACTTCCTTTGAGATACTAATGTTTATCACTTTAAGCAAAACCCATTATTTTTCCTGTTACAGTAACAAAAACTAGCATTAGTTAAGGATTGCATATGGTACCAAGAATGAAATTCAGTAAAAACTGACAAAAGCTGGAGAAGCAGTCTCCACAGCGTATAATTCGTTCTTCTTCGGGACAGTCAGCACTCACTTTTTAAAAATAAACTATGAAGAAATCCCATGTTACACTGCCATCCTGGAGCTCTGAATCAGGAGGAATACAATTTTGTAAAAATCTAGAATTGAAAAGAACTAAATAATTTAAAAACTGTGAAGTTCCTCCAGTTCCGTGCTTGGTCAGCTGTCCAATCCAGCTGTAAAACCTAATACTCTGTAGTCAATGTACTTTTTGGCAACCAAGTTTCCTATTTACAGAATGAAAAACTGATTTATGCAGCTTGAGCTCTGGTTCAGAAAATAAAACCTGTAAATAAAGCTTAATGTGGGATTCAGGGATTCAGTCTGGGCTACAGGGACAGCAAGTTCCATCAAGAGCCAACCTTTCCATGTTTGCCTCCACCAGTGGCACAGAGCTGTTCTCTACCAGAAGCAGCTGGGGCATGGCCCAGAGCTGATTCAAGTCAGCAAAACTCTTTTCTTTGGCTTAAACAAACTCAGGTGTGGATCAGTTGTAGCCATTGCTGAAGGTCATGTTGTAGTTTACAGATGAATGAAAGGATTACTTCTAATTAATTTTTAGGTACCTCATAATGCAGCATTTCCCCAGATAACAAATATCATAAAACTGGATTTATTTCAAAGCATACAGTATGCTTTAGCCCATTTGTCTTTCTTGCATTGAATTTCTCTTGTGATTTATTCTATACTACTTCCAAAACTAATTGTATTATGAAAATGGCTAGATTTCTACTCAATGTTTGTCTATTTTCCCATTATACACTGGGCTGTTTTCTTTTTCATTCAGCAGAAATACATCAACATTAACCGCTAGTTTCAGTTAACTTTGGAATTTGGTTTAAGGAAAACAAAAACTAATGATACTGCCTTAAAATTGCTTATTTTTGGTCAAAGTTTATGTTGGAAATGTAGGAGTTAGGGTTTTTGTGATATTAGAATGGTATTTCTCGCTTGTCTAAGATCATACTAGGGAGGACTGACATGAGACCTGAAAAAAAATGAATTTCCTTGCCTGAGGTTGATAGTCACCTTATGCACAAAGGTTTGGGTGAGTTCTAAAGTTTCTCTGTCATCTACATCAATTTCTCCAGAATGAGTGCATTAACCTGCTATTCTGTGTGCTGTTTTTAATTTAAGTATAAATTGAAAATATTTTACTGTTTTCATATATGCTATTTGGTTCTATAAATATTTTGATTTTTCCCTCTATTTTTGTCAAGCATTACTATGTTAAATCTATGACAGAATCACTACTTTATTGCTTAAATTTTGTCAACACATTTTATGAAGTTCTTAAGTACTTTTTTCCCTACCTTGCTGCAATCTGGTGACATTAGCAGTGAAGTTCATGAGGTTTGTCTTCACTGCTACATAAACTGCTAACAATGTTTGCTTTTACAATCCTTGCTTTCTTGCTTAATTAATCTGCTGTTCTAAGTTAAATGTTAGGTTTTCTAATGTTGCTGGAACTGAATGCTCTGAATCATTCCTATTTGCTACAGTCCTTTCCCTCACAAACAATGTTTTAAAGATCCTCCACCTGTTTTGGATGCAGTGAATTGTGCTGTATGTAAGAGTTTCTACTGGAAGAACTGTTATGTTCAGTAGCCTCTCTTCAATGCTTAGATACATCATATGAAAGAGACAAAAAAGCCTGTATTGCATACATTTGTGTCTGAATGCAAACCATTTATTGCTTTATGAACACAATATCCTCCAGGGAGTATCACTCATAGTCCGTATGTCCTTCAGCCTTTTCCTTTTGCATGTTAAATTTTGACAGTTGAAATAAGCATAAAATCGTACACAGCCATAAATAGCTTCATCTGTTGTGGACCTAGGGAGTCTCTCACAATCTGCTTTCCCTAGTACGGCTCGGGATTTAGGTAACCACACCTGTAAGAAATGAATTTACATGGTGCAGACTTCAGATACTGGGATTGGTATACTTAATTTCTCTTCCTTTCAAACTTCAAATGCCATCTCTCATTCCAAGAGCAAATGATAAGCAGGTTCTTTTTTCCCTCTGTATTAAATCCTGTTTTTCACTCTCTTTTGACCAAAGACTTTGCTGTGTTTTGCTTTTTTCTCTCTCTCTTTTTTTTTTTTTTTGGTTTTTTGGGGTTGGTTTGTTCTTCTGTTTTGTTTTGTTTTGCTNGGTCAAGTCAGAAATAAATCACAATCCAAACTCTTTCAAATCCAGGGCCACACAAACACTGAGAGTGATGTGACTAAATGCAAGCCAGCATCCATTTCTGATTAGTCACTCAAGGCTCCATTTTTAGCCAGTGGAGAGGAACAAGCACAGCTAGCTCAGGACTAATCACACTTTGTGACTCTGTGCTTGATGTGGTCATCTGTGTTGCCTTTACAAACAAGCTTTCATAATTTCAGCCTAGCATCACAGAGTATCACAGGATTGCAGTACATTCTGAGTTGGAAAGGACCCACAGGGGTCATCAAGTCCATCTCTTATGTGAATGGCCAGACATAAAATGAATTATTTCCTGGAAGTGTCTTTGAAAGGCTTATTTCTCTCCAATAAATGGGAGCCTGATGCATCTGCCTTGGAGATATGTATTACAGACATCTACAGTTAGACAAAGCCTATTCCACCTCATCTATTGGATAGCAGCAAAGATTACCAAAAGGATTTAAGAGCAGAGTATGCTTACACAACCTCCCCCTTCCATCCAAATGCTTGCAGTGCCTGCAGTGAAAGGACTCCCTGTGCCCATGGCACAGTGTACCAATAACCTTTGTGTTCTCTATGTCACTCCTCTCAGTTACTTCTTAATACCACCTATAATTTGTCTTCAGAAGCCTTCCATGGCAATAAATCCCACACCTTAGTTGTGTGGGGAAGAGACAGGGAGATGAAAAGGTAAAAACTCAGATCCCACTGTTCTCAGCCTGTTGCTTAATTATTGCTTTTAAGAGCTTTGCCATTCCAGTGCGATGGGAAAAGCAGACTCTACAAATCCTCGTGCTATAAAGGCAGGGAAGGCTTCTTCCAGCATTCTCTGTGTGCACACACTCTGCTGCTTTTCATTCCCAGAGGTAGGAATACTTCAGCAGGTCTCTGTGCAGAATGATAATGAAATTTAATTTGGGAATTCTCCATTAAATGCTGCTCTACACTGTAAATTAGGTTCTCCTACTGAACGCCTAATTTGTAGTATTGAGTCACTATGTCCTGAAGGCAGCAGCACCTGAAAGCGAATAAAATTGGATGAAAAGTGAAAGATAGAAATAAATAGGATGAAAGACGGCCTAAACCAGACAGAATTTCCACTGTTAAATTATAAAAAATTACCTCCATTACTCACACCTCATTAAATGAACATTCTGATCGTGTCCCCACAACTCAGTCAAGGGGGTGAGAATACGATGTGTATGATACATGTATGCCTTCAGCACAGACAGCCAGTGACTATATGCTTGTTTCAAAGGAATTTTTCTCAGGATATAGAAGCCTTGGCTTCCCACCTTCCCCTGAGTTTGTGTGGTCAGAAGAAATTCAGCCTTTTTGCACTGCTTGGACAGACAAAACGTCTCCAGTCTAATACAATATCCAGCAAAGTACTCCAGAGAAACTCCTTCATAACAGAAATTGCGGCAAGCAAGTCCTTCCTTCATTAAAGACTAAAAAGTTTCTGTGAAACTTTCATGGAACCCAGGCCATTTTCAGCAGAAAATTGTTCTGCTGGAATATTTCAAACCACTTTTACAATATCATGCAATTCACCCTGTATGTGTGGGATTCATTACAACAGGGATTAAAATGACAGCTTAGTGTCCTGTGAGGCAGGGGGATTTGAGACTGAGAGCAGTAGCTGGACACTAGGCCAGCTGAATTGTACTTACTGCTGAGTTACAGTAATACATATAGCTTTGGAATAAAGGGACATGAGGATTAAGGGCTATCTTTCAGACAGATTTTGTAATATTACAGATCTTATCATACAGAAAATCTAAAAATGGACTTACTGGGAAATATATGAGTACTGGAAGAATAGCAAAGCACAAGTAAAAAGTAAGAATTCTTCAAAAGTCGTCATAAAACCCCATCACACTCATACAGCACAGATGTTGCACAAATGATAAGCAGATGGTTTTATGTAGACTAAATTCTAAATGATCCCACTGCTATCAATCAACATCCTTCAAATAAATTCAATGGAAATGATTGTAACCAAGAGGTTCCTGGGAAAACAAAAACTCAGTTCATGCATGTAAAGGGTTAAACTATACCACAGAAAAGTATTTGTAGACATGACATGGTAAAAACCCTAAAATTACATTTCAAAACTTTAAAAGCCACAATATTGAGGATCTAGCACAGGAAATCCAGAGGAATATTCTAAGAGGACATGAATAATTCATGGCTTCTGAAGCACACACGAGACAGATGATCCCAGAAAAATGAGGTATCCAGGTGTGCTCCTGTCAAGTGCAGTGACATGAGCACAGTGTAAATCTGCTGGAGAGAAGCACAGGCTCACCTCCATCCCACCAAGACACACTGTGAACTGGCTTCCAAAAGATGTGTTCCTGTTTTAACATCAAAAGGATGAAATGCCCAGAGAAGGGGACTTAGCTAATAAAATGCCTTAAATATTCACAGAATAGAAATGCACCCTGGCTCCAGCATATATTACAATTGACCTTAAAGAGTTTGCCTGGTTAGAAATAAAAAACAACCTAAATCATAACCACCATTGCTTCTGCAATTCTGTGTATCTTGCTACATCTGCTCCCCCTTTCCCTCCCTGATACACACCTTCAGCGACACATTTTTCAAAAGTGTGGTAGTAACTCTATCAGGAAAATACATTGCTTGGTTTCTGTTCCTCATCATCAGGGTTTAAGTATAAATTTGGTTCCTATTGAAAATAATGCAATTGAAGCCTACAGAGGTTCCAAGATGACTTTTAATGAGAAAACACTAACATGCCATAATATTTTCTGAGTGAAACACCTGACAACCATGTGTAAAGCTCAAAATAGATCTGTGCCTTGCAGGTTGCACCCCAGCTTTGCAGTCCTGAGGTAACAGACACGCAACAGTGTCAAACGTGAAATCTTGAACCTGCCCAGTGCTCAGCCTCCCTCACAGTGTCCATCCTGAATGATTTCCCCCTCCACCCCACTTGCCCCTCTAAAACAACTCCTGGTTTTGCCAGCACATTAGCCAGAGAAGAAGCTAAACTTCACAGGTAACAGGACTAATTTTCATCTCTTTGAGGACATTTTTATGCTTGGAAATATTCTAGCATTGGTGCAGCATATGCCAAACCCTTAAAATGAACAAAACTAACACTTTAGTATGAAAGCAGGTTCTGTCTGTAAATTAGGCCTGAAGATAGGAGAGAATGTGTAGTTATTACTGTGAATTTCCAATACAACTTTTTGGGGGGTTGGGAGGGTTTTTTTTTCCTATACATAAATGCTTATTTCTTGTCTAAAACTTTTCTGTATAATTTTAGCACTGCATGAGGTATTTTACCTAACCAGTTGAAACAAATTGACATGCTTTAGATTCCACTCAAAACTTGGTGCTTCTGGAGACTCAAAGACACAAAAAATCCAACTCTTTTGTAAAAAGGCACATAAGAAAGAGCAGGGAAAAAAGACTAATTTAAGTAAATTGTTCATTCATGGATTTATATGGTTAATGTGAGTAGATATATTACAGACATACATTCTTTATGCACACACACACACACACACACACACATCCATAGCTAATAAACAGACACACACATATATACATACTACAAATCTCCAAACTCTTTGTTATTATTTTATTTAGTTCATTTTTAGTAATATTTAACTAACAATATTATATCGACTGGCTTTTTGACCTTTCTTACCTAATTAAACTTGAAAGAACAGATGTCTATAAAATCTGCTCTGAACCAGTCCAGTCTTTTCAGATTTACAGCTAAAGACATCTTTATAACTGGTGATGAATGCTCAGATTTATTAAAATTAGCTATTTTCATTGCCCCGTGTGTCCATTAAGTCTGATCAGACAGCACTGTGTAGTAACTAAAGTCCTGTTTCTTGCACCATGCCACAAGACAACTAACATATTTGACTTTTTGCCTCTGCTGTGTGCCCAGTGAGCTGCTCTTGGGCTGCCTGCACATGCTGGCACACCTTGTTTCCTATCACCACCCTATCAAGTAGAGACTGTACAGGCATTTCTGCATGTGCCAAAACCATTTTTCCACTTTGCTCTGTGGTTGCCCACATGATTTGGCCTCAGCTGGGGGTCTCTGTTGAGGAGAAACCGTGTGGCCTCAGCCAGCTCTAGCCCCAGTCTGGCTAGGGTCTGTCCCACCCAGACAAACCTTTTCCTAAGGAATGGCAAAGCAGGGATGGATGACCAGGCTCATGCTGTCTTAGCTCCTCCATAAGCCTACAGACACAATGTCATTGGGTTGTGGAAATTAAACTTGCGTGTCTGTGATTTAAAACAACGCCACTATATAAAATTTACTGTTAAAATTTCCTGAAAGACAACAGTGTGAATATTATGGGCTATTAGGAGATCTATTGCCAAAAATGAATCAAAAATATTAATAAAATATAAATTATATTTATATAAATTTTACTTTACTGGCTGCCCACTTCCCCTTTAGTCCTAGCAACTGTTGTGTTTGAAAATTACTCTGTATGACACAGATCAACATGTTTTACTTGGCCAAAAGAAGAAGAAAGGAGAAAAGAATTGCGTACCAAAAAATCTGAAATTAAGAGCCAGTAGGCACACGTTGGAACCCATAGGATTCCAGATTATCTTTTCAGTGTGAAGGTAATCAAACACTGGCACAAGGATCTCCTTCCCTGAAGATACACAGAAGCTGAGTGACAAGCTTTTTTTATACACACTTCTTAGAAATCTAAGTATAAAAAATAATTTTCAAGACTATATCACATCATGCTATATCACATTTTTATTCAGTTTCAGTTTATGATTGCCACATATGACTTTTCTGAGAATAATCCTGTTGTCCAGCCTGGATACATAGATCAGAAACTGAACTCAACTTCATACTAAATAGCTACAATTGAAATTCATGGCTATATAATGGCTATAATTGAAACTATATCTCAGCCATGGGAATTAAGAAACATTTCCCAAGCCTCAAGTCCTTTTGAGTATTTCAACTCTATCTGTGAGTAAGACCCAAGAGCATTTTACCTCTCTCTTCCCTGCAACACCTCCATCCTTCCAGGAGGAAGCAGCCAAGATATCTGACCTTGTAGGGACTACCACACACACAAGGCAGCTGGATCCCTGGCCTGTACAGCTGAGACTCCAAAGACCATATCCTACTGTGGCATCCGCCTCACAAACCTGTTGCGACTTTTAGATACCAGTTTGGGATGAAAGGTCCCTCCATTAACTGCACCATGGAGCCCAGTATCCCAGTCTAGGCATTCAAATAATGTTTGAAGCCGGGTGATGTAAATTCCTCTCTGATCCCTTTATTCATTCCCACAAATGCACCCATTGTTGCTCATTAGCTGTAATTCAAGAGTCAAGTTTCCAAACAGAGCACGAGAGTGTAAATTGTGCAGACATTCTGCAGTTCCCAGAACACTTGCACATGCAGTTATTGTTCATCGGGCGCAGCACCCACATACGGAATCGTAACCAAGACCGCGGAGATGCCGCACAGAATCCTGCACAGGCTTTGTGTACAAAAATCTTAAACAGCAAACAAGGAGAGTTGGCACATACAGGCTCAGTGCCCATTATATACAAGCCATCAACAGAAAAGATCATTACCAAAAAAATCACTTCCCATTTACCTTAATTTGTGTTCTGGTTCCCAAATTGTACAGAAAGTAAAGTTACACACAATAATTATGGCAAATAAGGTAATGGTCCAAAAGTACAAAAGCAAAAAGAAAAATACTACCCAATCATCATCCAAAAAAGCAAGTGATTTTCATCCCACTTTTCTGTATTAAAAAATACATTCTATGAAAGTTCAATGCTTCTCCTCTAATTCTCTCTCAAGAGGGACTTCCCATTTGACCTAAATGTATGTGTGTGAAAAATTTATTAAGTGACGTGGTTTGCTTTATTTAGAATAAAAAGAATATCTGTTTGCCATTATTACTGGAGGGAGCAGAAGGCAATGCTAGGTCAGATGAACACAATGCTTAAAGGTTTCTTTGTCCTTATTATGACCTCCTGCTACCTAAATTGCATATTAAAATTCAAAATAATCCAAATAGAAGTACCATATCAAAATAATATATTACTCAAAAGAACCTACTACTTAAAAGAAATATTTATCATGGAGTTTATTATATCATACTGTTTCAATTGCTAACACCTAAGTATTTCACATTGTCTAGAAATAGAAAATGATGCTTCCCAATGTATCAATAAAGCATGAGTTTAGCATGACATTTACACATTGTAGAGAGTTCTACTTTGTTTTAAAAAAATATATTTAAATTATTTCCTAAATATTTCTAAAACATTTTCCTAATAAAGTTCTTTAGACCTACACATTTGTTGCTAATGTGGAAACTGAAACTAAATTACAGGAAGTGACTATAAGTAATAGGTACTTCAGGAAACTTTTTTAGAGTAAAAAAATATTCTTCCAGTACATTTATTTCCTCTCTTTTCCCATTTGGTGTTAGGCAAATGATTCATTTTGATAAATGGTTAAAAGTTTGCATTGGTATCAGATTAATAAAATAAGGAATCTGAATTTAAAGTAGGGCTCATCTGGCTGCTTTATTTTATTAAAAATTATGCAAACCTGGCAATTTAGTGACTACCTGATATTTGAACTTCCTGATATTTGAAACTGACTTCAAGGAAGGCTATTTTTGATAGTTTTTGTTGATGCTTCACAGATTCAGTGCTGCCATCCTTTTTCTCATCCAGGAAACTGTAGTCAGTCACACATAGCCTGAGCCAGATTTGAAAAGATATGTGCAAGGTCAGCTTCCTGCAAATATAGTTACTAAATATTTTGCAGTATCATCTGAAAGGAAGCCAATGTCTTGTCTGGGTAAAATTGTCTTTAGAAGAAATACCAGGCTGATGACAGCAACCAAATACAGAGGCCATGTGAGTCCCCTACACTGGTGTCCAATTTCTGTCAAGCTTGAATTCAGCATGGCACCTGTGAGGACAAGGAAAGCTCTGGCTCCATCCTCCATGCTACCCTTCAGAAAGCACCCTGGATAATGCCAGTAGGAAACAGAGGTCTAGTTACACAAACTGGGAAAATGGAGATTTTTTACTACATACAAATGTCAGTTCAAGAAAAGTAATAGTTCAGATTAAAAGCATAACGAGTTCATACTGTGCCAGGTATATTGTGTGAAGTTTAATGAAAGAGGAACATCTACAAAATACATATGCTCCTATTAGGGAAGGCCACCTGAGTACCACAGCCACTCAGCATCAGAGCTATTTGCAAGAAAATAAGACATAAACACAAGGACAGAGATGACAAACTCTTGGAGAAAGTTTTCAAGCCCGTGTTAAACCCAGGTGACGTGTTTCAGGTAAAGTTGGTGAGAGCCTTGGGATAGGAGGTGAAAGCAGTGCGTGGTGGTCCATTGCTTCAGGTCATCACAAAACCTGCTATTTGTAGTCCACTCACCATAAAGGCACGAAGAGCATTTCTGGGAGGATCTCTTCCAAAACCCCTAAAGTACTGGTGATATTCCTGGAGAACGTGTCTGAATGCTGCTACCTACACTGCCATGTGAAGAAGGAAACTGAGGCAGCCATGGATGCTGGCTATGCTCTCAGATGCCAGAGTTGAGTGCAGGACTCTGAGGACTTGTTTTTCCACTCTGGCTTTTAGAGTTAACAGGGTGAAAACAAAGTCAAATTCCTCATTTGTTTCTAATTGTAGCCTAGGTACAATGAGTCCCATTGTCTGTATGTCCTACAAATTTCTACAACATTTTACATCACAAATGTTGTTATTAATAAAGAGTTTATGAGCAAACGTAGTCAATACACTTCTTTGTCTCTCTTGTCATATGCAAAAAATGTCGCTAGTTCCTCACATAGGGAAACAGGAAAAAACAGTTTTATCTTCAAATAAGAATATTTATGAACAGCACTTAAAGGAGAAAAAAGTTGAAATGTTCTCTTTCCACTAATATTGAGGATTTTTAGAAATTTTATTGATATTTTTTGTACATCCTAGACTGGGCACTAACTCTAATCTAATGCATGATTCAGTCAAAACTTTGGTATGCAACGGAATTGCCTCAAGCCAACATCCCAAGAGACGAATAAGTCTACTCAACCTCAAAACAAGATCTTTGTCACTGCAGTTGGCCAGATACATCATTCTCATGAGCAAAACCTGAATTTACATATTTGGATCCATAGAAAAATAACAAATAACTGGACTTGAATTGTCACATAAAAGGATGGATCTTGGATGATAAGTATAGAGTTTATTCTCATATATAAATATAAGAAAAATCATCTACAATCTGTTGTAATGCTAAGTAATTACATTTTCTTTTTAGACATTGTATTCTGTCTGAAATAAGGAATCTTGTAATTTATGAACTCAAGGTTCTATTTATATTTGTTTGCTTATGTTTTATTCTAATAAAATCATCCAACCAAAATAGTAGAAATGTTCATACAAGTGCAGTTGTTGAGGCACTATCTCAAATGATGTCAGAACTCACATTTGCAATTTCAATCAAAAAATTAGTCATTCCTATGACTGAATTCACGTTTCAATTCATCTACTGATTTTTTTTTAATAAAATATGAAAAAAATGTTTTAATTACAGAGAAACAACACCGTAAAATGGTGTCAGCTTAAAACTGTCCATTAAAATAAAATTATCATCTGGAACATGGGGGTCTCTGGTAAGGTGGAATGTCAGCCTGCAAAAATGTGTTGAGATGACATCTCAGCTTTTTCATGGGAATATGAAAAAAACAAATGCTTCATTAAGCCCTCCTCCTACTCATGGTCCTGGATAATGTAAAACAAGTAGCAAAAACATAACTGTCTGTGGTTAAGAAATCCATCCCTAAGAAACTAAAATTTTAAATTTGCTAAAAATAAGTAAGACAAATATACTAAAGTGGCTGCATTTCACCTCTATAAATATACATATACACAAGATCTTCTGAGCTAAAAGAGGATCTTTCATCCTCTCTAGTCTACTGGCCTGATGGAAAATAAGTAATTAGTTTAGCACACGTAATAAATGTGTGTCATACCAATTGGAAATATCAGCGTGGGTCATGTTTTTACTTTGTGTGTTGACAGAGTAATTGGTCAATTATGTGTAATGGAGACTAACTGCCTCTCACAAAAATATAGCTACACTCTACCTACACTCTCTGCATCAATAATAAAAATAAGTTGGCTTTTTTTTCCCACACACATTATGGAAGCCAAACAAGATAAAGGCATTGAAAAAACTTTAGAAAAGGCAAAAATCAATCACATGTGATTTTCACCATCTTGTAGCATATTGTTCTTAGCAATCACTTAACAGGAATGCTCTTAGAGATGACGAAATGTCAGCACCTGACGTTACTGGATCTGACCTGGGGCTTTGGTGCAATCCTGCCCTTTGAGGGTCTTTTCACTGCTCCCCTGTCTACCATAGACTTGACCTTCTCCTCATACCTTACAGAATGTGCCACACACAAGCACCTAGGGATAAATCAGATAGCTCAAAATTACAACTGTATGTTAAAATAGTTGTTTAAGCCCCTTGTACATTCAGGCAAGGGGGAAAGGTGCCTTTAGAGGATGATTTCTCTCTTCCTTGGAATTTAAGATATAGGTGACGAGGATCACCCTTCAGACTTGCCATTCTTTTTCCTCTGACTACAGTAGGAATGCAGATTTTTTTTCTTTGGTAGACAAAGTTGGGTGAAATTGATCTAACTGTACTAATACAAAATATCTAGCTTGAAATAACTTTAAGCTAGATCTCAGTGTACAGTATGTATGTCTGAAAAGGATTAAATTTTACCAAATCTAGTTTGAATCAAAAGAAGTTTCAGTGACATTGAAGAAAAAGAAAAAATCATTCACAGAGTACTATAAAAATATCTTTGTGATAATAAAACAGCTACTAAAAATGTCCTTTGCATTTAATTTTTTAAAAAGACTTTGATTTAACAGATAAATTTAATTTATTGCTTAGGTAGAACCTTTGGGTATTTTACAAAGTACTGAGGAACTACTGTACGATCTCTTGTCACCTTGCAGATCTCATTAGTGTGCAAGGCACTTGCACTGAAGGTCTTTTTTTCATTCCTTACCCTATTTACAAAAAGCTAAAAGAATAATTAAACTATTAAATGAAGTTCCTGAGTTACAGGAAAACATTTATTCACTCTCTTCAAAGAGCACTAGAGTTGGGACCTTGAGTTCACCAAGGGCAGAGGTGCCAGCTTTCCTTCGGTGCTTGACTACTGTGGGAACTGACTTGGGACTGCCAGGCTCTGTCAGGCTCTTGGACAGGAGCACCTGCCCGTGCCCTGGTCCCCACAGCCTGTCCATGTGCATGTGGGGATGATTCAGAAACACATGTGCAGAAATAGAAGAAAGAAGGACAAAGCAGAAGTTCCCGCTGCTGTTCTGCATCAGGGTCATGAAGGGACAGTATGTGACTTTCCAAAACACCTTTCTCTGATGTAGCTGTGGAGGCAGAGGGAACCATAGCCTAAGGAAAACCAAGTACAAGAAAAGAAAGTGCAAACGAGATCAGTGAGAGCGGGATTTTTTTTTTTTCCTAAAGCAGTGCACATAGAGAAAAAGATGGAAGAGCAGGTAGCTTAAGGACAGAAAGGAAAACCTGAAAAAAGCAAGTAAGGAATGTTATGAAAAAAAAGTTAAAAAAAAAAAAGGTGAAAAAACCCAACAACACAGAATGCCCAGGGAAGGAGATCAATCTTTGTTTCCCAGTCCTTCTCCCTTGCACAGGTCAAAGTTCCAAGACAGCATGACAGACCTCAAGTGACTATTGTGATAAAGCCCTGGCACCTCTTCCTTGCAGTTACTGTCAATCAGGAGCAACTGTCCAAAATTACTATGAACAATGAAAGTACATGTACACAGAGGTGATCTCAAAAGATGACAGAGGGGTTTTTGACAGATTAAGATATTATTCTGCCTTCCCTGTGTGTCTGCCTAACTTTCAGGATTCAGGGGGAAGTAGAGCAATATGGGTCTGTGCAATGTGGAGGCTGGTAATGAGGCAGGCCATCTATAAATTATCTTGCAAACCAAAGCAAAAGAAAGGAAAAGGGAATGACTAGAAAGAAAAAAAAAGGTAAAAATAAATAAATTAAAACAAGTCAGAGAAGGTGAGTGTGAGGGAGAAAGAAAGAGATGGGGAGAGCAGACAGGTTCTGTTCTCATTTACCCTCAAGTCATGGATTTACATTTTTCTAACAGGCAACATGATTAGGCCAAGCTCTCCTTATCAGCAACAGCTAAAAGTGAATGACAAACCACACAGGTGAAAAAGACTTATTAGCTCACTCAAGTCTGTTATTTTTATAATCAAACTTAACTGGTTGTTCACAAACCACACTCACACACATACACAGAAATTTTACTGAGCGTTCATTTTGAGGGGAAAAAAACCCTCTATAGCTTTTGATTATATATTCAGGGGTTTTATTTATATGCATTTTTTTGTTAGAGTTTTAAAAGTCTGTATCAGTTGTGTCAGATTTTCTCCCCCACTGAACACCTGTAAGGCTTGGAACATCCAACCTTTGCATCCTGAAATGCATTGCCTTTGCACTTGTCAAACTAAAGCTCATTATTCTTCTTTTCTATTTATGCTTTTCTATATCTCTTTTTAATGCGAAGCTAATGGTGCTTTAATTTTTTTGCTCACATCTGGAAGCCTGTACCTCAATGTTCCACACACCTGCACATGACAGTTGTGAAGAACAGATAGGACAGAATTCACACCAGGAAAACATTATGCCACTCATTTTTGGGCTCTGTTTACTTAGGATTTTATCCCTGGTGCAGATTATTTCTTGGAGAGAAAGATATCATCTATTAGGTACATGTCAGATACCAGAAAACCTCACAGCAGTGTCAACAAAAATCATAACAGACTTAATTCAAAGGAAAGTCAGCTACTGTCATCCAGAAAGCTGCAGAGGCTCTAACTCTAGTTTGCTATCAATCATAATTCAAGATTACAATTTCATTTAAGTTTCCACCCTAGTATTCTATTCTAAAACAGATTTTTTTGTTTAATTGAAGCTTTACTGTAGCTTAAATACTTACTGACTTCAACACAGAATGTAACAATAATCCTAATAAAAACTGTTATGAAGCTGATTTTTCATTAGGCTTTTTTATTAATCCTTCACCCAGTTTCCAAGCTATACAGCAATGCTGCACAGAAACATTCAAATTGGTCAAAGTTAATTTTGTGGGTATGAAAAAAATATGAGAACAATGAAGATCAAGACTTTACTATGACCTGTTGTTTTCTTTGTGGGCATTTCAGATTTCGAAGACCACATTGATCAGCTTGATTTTTAAAATTATTATTTCTTATTAAAGTTCAAATATTAGCTTCACAATACATTTTCAGAGGAAGTAACAAGACAATTTTTACATAGTACTTTAAACAGCTAATAGATGAATATGGAAATGTAAATGATAGTATTACTAACAAACTAATCACTGCTTTGTGAAAAAATTTAAGGTTTTTTATGAAAAAAATCATTAACCACTAAGATATTGATCTCAACTCTAAAAAACTAAAGTTAAGTTATAGCAATATAGACCAAATTATCAGGTTTCAGTGTCATGTTGCCACTGATACAATGTCATTGTTCATGTCAATTTTATACATGATACAATTATTACATGGTCTTATGGATTTTTCATCATTTTTGTGTATATTAAACTAGGCATATGAAGTAATACCAAAGCATAATCACATTTACAGCTTGAGCTCTACTGTAAACAATTTGATAAGAGAGTTCATTAAGGTTTGCAGGTTTATTCCAAGAAAAAACTAAACAAAACCCTGAAGGAGGGATTCCTTAAATTTTTAGAGACTGGGAAATTAAACTTGAGAGAACTGTATGAATTCAGCTTGGTCCATTGTTCCTCCCTAACTCCATGAGCAGCAGGCATCAGATTTGGATTTCGAGCCAGGCGGGCTTTGAATGCTCATAGGCGTTCTCATGTGAAAAGTAAAAAATGTCACCAGATCTAAACGGAAACAGCCAAGCTTTCCCTGATACCAGTTTCCACCAAAACATACACTACAAACATTTCCACAAACCCTGGTTCTCTACTCCATTAATAAACCCCCAAGGGGGTCAAATACACAAGCTCATCATAACATGTCTATTAAGTAATAATCTGAAAAGGAACATTCTACCGTTAGCATTTTAAAAAAACCCCAAAACAATGTATTCCTAGGGATGTAACAAAAACATTATTCTGGTGGAATTTCCTGCTCTGCTGCAACGCTCTCAACAGCATTTGCTTTTTTGTGTCTCCTACAGGACAGGGCTGCTCTATTAGCAACAACAAAAAAAATTCATACAAAATACAGTTCTTCTATCCACATTGTTAAAAGGTCACTTCTCCAGTCACCCTTTTTGACAAGAAAGGGATACAAAAATATTACTCAACTTTGTTCTCTTTCAGTGCTGCACAGAAAGCTTTTAAGGAAGAAATCACTCTAATATGAAAGCAACACAAAGGAGCCACATGGAATATTGTGATTCTATGAACTAAATTACTCTGTTAGTGGGCTAATCTTTCATCTGCAGGGAACCAGGCTCTCTGATCCTTGTGTCTATTTTTACACATCCCAAAGAGCAATAACACTTCAATACAATTCACCAGACTTGGCCATCAGCTTCAATTTTTGCTCGGACTCTCAAGAGAAACACTGTTTTAAGCACATGTTAAAGCTCAAACTAATCCTCCAATAGTCATGCATTTGTTCAGATAACGTCTGGGAGCAGGTTTCTGTGCTGCAGTTTCAGCTACTGCTGATTTGTGTCTCCCAGGGCCAGAAGAGTGACATGAACCATCCCTGGCATAGGAGCTCACACAAGTTTCACTTTCCTTGTGAGCAAGAGCCTGGCATATGCACTAAGCAGGACTAAGAGCAGCTTCACCTGCACACTGCACAGTCAGCACACAGGAGAAAATACAATAAGCCACTTCCTGATTTAGAGATTTTTTAAAAGCCCTTCTATGGTTCACAGCCATTTCACATTTTCTGTAAACAATCACAAGTTTCAACAACAAAAAAAAAATACAGTGGTCACAGTGCTGCACATCACAGGAAGAGATGGTGCATGATGGCACTTTGTCACAGAGCCAGCACCCAGTCCCAGGCAACGATTGCCCCTGACAAGGCAAAGGAGATTTCATGGTCTTCAGTCATCACCAAGTGTCTGGCCTCGAGTCTAAAGGGACATATTGAAATCTTCTCAATTCTGTCACATTTACTGAGCATCACAGCGCCTGTCAGAAGCATCTCTGAGGTACAAGAACCAGACAGAAAGAAATATTAGACAGAAGGAATCAGGAGTAATTTAGCCCTGATACCTGCAAAAGCTCACTTGGAAAAGGTCATCTCCCTGATCAATCCAGGCCATGTCATACAGGCTCATAAGAATCCACAGCTTTTCTTCAACCAGGATTATCAATCCTGAAAACTTTAACATTTCATCCTGCTAGAGAAGCTGATGTATGAACTATTTATTTCCATTTCAAGTTCAGATATTATTCTTGCACCATCACTTTCAGTAAAATTATTTCTATCATCCTCCAACATGCAGTCCCTTGGCTGGTGAAAGCCAACGCTGCTTTACAGAGCTGAGGAGTATTTGAAATCCAAACCTAAAATGTACAATTGAAATGAAATAAAATGAATCCCTTTCACAAAATAAACCCTTCTCTTCCTTAACGAATCTTCTTAAAAGACTCACAAAATAATTAACCAGCAGTTAGTTGATTTGGAGGAAGGGGGTTTTGCGGGGCTTGGGTTTTTTTTTGATTTTTTAATAATATCAAACTCTAGAATTATGGCCTCCTATTGATATATTTCCTCAATAAATTCAAGAAAGTTTTAGAACATCTTTATCTCTCTGGAAAGTTTAGGTTAGATATTGGACATTTTGAGGGGAGCAACTATTTTTTCCTTTATTATTATTCAAGATACCTCCTTTTATGCTGCATCCTAGAATATGGCTCCATTTATGCTTTAATGTATGCAGAAAATAGAGACATAATTAAAACTGGAAAGAAGCAACATATTCACTGCTCTGCCATTCCACAGGCTCAGCAAAATGTGTACACACAAAACCTATACACCACCATACTCAATTTCTACACTGCTTTTTTTTAGACTCCCACTTAACAAGCCTGTCATTCCTCACAATGCTTTAACAACTTTGTATTTGTAGAACAAAATTTCCGTTCTGCGTGATGCTGTTTTCAACACTATTATGCCAGGAAATGGGCTTCCCCCTCCCATTCTCCCAAATGTTAGGCTGTAACCTTTATTTTGCATTTATACGTGGACCGTATAAGCGGAGAAATTTAAGGCAGCTGTTGCCATTTACAGTGTATTTCACCAGCTGACAATGGCAACTCCAGAGATGCCAAGGTGCTTTGGGTTTTTTTCCCATTGAAGGGGGCTGAAACATGATTTCTGGTGGTATATTGCCCACAAAAATGCTTTGCCAGCGCTCCTTACTGCCACTGTGCACTGGAGTTCCTCAGACCAGGACTCAGCCACTATGTGAGAGGCTTGAAAGCTGACACAGAGGAAAACACTGCCACAATTCATAGTAAATGTCCTTGTGGGCTCTGGAATGTTAATGTGCTGCATTCTGCAGTGAGGACAGGGCATCCAAATAGCTTCAAACTATTATAACAAGTTAAAAATTGTCCACTGGTAGCTATTTAAAGGTCATTAGTTACTTTATATATATATATAGTGCATGTATTCAGCTAGCAGAACTCTGGTACTACATTGTTGGCCATAAAGGGAAAAGTTGGATAAGTTCTAAATAGAGATCAAAGCCTGGGCCAGATCCTCAATTAAAGTCAAATGAGTAATATTCATGCATGGCAGCAGAGAATATTTTACAGGGTGCAGAAGACTTTGCATCAGAGCAAGAGTTAAATGACAAACCACTGCTGGTGTGACTGTAATTCTAACTGTTCTTATCCAAATATTCAAGAACTATCTTAAATAACATTGATTTTATGTGTCATCTCACTTGCTTATAAAATGTATGCTCTTTTTGGCTTCAGAAAAAGAAAACTTCACAAATAATAACAGCAATGTGTAACCTGCTCCCACCTTTAAAACTGGTCGATGTTTCCCCACAAGCAACTTCACTCACAAGCAGCAAAAAAACCTGTGGGTGAGAGTACAGTAGTATGCAACATCTGTGGTTAGCACACCTATGGTTTTGGGACAAGATATTTGAGTATCTTGGAAAAGATTTGTTTGGTTTGTTTTTTTTTAAAGCTGGAAAAAGGAAGATAGCTAAGTGATAGCTAAGGTCACAACCCTGAGGAAAAAATTATTTCATTTCCTTAACAACAAAAAAAATTATAATTCTTTCTGCTGCCACTATTAACTTGGCAATGCTTTGGTTTTCATATACATACGCAGTAAGTTCCTTTTTAAACAAACAGTATCAAACAGTGGAAAAAGGCTTAACAAAAAAACCTTCAGGTTTTAAGTTTGTGGGTGAAGGGAAAAGATAATAGATTGTTCAGGGCAGTAGAAAACTGGAAATATCTTATCAATTTTACATGGTTATCTTATTGTGATTTACAGGGTTGGGTTTTCTTGACAAATAATCCCACATTCTACAATTAAAAACAAAAAAACAAAAACAAACAAAAAAAACAAAAAAAAAAAAAAAAAAAAGCATTTTCTGCTCTCTGGTCACAAATAGGGAACAAACTGAGTAAAACACTAAGAGAAGAGGATATTGGATGAAGGGGAACTGAGAAAAACTATCAAAACATGAGTAAAGCAAAAAGAAATAAAACAGGCTTTATATAGTCTATATGGATTAAAACCCACATATTTGCAATACTGAAAAACAGAAATTAATGCTGGAAACATTTGCTGAACCATATTTGCACTTTTTCTTTTAAAGGTCAAAGAGGTGTATAATGGTTTTGCAAAGAGACAAAAAAAGTCACTCTAATAAGGTCTGTTACTTACTATACTTGCTCTGTAACACTAAACCAAAGAGCAATGAACTGTACTTTTGGAAACTCCAAGGAATTTTCTTTTATAGCTGAAAGGTCAAAAGAGAATATGGAAGACCAGCTATTAAGTTACATGGTCTTTATGTATCGCTCGCAGTTTGTCAGTGAATTTACAGGAAATTCTATGTTGGAGAACAGAGATGGGTCTTGTTCCCTTTTAGCATTTGAGTAGGAGAACCCAATCCCTTCGGTGTATAACCCTCCCTTCCCAACACACACAATCTTTCCAGCATATTTCCTTGCTCTTTAACATTTCTGTACCTATTCAAAATGAACACAAGCCTATTTCATGAGCACTTCCCTGCTCCTTTTGCAAGGCAGGAGCTGGCACAAGTGCAGGCTCACAGCAGAGCTGGGTCAGGGCAGCTGGCGAGTAGAAGCCGTCCCGATCCTTTCGTGCTTTGCGAAAGCGCTGTCGGTCCATGGGAAAGCTCTCTGAAGCTGAATGAGATGGTGGCAGGGGAGGTGACAAGGGAACTGCGCTGAGAATGTCATCAGTTTGGGCTGCACGCAAAGCCTGGACATTTTGTCTGAGGCACATCACTGAGATACTGTTTCACCGTGCTGGCTGGGCAGGGACTGCTGCACCTCCCTTCTGCCCAGCCACAGGAGCCTGCAGATCAGATACACGCATAAAAGAAGTTTCCCAACACTTGGACACTGAACTGTCCAAAGAGCAGCTTCTCTGACCTTTGCCTGCACAAGGGATGTGAACAAAATAAAACCTTCTATACTCCCTACATCAAAGGGTCATGCAACAGTGTTCTTCTTTAGATGCTTTATCCAGTTTAGAGCTAGCTGGCCGATATTGTCCACGGTCAGAGTCACAGGGAGAAACCCCATTCAGCATTCCAGCTTTGGATCCACTCTGGGAAATTCATAATGATATAAAATAAGGTTTTTACAAAGGAAATGCCTCGCAGCAGTCACTGCTTAACCCTTATGGACCAAGACTGACATTGTTTCTTTTATTGAGGAGAAAACCAAGGCCACTGATGGGTTATTGTGGAAAACGTTGTAACTATCATTTCTGCTGAACGGGAGTGTTGGTCCATCTGGCTCATTAGGAGTCTATGCTCCAGTTAATCCAGGTCAAAGCTGTTTTACTTCTGTGCAGTGGAAACTATTTTGAGAAGTTCTAAGCAATGCCCATAGATTGAGACAAACAGCTATGCAGAGCTTTGAGCACAATTTATGTGCAACAAGAAGAATAAAAAGCCTTCTGCCCTATGTGCCATGAAATAATAGATCTAAGCTTGTCAAGGCTCATTCCTGATTACATTGTTTTGTTCAGAAATTATTATTATTATCATTATGTATCAATGAAAAGCAGTTCTAATGATTACAGGGGACTACAATCTGGAACACTCATGCTGAGAAAATACCCAGCTAGAATGGTGGCTCACTAAAATAAAGTTAAACACGAAATAGAATTAACAGAGTAGTCCCATGGGAGATGTCGAGGAGCAAATCCCATAGGTTGCTGAAACAAAATAATAAAATAAAATAAAATAAAATATTTTCAAGTTAGAGTTTTCAGTAAGATTTTCTTTTAGAAAATGAGTGGTGTTATAACTCTGTTCTAATTTAAATATGCTTAGGACATTCTTTGTAAAGCAAATGTATAATTACAGAATAACATGGGCTGCAAGGAAGGCCATCTAGTCCAGCACTGTTCTCCAAGCAGGGCCTCCTCAAGAGCTAGATCCATAAGCTCAGGGCTATGTCCAATTGAGTTTGCAGCCCTGCCAAGGGAGGAGATTCTACAACCGCTCTATTTCACTGATGACACCCGTAGTAAAAACCAATATTCTTGGTATCTTGTCTACATTTTAATTTTGGAAACTTGTTTCATCCTTTGTCTGTGCACCCCTGAGAAGAGTCTGACTTAATTTTCTTCATAACTATCTACTAGACTGGAATTAGATTCCTTTTTACCCTTTTCATGGCTATTTAGTACAGTAGTTTTAACTTTCATTGCTAGGCAGAATACAGTTTTGCACTCAGTATAGTTCTCTACAGTTTTCTAATGATGGGATTTTAGGCCTCTCTCAATTTGTAATTAACTATGGACTAGTTTTAAGTAAAAGGAGAGCATCCTACATTCAAATAATTTCTCTCTTACACAAAATATATACATGTCCACAGTATATTAAATTCTTAAACTTGTGTGGAATTACCAAAGTTCTCTAAAGGTGCCTGAAACAAACTCAAATATTGGTCAGGGAAACCATGAGAGTTAAGTAGCATGCTTACACAATATTGAGAATAATACATTTTTGACATAGTTCTTGAAACCACTCCTCAAATTTTGAATGAAGCCTGTCTGTGTTAGCAGGAAAAGGGTGAATCCACAATTATCAAATGCATATTTGAATCAGTTCCTGATTGAGCTATGCACAGCCTCAGTGCAAATATCCTGCAAGTTTGATGTTCTAAACCAGGAAGATTGTTAAGCATGCAAATACCTTTTGAGTCATTCGTAGGGCAGCTAGAAAGAAGGGAAAAGAGCTTTTATCTTAGGTGCAGAATGCTCTGTATTATCAAAGTACATAATAGAAAATGGAGTAGTGAGAAGAAAAAAGGCAAAATAAATTATATACTATGGATATTGCAGAGTCAAATTGCATAGAACAAGGAGAAAGCGAAAAAGAATTTCTTTGCTGGCTGAGATGCCTCCAGAAGTCATCTCTAAAGGCCTGAGTGTGAATAGTTCTTTAAGACATGGCAAACCATGAAGTGGGCTGGAAAGGCCAGTAAGCCTCATGCTCTAGCAGCAATATGGAATGGAAAAATTATCAGCCAAGGGTAAATCTGCAGATTCCCACAGCATCTTGTTCCCAGCAGACTTGTGGGCTCTCAAGAGTATAAAGGAGCTACAGTGCAGTTTTAAGGACCTAATGGCAGGCAAATAATAGCAATTTTGAACAGGCAGTGAGATCACTTCCTCCACAAGCTTCAAGACAAGGAGAGAGAATCATCACAGACACTCTCCACAGTATGATTTAAGTTGTTATCAAAAGTCTTGGAACACAGGATTGTTGTCCTCAGCTTAGGCATATGAATAAACCACAGAAGCTGCACTCAATGAAGTTTAACAGTAAATGACCAAGTGAAAAGGCTTGTAAGCTTATAAATACTTAATAGATTTTTAACACTAAAGGTAGTATACATTAAATATGAAAGCCATACTGAATTTCCCACTTTCTCTAGGAAAATACACCATATAATGTTTCCAAAACACTGGGAAATCCAAGCATTTTTTTCTTCCCATTTGAGAATGTGTATTAGGTACACAGGAGAAATTTCTATTTTCCTCTATCACCTGTTTCTTTAGTATCCAAGTAAACAGAAAAAAAAGGAAGACTGAAAACCCAGTAAAAGAAATTGAAGGTCCCTAAGGAAAAGAGATAGGAGTTTTTGTCAAAGATCAAAAGGGGATTAAATATATATGGTCAGGAATCATTCTGGGAGAAGAGATTTACAGTAAAACAAAACTGGTTCACAGTTGAAGACACTGGAAAGTCTGCAAAGCCAATACTGAGGAGCCATCAGACTTTCCCATCCCATTATGAGAAACACTTTGCTTACTTTTCTCGGCTCAAAGAATGAGCCATACAATGAGATTTATGTTCTTATGAGATAAATGCTAAAAAATACAGTGACAACTGTCACTTAGTGACAACAGTCATCTTAGCAGATCAAGAGGCAATATTATCGATACCATGGAAATAAAATCAGCAGTAACTCCTGTTTGTTGCCTGATGACTAAGATCCATTAGAGAGGATTTTTTCTGTTTTGTTCTCTTGTGGTGCTAGCTTTCGAAAGCAGTAAGGGAATAAGATCCTTTCAGAGAGGGTGAAGGGATTAGTGTATCATGCTGGTGGGATCAAAACTGGCATTGTAACTGCTGGGACATTTCTTAGCAGTAATGAGGAGGCTGTCTGAAAAAGGAAGAGAGGGATACAATATCAGTAGCCACAGTAAACCATGTTACTACTTCAAATGCTCCAGCTCCTGACAATAAAGAAAGAGAGAGAAGAAAGAGACTCAGCAGGACATTTACCAGCAGTCCCATTACCTGTGGACGAAGGCAATCAGGCCCAGTCCAATTTGCCAATTTTTTGTGCCAGGCCATAACAGGTCCCACAACATTTTTACTCAAAATACGTAAAAATTGAATCAATTTTTTTTTTACAGGGAAGTGGGAGGAGGAGGGCAAAAGGACAATCATGACAAATCAACTGGCAAAAGAGGGCCAGTGCCCTGCAGTTGGCAAAGCAGTTTATGGGCAATACCACTCAAACAATGGATAATGGGAGCAGCCCTGAAGCACCTCCAGCAGTCCTGACCCCACACAACTGAGACATTCCTTCTGCCTCCCTCAAGCCTCCAGTGAATAGATCTCTGTTTCAGAAGCGTGTGGGCCTGTCAGGCTTTGCCTCAGCCCCAGTCTGAGCAGCAGCTTTGCCTCGGTGATTTTCAGCCTCTGGTGCTCAAGGTGGATGTGTCCAACGCCACAGAGACCCGAAGGCAGCACCTGGAAGAGCACCAGTGCTGGAGACTGGGCTTCAGTGAGAACAAACGAGATCATAGCAAGTCCTTCTTGTCCACAAATGAAGCTCAAGTAGAAGATGTGTAATACAGATATTCCAGTGTGAAGTCTAAATTAACTTAGTCTGTGATTAATTGAATCCATCACAATTTATACATAATCTGTAATTTATACCACGCTGCAACAAGCAAGCATGTGGTTTATTGTATACAGAGAATGAGATGATTTAGATTATAAGGAGACATGGTGAAGAGACACACAGCAGACCTGTCAGGGAGGGAAAGGGAGGAGAACTAGAAAGGGCTCTGAGTGAGAAACCTGTGCTTTCTCATTCTTGTTAGCACACTCCCTTTCGTGAAAGTTCTAACTCCAGCAGCATGGTCTTGCAAAACTACGTGGCAACCAGCCTGAGAAGACATGGTGACACAAAGATGTAAATGAGAAGTAAAGAGAGTTAAAATAAACTCCCATATCTTCTACTCCAGCTCATGTTTTCTTAGGATTTTCTTCACCTTACATTCTCATGCAAACTCTTCACTGGCATGCATTATCATGGCAGAGCTCTGTGGCTGATATGCATCTCAGATCTTTCCTCCAAACCTCTCTGGTTGCGTCCTGGATGACTTCTTCACCCCCTTTGCCCCACATCCTAGTGCAGCTTCAAACAGCCTTCCTGATTCTGCTTTTTCATCAGTTCCTACTGTCCTCAGCATCCCCTACTCCTCAGGCAGGCTACACTTACCATGATACTTGTATTATCAAAACAAAACCTTGTAAATATTTTGTAAATATATGAATGCATTTTTTTATTGAAAATATGAGAAGACACGAATGCATGAATAAATAACCATACAAACTGGAGGTGCAAGCTGCAAGCTGCCCCTCTAGTGTTTGAATTGCACTGAAAGCCAGATCTGTCCTCCTGGCCTCCATAAAGAAATCCTGAGGCAGGAAGGCTCTGTGCATAAGGAAACCTGGGATGCTGACTGCATTAGTCACAGAAACAAAGGGATTCACTGATTTTCTGGTGCAATTCTGACTGGGTTGCAGCACTGACATTTTTGTCTGTTAAAAATGATGATATTGTTAACAGTCAGGGCCCCATAAGAGGGTTTCTCTGTGTGAAGTCAGGCTTGAGTGTTACACTTAATCTGCAGTTACATTTTAAATTGCATTTGTATTATAGCTTAATTGAAGTGTGCATACGATTTCCCACAAATACTACTTTCAGCTGTTATACCATATCAGTAATAATTAGAACAATTTATACATTCATTCCACTCAGATCATGTGTGATATGCTTCAGAATAACTAGATCTTTCTATAACAGCTGTAATAGCTAATATCTGTCACTACCATCACATGAGGTGCTTAAAGCTTCATAAACTCACCTCCAGGATTCTTCCTTGCAACATCTTTGATCATTTTCAGCTATGACTGCAGCCCTGACTGCACCATGACAACTTCTCTTTTCATACAGAAAATACATCCTTGCTCTCTTCTGCCAACCTAATTTCAGTATTCAAATTCATTAACTAAAAACGATCCAGGTTTTTGTTTACAGTGATTACAAATTCATAATCCCATCTGGGCCTCAGAATTTTGCACAGCACATTGGCAATTAATATCCAATTAATGCTTGTAGACCCACTGATTGTATTACATACCTACAAAGCAGACTGCTGACACATTCATTTATATTTCAGAGCACACTGCAGGTTATGTGGAACAGGGAGTACATTAAAAACTCAGAGTATTCCAGACTCAGGTACAACAACTCCCCAGGAACATACTCTCACCAAAACAGCCAGCCAAATAACCAAAAAACATCATAAAACTCAAAAAACCAACCCCACAACAATAAAACAAAATTAAACAAAAAAATCCTTGGGGAAAAACAAATCCAAGGATTTTTTTTATTGTGCAGAAAACAAAGAATTAAATCATCATAGGTTAAATGTAATGCCTGGTATTTATTTGGAAAAGGACTCAGGCAATTGCAGAGAGGTGTGCTGCTACTGTGTGAGAAAGAAATACTTGATTTATAAAAGTAACTTCCCATGGCTAGTCACAGCTGTAGGTTTAGCTGTAGACCAAAAAGGCTTCAGTGGATGCAACTTACAATACAAATCATTACAATAAAACAAAATAGAGATGATGCAAATTTGTATGTAAAACTGAAACAGAATGTAACTTTCAAAGAAGTGTTATTCACTTAAGGAATCCTGGAAACTGTGACATGCACAATACATTTTCTTTCTGGCTCAAAAATATTCTGTCTTAATGAAGAGCTGTTACATAAAAGTACACATTACAAGTTTCCAAAAAGAATCCTCAGGTTTCTAATAGGTTCCCAGCTGGGAGTCTTTCCCTTTAGAATGGAACTGAATGACTTCTGATTATAAGTAAATATTTCCAATACCTCACTTCAAATACCTTACTCTAAATTTTAGCATTTAACTGAGCTACACATTCATGTAATCACAGGATATGCTACTTAACAGTTCAAAGAGCAGCTAATTCTTCTTTTGCTGCACTTTAACAAATGAAAACAACATTAAAAATAGGGCTTATAAATCAGGTGACATGAAGGAATATGGCCTGAAAAAAAAATTAACATCTCTTATTAATTATTAAAAGTGTTGATGGTTTCTTCTTACTAGAAAATAATCAGGAAGCATACTGAAGTTGCTATAATAACAGAAGATAACAAAAATTACCCAAACATAAGACAGAGACAGAGAAAGATGGAACAAACAGAATTTATCTTCATCTAAAGGATTACAGTTGCAAAGTTAACCACATTACACACTGACTGTACACTCAAAGACAGCATTCATTTGGTAGGCAACAAATATTTTAAAGGGTTTACTTTTATTCCCTTGATTTTGAATTAAAGACATCAAAAATAAAGTCTCAACACGTTTAAATCTATATAAACTAAAGGTCTCTCAGGCTTTTTTTTAAATTTTTGCGCTCAGAGTAAATTTGCAACTAGTCTTTAAAATAACAACCATACTTTTACGGAATACGAATCAAATTAAAATACCACCTTAGACACTTTGCTAACTTCTAATTTTTAAATAACTTTCAAAAATATGCTGATACTACTGCAGGTGTTTGATGCATATATTTAAGGAGTTTTTAACTTGAATAACTTTAAAAAATAATGGACATTCTATACTACATTTTAATTTAACTAGATGGGCTTCCCAGTAAAGGGGTGTTCTGATAAGCTAGAATTCAGATGAATACATCCTGAAAGACTAGCTCTAGATTTATTTTCAGCTAGTTTATAATATGGACACACAGGCAAACATGGACAGTTTTGATGCTTGTGTGCACACTCTGAAAAAAACTGGCATCAACAGAACATGAGAGATCCCAAATCTCTCTTTAAAGCCACTTTCCACACTAGTTAGACAGGCTGCTGGCAGACAAAAGCACTGAAAGAGCTGGTCAGAGTCACTGCAAGGTGACTATTGATTATTTGAGAGAGACCTTTGTGATAGTGGTAGGCTCTGGAGGAAGGGGAAAAAAGCAAATGGCATTAATTTCCAAATAAAGCAAAGAAAATTTGGGTAACCTTGGAAAGCATTGAAGCAAATCCCGCTAAAAACTTGCAAATCATCCTTGAAACCATGTCCTAACATATGAAAGGAAAGAAAATAAGCTGACTGGGACTGTAGACAGCATGGTTTACAAAGGAAAGTGATGCCTGACCAACGTGACAGCATTTCATGAAGAGGTGACTGGCTCAGTAAGGAGGGGACAGCAATTGATGCTGTTTATCCTGACTTCAGCAATATTTTTAACACTGTCTCCTGTAACATTTTAATTTTAAAAAAATCTTGGTTTAGGAGTTTAATAATGGACTAAGTGGCCGGTGGGGTGTATTGAAAACTAGCTGAACACTAGTTTGGAGCTGGTTGTAAAAAGCCTATCCAGGAATCTGACAGGAGCCTTGTGCAGCTCAGGAAGGGAAAGGACAAAGTCCTGCACAGAGGGAGGAAACACTGCATGAACCAGTAGAAGCTGGGGACCAAACAGCTGGAAAACAGCTTTCCAAAAATGGTTCTGGTGGACACCAAGCTGGGCATGAGGCAGCAATGCGCCTTTGCAGCAGGGAAGGAAAATGTTATCCTGAGCTGCATCAGGCAGACTGTTTCCAGCAGGATAAGGGACATGATCCTTCCTCACTGCTGAACCTTGGTCAGAGAAAACTGGAACACTGAGTCCAGTGCTGGGCTCCTCAGTATGGACATTCTGGAGCGAGTCCATTGAAAGGCCACAAAGAAATGATGAAATGATTGGATCACATTTCAGACAAGGAAAGTCTGAGCAAACTGGGACTGCTCAGCTGGGAGATGTGAAGGTTCAGGGGGATTTTATCAGTAACTAAATATTTGGTGGGACGGAGCAGAGCAGACACAGTCAGACTCTTCTCTTTGGTGGCCACTGGCAGAATGAGAGACAATAGGCATAAATTGAAATAGAGGAAATTCCACAGATACTTAAGAAGAAAAATAGATTTTTGTGAGGATAGTGAATTGCTGGGACAGGCTGTGGAGTCTCCATCCTTGGAGATATTTAAAACCCAAGTTGACATTACCCTGAGCAACCTGCTCTCACTGACCCTGCTCTGAGCAGGTAATTAGAGTAGATGATCTCCAGAGGCATCTTCCAGCCTTGGCTGCTCTGTGAGTCTGTGAAATATCATCAGTTTATAGGCTGAGCAACAGTTTCTGGAAGCAGTCCAAGACAGACACAACACCTCTTAAGAACTCATAATCCATCAAAAAAAGCCTCCATAGATTGACTTATTGCACCAGGAAAAAATTAATTCCTTGGTTACTATTTAGGGCTAAGACATTTTTCACTTTCTAGATAAGAATTTAACAGATAAGACGCAAATAACCTTGGTGTCTACAGTAGGCAGATTTAGGGAAAAAAAAAACACCTCTGTCCACATTTTTGACAAGTCCTTGTTCAAATCACAGCCTTCCTTCAGTTAGGGGGAGGATTATTGGTCAAGTAAACTTTGCTTCACATTTGCCTGCAACATGTCAAGTGCAAAATGAACCAATTCAGCAGTATCAGCAGCTGCAAAGAGTTGGCAAAACAACTGTTAAATCAGCTTAAGATAACATGCAATAATTAGCAAGCCTTCTTGGGGGAGGAAAGGGCTTATTTAAAGTAGTTAAAGCAGTACAGCAATGGATGTGCATGACTCAGAGAAATGGAAAAAACAGCAAAAGGAATAAAGAGAAAATAAGAGAGCTGACAACAGTATTCATAGAAAGAGTTTGGGCTTCACAATTCAGCTACTATTCCCCAAGAAAAATTGGTTTGTCCTTACAAGATGAAAGGGTGAATGTTCACTGTCATTCAGTTTCTTTCAAAAGAAACATAAAATGTTTCCAATTATGGTTTTTAGCTGTAACAGTTGAAAAACATTATTAAGTTAGCAACTGTGCTAAACCCAGCAGTAATTCTGAATTGATTCTGTAAAGACATGCCTTGTTTTGAACAGGAAATAGAGATGGACAACATAATCCAATAGATTTCCTTTCCCAAGGCATAAATGTTCCCCAACTTACATTCTCTGAAGCTTTACATCAATCAGATAATTGGGACAGAAAAAACACTTCACTGGGGATAACTTTTACTCCTAATAGTAGAATTTGATATAACTAAATACAAGTTCTACTTATATGCCGTGTAGAAACCATCTTGGTGGAAGCAACCTCTTTCAAATCTATGCTAGTATCATTGAGCTACCCAAGGAACAGGCAAGGAACAGGTATCATGGAACTTTAAACAGTTAGAAAAATATCATTCAGATTTAGGACAATTTCTTTTACTTATAAATATAAATTTGTTTACAGTGTTTTTTTGTTTACATTAAGTATTATACATTTTACTGTTAGATATCTGCTCCTAGAATCCACCCTTTACATCACAGTTTTAATTTCCCTTCATGATTCTTGTTAGAGCTTTCAGAACCGATTTATTTAATTATTAGGAAGAACAGAAAGGTCAGAATGAAGCCTACAACGTGCTTGTCCTTTGCAGACTACTATAAAAGGAACTGTTCTCATGTTTTGGCGAGAAAACAAGAATTCGTTTTTGTGAAAAGTTACTTGGCTTCACCTTTGGTTTCCATTCAACATCCAATGCAACCAAAACTTTCTCCTCTGTAAACAGAGTATAAGCAGAGCAAACATTTTAATCTGGATCTTCTGCATTTTTGGAGTGTGAGTAACCATCAGTCAACCAAGCATTTATAAATGTGACCTTAAAATTCGGTGTAAAAATATACTGATCTCTATTTCCAGCATAGTTGGCAGGGCTTGGAAGGGTGGGGCAGGGCATAAAATATGTACTAAATCACATGATAAGAAAAGGTCAGCAGTAAATAAAGTCAATGAATAAAAGAAATACTGTTGTATTCCTGAAATCCAGTGCAAAATAATTTGGGGTTTTCTTAAAATCTTCATTAAAAGCAGCACAAAAAACCCACTAAACTGAGTTTTTTCGAGCCAGTAAGCCTGTACACATCATGTCCACAAGTTCACCACAGGTTTGTAATCTCTCAGTTTCCTCTTCCCCCTCATTTTGATGAGCAGGTGCCCTCGTTAACTGGGCAGGATTGTCTCTGGCTGGTCCCACCTGGATCTCTCTGCAGCAAGGAGAGCCTCTGTCCCTCTTGGTCCTCCCAGATTTGCCTGTGTTTTCCTTTCTTGTTAGTTGATCAGCTTTGGAATGAGCTGGACAGCCAGGGCGGGCTGGGGACTCCTACTTTCTAAGCCCAGGAATGTGACAGGATAGCTTTATGTTTAATAGCACTTTTCCCTGCATCGAATAAATGGGCACAAACACTCCCAGTTATAGCTGTCAACAGCATCAGACACATCAGAACATATCACAGACAATCCACCTCCCAGTAACTTCACAAAGTGCCCTTTAACACCTCCAACAATGCTAACTGTTTAATGTTATTAATGTTTTAGAAAATACAGTGCTTGCATTAATTTTCCCCAAGCTTAGCAACAGCTAGGTAGCTTTGAGGTTTGTTCAGAGTGAAATTCTTCATGAACTGTCTGTTCCAAATAAAAACTTTAAAATACTGGGAGGGGAAAAAAACAACACTGAGAGAACAAGGTGAAGGGTATTGAAGCATTTGTGTGTGATGAGCATGGAGAGGCTTAGGAGGGAGGAGGACAGATGAACAGAGACCTCAGATTTCTAAACAACTTCTTTGATATACACACCATCAGCAGAGTGCGAGCTGTGTCAAAGCAGTAATAGATTTCACTGCAGAAATGTTTCTTATGAGAAGCCTGTACCTGGTTAGGACCAATAAAGAAATCCTTTCTTTCTTTCTTTCTTTCTTTCCTTCCTAAACCTCCCACCTCTCGGTTTTCTCCAGCCACTGCAGTCCATGACCTTCACAGGGAAGTGCCTCTGCTTTGACAACAGGCTGCAAGCCTCCAAGGACTAGCAGTGCTTTCTGGGAGAGAAGACTGTTGCCTCACTCACAATCCAATCAAAACCCAAATGTACCAAGTGAAAAATAAACCAAGGACATAATTATTCTGTTTCATTGTGATTTGGCTTGCCTTCAAATCTCATAGCCTGTATATCTGAAATAGCAGCAACACCTCCATTAGCTGGGCCTTTCAACACTTTAATCAAAGTATCTTTCAGAATAAAAAGGCAGAAATGTCAAATTCCAATCACCCTTTAAATTCCCTCAACTCCCTGTGCTACAGAGAATTAAAAGCCTTACCTGGGGATAATTTCCTGTACAAACCAGCGTGCAGGCACGCAGATGCTCTGCCACATAGGCAGGCACTAATTTTAGAACACCCCTGGGGGGGTGGGACAGGGAGGCTCCCCTGCAGGCATCCCGTGCTCATGGCCAAGCTCCTGCACCCAGTGTAGCTGATTTCTCAGATGGGATAACAAGTTCCACACTTTATAAAAAATACAGGTTATCGTATGTCCAGCTGAACAATGCTATATACCTCATCCAGTGTGCATTATCTGCCCTTCCTCTTTCCAAGTTTATACTAAAAATATCAGATGCTGGCATTTCTGTTTTTACTGGGACACTTCTGAAGGCCAAGGGACACAGAATTTTCCCAGACTTTACTGGCATCCAAAGGAATGAAGTGGTTAAAAGAAATAGGCACAAAAGGTTTGATTAACCTGACTAAACTAATTTTCTTTCTCATTCTGGGGTGCTTGCAATACCTCTAGGTCCCCAGAGTTTTTTCAAAATATTTTAGCAAAGGCCAGCTAAGCAAAGCATGATATGGATCCTAAATGTGGATCCACGTTTAAGTCATTTCTATGCACTGGAGGTTTTTAAGGTTTTTCTTTCTTTTTTAAGGAACCCTCAAACCATTATGTTACTTCATAGAAAACTACTCTAGGGGAAAAAAACCACACCCTTAGGACTGACACACTTCTACAATGATTTCTTTGAGGAAACTTTTACAACTGTAACTTCTTATTTTATTATCATTGAAATTATGCTACATTCTTTCTGCTGAAGAAGATAATCCCTTAAAAATCCTTCAAGAAAGGAATTAAGTATAAATCAGTCATGTTAACTGTTATCTTGTATGAATATATCTGAAATTACAAGATCATATGCTTCTGCTCACATATTATTTCTTTCTCTTGCACATGATCATAATATTTAAAAACTATATTTGCTCTTCAGAATAAAACAGTGCATACAAACGAAAAAAACCCAACAGACAGATATGGATATTTAAAAAGTACAGAATTGGAGAACGGACCAGAAAATCTCTCAAACAGTATCAGCCTCATGCTCTAAATAATATCCCATAATATGACTTGCAAGAAGAACCAAGGAAGTTTATGACTTTCTTAAAATACAGCTTCTCCGTCCTTCAAAACACATAATTAAAAATGTTCTGACTTGTTGCACATGTGGTAAGTAACCTAGAAGGGAAGCCTCTGTGGTCTCTGCAGCGAGTACTCTGAACCCAAACAACTCCTTTGCTCCACGTGTTTTTCTGGGAAGATGAAGGATCTTGTTCCTCTGTGCAGCCCAGTTGGCAAGGCGTGCTGGAAAGCCACACTCCACTAACCATTATTCCTGCTTTCCACAAAGCTCAGTCTTTGATAAGGCACAATTATTTAAAATTCCCAGTGCTGTTCTGCTTCCCCTGACAGTGATACAGTATTACCACGAGTGCATCTCCTGCCACAGCAATGTGATGTTACAAAGTTCTACTAAATTTATTGAGAAGTCTTTATCCAGCAGTTAGCTATAACACAGTACAATGGTTATCCTCCTAAATGATAATTAAGCTTTGGGGTAACATTTAATTGAAAATGTACTGTGAAAATCAACAAGTCAGCTCTTTTAAATTGAGGCTGCTTGGTTCAAAATACCACTCAATGTGATTTTGTCTCACAGTAATCCATGACAAAAATATATGAGTCTAATCCTGTCTCCTCTGGAGATCATTTAAAAACATTTAACCCCTTGGACAATTTGGTTTGAATAATTTCACATTATTAGTCAAATGGTTAACCTTTATCTACAAATATTGTACCTTTTCAGCAATAAATAACGTGATCTTATCAGCAACTATTCTATTTGTGACATAATTGACTTGTTTCCTTTTTAAAAAAGTTTCTATTTTCACAGCACGTAGCATGCTCTTAGCCTCCCATTCTTTGAATGCATTCCCCTGATCAATAACTGTGTTGGAGGGATCTGTGGGCAGCTCTGTTGCCCATGGGCAGCCAGAGGAGCAGGGCTGAGGGAGCAGACAGAACAAAGCACCCTCCTGCACTAGCTAGGGTGTGACTTTCCAAGAAGTTCTCTCCTTACAACCGCGATCCAAAGAAATTTGCTGCCGTGCTCCTCCTGTCTCCCTGGGCTGTCTTGGGCACAGCAGATCATGTGGCCCAGCAGAGCAGCCTGCCAAGGCAGCATTCCCCTGCAAGGCGTGTGTGTGTCACAGGCTCCTTCTGGAGGAGCTTCAGTGTGACCCCGGCCACACACAGCCACGGCCAGGCTGCGCCCACCAGGCAGACCCAGAGCGTGGCTCTGAGTCAGCTCCTCCAAAAGGGATGCAGGGCACATCCTCGGCTCCACAGCCACAAGCAGGGAACCTGACATCTGGGAATCCACCCCAGAAATTCCTGATCCGAGCTGAGGGGTGAAGCTGGACGGACCCCGGCTGCAGTACATCCACGGCATCCTGGAAGAGACCCCTTGTGGCCACGGACTTTCAGGCAGGATTAATTTGTTTTCCCTGGTGGATGATTAATTCTATTTTTAGTCGCTACTTTGTGCAAATCCAAGCAGAGAAAGAGGATGCCTGTGTGTGACTGCAAGCAGAATTTGGTTCCATGTCAAAATAAGGACGCAGAAAGAGGATTATATCTGGTAGAAGGAAGAAATACAGCATATGATACTGAATCCCCTAGGGAGACTAGCTTCTGAAATGAAGTTCCCAGTAATCTCATCTTAATTAAAACAAAATGAAATTTATGATATCTCGTTTCCCCGCCACTTTATTATTTAGGTGTCATTGTCAAAGATTCTGCAGAAATTGAGGAAGAGACAGCCACTGCCCCAAGGAGTTTCCAGTCTGACTCAGGAAGAAGTAAATACTGAAGAGCTCAGGATAGAAAGTAAAGCCCTTGGCAATGAATAAATACCTTTGAATTTTCACAAAGGTCATTCTCAGCTAAAGTGAGACGAATCAGGGGATGAAGAACCAGTCTTTGCTGCTGTGGCACAGGGGAGAACAGAGTACAAAAGGGAAGAGGTGAGTGCAGAGCTGGATGAAGGGTTGAAGAGGGGCCATCAAGAAAAGAGAAATGATGGAATTAAAAAATAATACAGAGGTGTAAGTGACCACTGTCACCTCTAAGAGCAAAAAGTTTTCATCCGATATAGAAAGAGAAGCAAAGGAAGCACAGGCAACAAGTAGGGGATGTGACATGTCCTGATGAAGGCAGTGGACAAATTTGGGGACATTATTTTGAGCACACCTTGGCACAAAGTGCAGATACGGGTTTTTCCATTTTTACTGAAATAAAGCTACAAAAACCTCCTTGAAAGTATTATAGAAAATTATATAAAGAAAAATGTCATGCTCTTTAAAAGACTGAGGATACAACTGAGGAAATCCATTCAGCTAAATAACTCCCAAGAAGTGCTGGGACATCACCCTTTCATTTTAGACATGGACACAGTTACATAACATAATTTAGCAAGTGATTTAATGGCTCTTGTCATGAATGCTATTCATCTGCTAGATGCAACTCTGGTTTCTATTCATATTTTACAAAACCTCTATCACAACTTTTTTTTTTCTTTCTTTCATCATCTAATCTTCTGCATTTCCAGAGTGAAATTACAACTTTGGAGCCAAACAGTAAATATCTTTCCTCCTTACTCAGCAAGCACCTGCCCAACTTTCCTTGCAGCACCATCTCTTCCCCATGGCTGAAGAAAAGAAATCTGGGCTGATATTGTGATTCCCTTGGAAAAGGAGTATACAGAAAAGTGAAGAAAACAAACTTACTCCTTACTCCTCTCAAAAGAATCTTCTTGCTAGCCAGGACTAAAGCCTCTTAGGAGAAACCCAAGACATTTCTTCTTCCCAGCTGCACTCCCAACATTTTCAGAAGTTAAGAAAACTTTCTCATAATTATTTAGTATGTGATAATGATGATCTCCCTGTTCTAACTTACTTTAACTTCTAGACTGTGTCCAATAAGGAAAAGGTGTTATCACCGAAGGAGCTCTCTAAGCAGTACAAAACTGTCTGGAAAATTAATAGCTAATTCAAGTTTGATTTATTGCATTAAAAAAATAACGTTTGAGTTCATCTTGCAAAAAGGTAAAGCAAATACGGCATAAGACCACACCTGCATCTTGAAATTTTTTGTTTTGAGCTTCCTTCCTGTCAAACATAAAAAATTTAATCTCATTTTGAGACTGTCTTCATCACATGGACCATGCAGTCCATTATATGCTATGGGGATAAATGACCACATGTATGTATTTCCCTGCCTTTTATGATCAGAAAATAGAGAAAAACAAAAATTCTATTATTATAAAGATACAGGACTAAGATGAAAGTGGAAAAGCCAATATAGATTATAAAGCGGGGGGCAGAGACCACAGATTATGTCCAGACAACACTAACACTTCTTTTTTCACTGGTACAATCTGTTCTGAGAGCCTGGGTTGGGGAGGAAGAAGAAAGATCATCTGGGAGCATGGTAGATGGATTTTAAAACTCTCTGTCATTCTTTCATTCTTGGCTCTCTTCAGTCTCCTGCTCCTGGCATCCTCTGTTTTTCTTCTTATTGCACATAAAGGTTTGTTTTATACCAACAAACAAGTGCAAGTCTAGAAAAGATGCCTGGGTTTTTTGGTTTTTTTCTGGGAAGCGCATGGGAAAGCTCAGCTGCTGCTCGCTTGGAACTAAACTGACACCCCCTCATTCAGCTGATACCAGACAGTTCAGCAACCACAGAAGAGCTCTCTTACTCTGTAAGTTAATATTAGGCAATGAAACTGCATATGCCATTAAAGTTCAAAGAAACTGATTACTCCTTTGATGTGTTGCCAAATTATAAGAATAATGACGGCTATTTTTTTTCAAATGTATTGGTGTGTCTCCTCAATTCTCTCTTTTTTAACCCCATGCTTTAATTACTGTTGAACTTCAGAAAGAAATGTGTTATTTTTCTTCAAAGGAGAGCTGGGTACTGTTTCAGGATGACTTCTTTTATATATAATGTGAAGGATATTAGCCCCCTATTAGAGACAAAAAAATCACTTTATTTTCCCTCTCAGATGCTCTCCTCCTTTAGACTTGGAAAATAAACATTTAAAAATGCATGCTGTTAGTGGGCTGTGCAGCACTACACTGCTCTGTCAAAGTGAATATGGTGATAAATTATGTCAATCTGTTCATACTTACAATCATCTTCCACTTCCTCATACCAAAGCATGTGAGCAGACATGAAATCTCTCCACAAAACAGAGGAAAAAGAAAACAACAGCAAAATATTTCTTGGCAAAGTATATCCCAACTTTGCTGCTCCAGTAGCTTTTGCCGAATTAGGCTCGTCGCTGCTTCAGGGCAGCTGTGTCCCCGCAGCAGCCCCGGAGCCCTGCGCTGCCCAGGGTGGGATGCTGCAGGGTGGGATGCTGCAGGGTGGGATGCTGCAGGGTGGGATGCTGGCAGGGCCGGCTGCCCGCAGGCTCGGCGGGCAGGGACAGCAGGATCCTCACTTCCACCCGGCCGGCATGGGAACTAATGCCAGGGCGCTTTGGAGGCCCCGAAATGTTTCAAATTCCAGGACCTGCGCAGAAGCAACGCTCTCTGTGCTTCCCCTTCAAAACAAAGTTGATTTCCCATAATAGGACAGCCCATGCACTCGACGTATAAGGCTCTGCTTCCAGGGTGGCATGTGCAGTGGAGTTAAATTATGGGCTGCAGCTTCCCAAGGAACGTTCAGGCTACAAAGCGGGGTGAAGATATTTATTCCCCCTTCGCACAGTTCCCTGGAGAGCCCTACGGAACAAATCCGATTCCTCCCCAGCAAATGACCCCCAGCCCATCCCCAGACAGGTTCCTCCTTTTTTGGGAGAGGAGCAGCAACCCTCCCTGACTTTTGTGATTTAAACCTCCCTCCCCAGCAGGGGAAAAATAAACAAACCCTAAAATAGTGTTGTCACCAAACTAAATGTGTAAACATTACCACAAGTTGTGGTAAGTCAGTAGCTGCTTAAACAGGAGGGGGAAAAAAAAAAAAAAAAAACCAAACCAAAAAAACCCCAAGACTATTGACTTACAACTGACCTTTTCCACTCCCACGCAGTACTAATGCTGTACACAGCCCAGGAGTTGCAGAGGAAGCAGAGGAAGGAGTGCACACAAGCTGCCTGTCTATTTCTCTTCCTAACAGTGGGAACATCCCTGCACTCCCAAATCCCAAACAGGTGGGGCCTGGGCTGAAGCTCTCCCCCGGCACTCAGTGCCACGCCTCTTTAGTTTACACAGGAAGGAAAAACAGGCATCCACACAATACTTGAGAAAGGGACTGCAGCATCCTTCACCCAAACCCAGATTTTTATCAGGCTGCTTCCTACAACTTGTACAGTATGTACAGCCTTTAGAAACAGGCCACATTAAATCGTGGAAATGGTTTCATTTGAAAAGTCATTTGAAGAAACACTCTTATACTGTCAATTTTTTTAATCTATCCTTAAAATCCTGAGAAGTGGTATTTTTCAGTTTTAAAGCTTAATGTGTCTAGTCATGCTGATTATAAGTTTATAAGTAATTTCCTGGATTATACAGAAAAATAAACACAAAAATGAAGTGTATATAACCTTACAGCCACTGGCATTTTCTACACTGATAGTCAAATTAATACACTGAAGAACCTGGATGTACAGCACAGTCCAAGAGACTCCTAAGGATTAATTTGCAGCCCACAGGAACTGCAAGTCATGAACTGATGTAGAAAATAATCTGAAGCAGAGCAGAGCACACTATAACAGCAGCAGCATTTTGATTATTTGAGGGAGAAGGAGACTGAGAAAACCCAGGAAAGGAACTGCTTATTGTGCAAATTTTTTTGTTTTAAAATACCTAAAGTCACCCTTAATAGCACATGCTGTCAATATCTGAGGCCCAGTAACATATTTAAAGGCTACAAGTGAAAGTTACCTTGAAGGAAAATGATAGTAGACTGATCCTCCTGGCTTATCTTCATTTCAAGGTGACAAACCTTTTCTCCAAAAATTTCAGGTGCATAAATCTCTGTTTCTAAATTTGATGACAAGGCCTTAATCTCGACAGAGACCTGTGGTCTATTTTACATCCAGCTCTAGTTGCAATCCACAAAAATTCATGTGGATTATTCATCCTCTCTGACAATGGCTTTGAGATCATCAGAGCATATTTGGATCAGGCTTTGCAAGAAATGAAGTGCTACTCAGAATTTTCTTCTAAAACATAACCCAAAGAAGTATCTAGTGGCAATATTTACAATAACTTACATATTTAACAATCTTCCACATGCAGGAAATCTATATTTGCTTCCTCTCTTTACACTGGAGGAGTTCAAAACTCTGGTGGCCTCAAGAGAACACCTGCTTCATTCATAGGAGGGCAGAAACCTTCAGCCCACAATCAATTTCCTTTCCTCCTATTGATGCTCCTCCAATCAATTGGAAAAGAGTAAAATAGAGAGAAATAACAAAAGTGAGTGTTCAAATATACTGGGTATTTTGGTTGGTTTGGATTTCTAGGTTTGGTGGGGGTGGTTTTGGGGGACTGCAAAGAAATTGAGAGGCTCTAAAAAACTTAATATTATTTTCAGCAGCTATGAATGCTGTGACTGTCTAACAATGAGAAGCATCCAGGCTGCTGAAGGTGTTTAAAATGTATCTCTTAGTGCCTACTAGCCAGATTGCATGGGTAACCTGGAGCATTTTGACACACCAGGTTTTGGGTTTTGTAGAGTCTTTCTGCTCTATCTTCAACAGCAAAGAACAAGGCATACCTTCTCTGTGGCTTTATGCCAGATAATTGCTGTACACTCAATAAATGCTGGTGGTCAGAGACCACTTGCCTCATTCTCCCTTCTACATGCTGCAGGTAGCAGGCTCTGACCTCAGTGCTCAGAGGCTACCACGCCTGCACTGCAAAAGAAAAGAACAAGCTTCAAAGTCACAGAGAATCTGGAAAATGTAGAAAATCTGGAATGATAAAAATGGGTATTTTTTTCAGTGATTGCTGTCAGCTTTAGTTTAATGTTGCCTTACTCTTCCACAACCAGTAATGGCTTAAATGAAAGAAAATTGCCATCGTCACAGAAATGGTTTGGGTGACTTTCAGCCACCCATTAACAAAGGTTTTACACAGAGGCTGTTTATTTCCCTGCTTGAGAAGTCCTTTCAAAGCCCAAGTATTGATAAACTTGAAAATATCTCCTTTCCAACAGCATGAGCGTGACAGCAATGCAGAGCTGGAGAAAACGCCGAGAAGGCCAGCAGCTATCTGGAAACAAGGACAACAATGAACTGCCTGTTCAGAAACCATTTAGAGGATTGGGTTCAGTGTATGTCAGCGTGACCATTGAAAAGAAATGGATTTCAGCATCCAAACTTGGCAGCCACGTTTATTGTCTCAGTAAGCTAAACCTTAGGACTTGAGGATAATGGTCAAACCGTAGACAGGACATGGGAACCAAGTTCTCAGTTCTTTAACTCTTCTGTACCATAATAAAGGGCTACTTGGAAATTCAGGACTTCTCTGTCAGGGAAAAAAAGAGAACACAACTTGAAATTGATGTTTTTGACATAACTGATATGGGAGGAGAGGTCCCCAACTCAACATAAATAAATAACTTCATGTTAACAACCTCCACAGAGTAACAAATCTACCATCTCGCTGTAATTTACCAGGACACAAGGACCTCACAAGCCCCCAACAAAGCAAAGCACACCATATTGCTATTTGTATCATCTATCTCCTTTCCTGTTAGCAGATAAAACAAGAAAATAACAAATCAGTAGCATGCTACACAGAACTGATTTACAAACCTCTTATGACTTTTTAAACATCCCAGTGGCACATGTTGTTTGCCAATACAACTCAGCATCGGGCAGAGAGAGTGCTTACAGCATAAATGTAAGAGACAGATGATATTTTGGTTATAATTTCAGAAACCATTTCAACCTTTATTCCACACTGTTTTTAAATCACTGCCAACGCTGACCC
>VWZV01007893.1:152105-178413 GCA_013397155.1 Irena cyanogastra
AAAAAAGAAACGGCAGTCCAAGCCTGTTGCTTGGTTCAGACATTAAGTTCATAACAAGATGTCTCTGTGCTCTTGCCTGTATTTGCAAATCTATCACATCTGTCTGTGTGGGAAGAAGTGCTGAGCTCCAGGGACTATGGGACGGATGTGCAGGGAGAACTGGGATGGGATTCTTTCAAGCACTAATATGCAGCGTGGGTTTTTGCCCTGGTGTTATATTGGCTCTGATTCTTTTTATTATTCACTTCCTGTCATAAAAAAAAAACAAACCAAAAAAACCAAACACAAACTACTTGTATGTCAGCATCAGAGGGAAAAAAACCCATCTTCAACAGCTTTATCACAACAGAAGTAAACAGGCAGCTTCTGATTTCCCTGTGAAATCGACAAGGAAAAAAAAGAAAAAATCTTTCCAACGTCAGCCATTGAAGAATTGCTGTCTTTTGTTTCTTAGCCTATTTTTACTTCAAAAAGGAATATATCATAGAGGATTTTAGTACAGGTTGCAAAGGGGCTCTTTTTTCTGTTTATTTGATCTGCAGAAAATAAAAGACAAAAAATCTTCAAACCAAGACAAAAATCTTGATCTTATCTCTGAAGGAAGTAGAAGCTTTTGGCTTTCCAAGTAAAATATATTAATATAAGTTTACAGTCTGAAAATTAATAGTCAATACAATGAAAAAGACAAAGCCCTCTCATATGCAAGGTGTGTAAAAAAAATTCATTTTATTTCTGCCATGAAACGCTTCTGCTTGAAAACATGCTCTAGCATAGGAGCCAATATATTGGTTCACTGCTGTTCGTGCTCTCCCCAGGAAAGTTCTCTCCTTCATCTCATGGCTACTGGCAACTAGAGGTTAATCTTTTCTGCAGAGCATCTAGCAAAAAGAAGGGTAGGCTTACTTCTTGCTAGTTCAACAAAAAAAGTAACTCTCAGAAAACAATCACTATCCATTCTGGGAAGCTTCAGCTAAAGAGCAACCAATCCTTTTCACCCAGTGGATCTGTCTTTGGTATGAGGTGCCAAGCAGATTTAGGAGGAAAGCATGTCCATGTTTTGCATATCTTTATTCTCAAACCCTGTCAATTCTCCAACTTTCAGAACTTTTCACCCCAGCAGAAATGAAATCAGTCTTTACTGGAGTCAGTTGGACCAGACTGCTTAGAAGATATACTGAGCCATCCAAAGGAAAGTGCAAAAAATGATAGCAAATTATATAAAAACTAATATTAAGAGTACAAAGAAGAGAAGAGAAAGAAGATTTTAATTACTGATATATACAAAGCAAGAATCAAAGTAATAAAGAGGAATTAGAATTACTCATTTATGCCTATAAAATGTTCGTCTTAATCACTCCAGAGAGGCTGAAATGACCAGAAGGGAGAACATTTTATCAACTAGTATTTCTTTCTCTACATTTAGGCATGTAACTCACTCCAATCACCACAAGCATCCCATGTAACCTACAGAAAGGATCCTGAAAGTGATCTGAAAGTGTCTGAGTATCTAAAACAATCTCCTGTCCCAAACTGCCCTTGCTGGAGCAGGGGGGTGTCTTCCTCTGGCTTTGTTTTGTTGGTTCACCCTCGGTTGTGTGGCCAGACCATGAAAGGCCAAGGTCAGACTGTCTCTCTTATCCCTGTTTTCTCAGTGTCCACAATAAGAAAATCTGAGCCCACAGACCAGTAGTGAGAGACAGACACAGCACAGGAGGTCTCCCAGGTCGCCCAGCTGGGCAGAAAACTCCTTGGTGCAGTTATTTTCTCAGGGTGGGTCCAAAACATGTGAAATTCACCCAATTCTTATTGCAATTGCAACTCGCCCAAGGGAAGCCTGTCTTCCAAGTCACCAAGGAAGTCATACCAGACTCTACAATGCTTAAATGCAACTGATAAAAACTTGATTACTCACATCCCATCTAAATGGTGAAATATTGACCAATTTTTATACACACACATGTTTGCATACAGGTATGTCACAGAGAGAGCAAGTGCCCCCACAGACAAGTAGTGGCAATAGTAATGTATGCGTGTGCATATTTAATACTTCTTTTAAGAGGACCCAAAGTTGAAGACAATTACAAAACGTCATCAGTGAGAAGAAAGAAGTTAAACAGAGAAATGTAAATGATACTTGGAAGGTGTTTGAAAACACTGTTTAGGCCTACATGTCATTACTAAGAAAAGTTTCCCTGGTTGAAAACAAACAACTGCAAACAAAAACAAATCTTGTCTAGAAGGGAAGCAGGTATTTAAAAACAAAAGCAAACACAATATGTAAGGAGCAGAGGAAAAAACGCCAAGCTGATTGCAAAGAATATCAATAGGAGGTAATTATGAATCAGAGTCAACAATCCATACGTACGAGACAGAGAATTCACCTAGGTCTGCAGGGAAGCTGCATCAGCTCTGCCAAAGACAACTCAAGGTCACTTTGCAGAGCAAATGTGCTGGCTGCTCACATAAACACAGTTTTCTTTAGGGAAACACAACTTGAGCGCCAGCCGCTTACACTGTCCCAGGCACCCCATCACATCCTCCCCTGGCTTATTCTGCTCCTGTCAATGTCTCAGCTCTGGCTAGATTTGACACAACACTTCATGAAAGCCACAGATAATTGGAGAGCACTTAGAATCACAAATATCCAAACAGGCAGTTTTCTTTGCAGAGAAAGACTGAGGGAACTTTACTTATTTAGTCTGGAAGGAAAAAGCAAAGAAGTACATAGCTGCTGCCTTTCAGCATCTAGACATCACAACACCCCATCATTTTTCATGTATGCCAAGGAAAGGGACATAATTAGGGTGAAATCAATTTGGATTTGATATAAAGAAAAAATTGTTGGGAGTAACAAGTTACTTACACATATAAAAACATATACACACAGAGGTCATCAAACCCTTTTAAGCTGGAGCTTGGAAGGGAAACTTTAACAAATGTTTTGAGGATAATAGAGTGTGTTTGATCTGTCTTGACCCTTGCAGCAGAATAAATCCAAATGCCTTTCATCTCTGTATGGCTGTAACTCTCTGACATAAGATTTACAGACTAGATGACACCAGTTACATGGAGTTCAAGTTTGTATGCATCTCATATACAAAATAATTGTGTTGTGAAAGGATGGTTGTCCAATGGATACAGGAACACACAGTGACAATCTGGAAACCTGAATTCTATTAACAGTTCTCTCATCCATTGTCCAATTTCCAGTCACTCATTGTCCAATTTCCCCTTTTTGTTTCCCTTTCCCACTTTAAAGTGGGAAACGAAACAACACTTACAAGCTAAAGAAGTGCTGTTAGCCTGCTTAATTATTGTTTGAGAGAGGTAACAAACTGTTTAAGGTACAGGACCATTAAGGGTCTGTGTTTTAATTACACTGATTTCATCCTGTCTCCCTGGATGACAATCACTCAAAGCCTTAGTTACAGTGGCAAAAGACTGTCACATTAAATCTGGGAAGACTGGGCTATTATGACAGCAAATTATGATGACAAAATTCTGTTAGTTCAAGTCTAATGAAACATCACTGCACACACTAGGATGAATGTTAAATTATTTCTGTGCGGGTCTATGTGCAGGTTAGTACATCAAGATGATGGCAAACTGAAGTTAATGCAAGCCTGCAGAGATGACATTACAAATGGCAAGATGATTGCAAAATGATGCTGCTGCAAGTGAACTGTGATTAAAAAATAGGTTTCTAAACACAAAAATGTGCTAAGGGAATGTAAAAATAAGCCTACAGAAAATAAAACCAAAGACATTTTACTTAAAGCAAAAGACATACTGGATACAATTAGTGCTGCAGACCAATTCCCTGCCAAACTGGCCAACATTGATTAGGAGGGCACAAAGCCAGGATGAGACTGCCTTACAAGTAACTGCCAATAAATTCTGAGTAATGGTATCCCTAGGACATTTTTTTTTCCACTAAAAAGAGGTAATTGACTCTGTAGAAACATAAATAATTTTTGAAAAAGTGCTCAAGATTATTGTCCTGTGAAAGAATCTGGTTTTCTCAGGAAATTCCTTCTTAAATTTAATCATTTTGATGTTTTTCTTTCTTGTATTCTGGCAGGGTTAGTAGTACATCTCTAGAACCAGATTAATCATTAGGCCCAAAAGAAATTTGTTCACTCTCAGGTAAATTCAAATATATAAGATCCACAGCATTATAAAATTAAGGAGACTAGATATTCAATATGCACAGTGCTCATAATATTTTAATGTGATTAGATCAGTAACACCAAAGATCTGCTAGAATATTTCCTTAGAGCAATGTTTGATTATTACTTCTAACATACAAGAAAAAAATAATTCAAAACCTGAAAAAAATTCTTCTCTTTTCTTTCTGCATTTGAAGTCTTTCCTCCTTGCTATAAAACTTCTATCTACTGGTAAATACAAGAGTATACTTCATTTCTGTTTTGGCAACAGCAGGCACTCTGTCTTTTCAAAAGACGGGTGTATCTATCTATTGTCTGACTCTCTATCTTTAATGTTTTCCATCTTATTATCACTCAAAATATGTGATACTCAATTCCTGATGAATTACACTGGTGAACCGAAGTGCTTTGTTTAAATAACAGGCTTTGTCAAGTAGCTTAGGTAGTGCCTGACCTTTATGTCGAAAGCAGGCATAATTTAACCTATCTAGTAGAGAAGAAAATGAAAAATTCCCTGTTCTTGAAAATTCATAAGTTTTTACTGGGCAAATTACACATCCTATTCAGCAAAATAATAGAATGGCAAAATCTCACTAAAAATAAATAGATCTTAATGAGGTAATTTATTTCAGAGATAAGTACAGAGTGACTTGTGCTGTTTTTTTCAGATTTTTCTAAATAGTTCCATAGCTAATAAAGTAGTACTTGGAGTACAGAAAAGGAGATCAAAATGATGGTTCAGGGCTCCAAGTCACTCTGATTACAGACTGAAATTTGTAAGAGCCATTATCACTGCATACATTACATTAAAATTCATGTAGCTTTTCTGGAGATGCACACACATTCCACCTGAAGGCATGGACTTTTTAGAAGACTGGGAAATCACTACATCCAGCTACTCACTAATCTGTCTGTTGGCATGGAACCTCTGCCAACTGAAGTTACCTGTGAATCTGAACTGAGCTCGGGAAAAAAAGCACAGACTGAAGTAATACAAGATATAGTGTTCCCTCACTCCCTGCTGATCTTAATCTTACTAAATTACTAAAACACTCATTCCAGTGAAGATACACACTCTGATGGCAATAAGATCTGTAAAGCTTACTGAATTCAGTGATGTTTTATAACACAGGAAAAGAACAGATGATGGAAAAAGTTACTAATTTGTTTTAATCATTAATGATAAGCAACAGGAATCAAAGTCACTTTATTATAATGACACAGAGAAGATCCAACTAAGGACTTTGAAACCTAATAATTCTATTCTCTAAGGAATTATTTTAAATCTTAATTGCTTAAAAATATTTAATTTCCTCAATGCACCAATTACAGGTTGGTTGTTTAGAGGTTTTTTTAGCCTGTTAATTGCCCATGCAGCATGTATACAACTGTTTATCACATTAGACCTGCCAGTTGACAAAAGTCCAAAGGGATTGTGTGTTGGGGTGAACAACTGCTTCCTTAAAAACACTTCATGTAAGCTTAAAAATGTAATTTAGATGAGAACTGGAGCAGCTTGGTTACTAATATGAAAAACATGAATTTTTGTAGCCTTCTCTGTTACAGATCCACTAACACACAGCCCGAGTACCTACTTTCTCAGGACTAAAATGCACCTCAAACTATTTTTATGCAATAAGTCTTGGCTTATGCTTGTTACATAAGTACGACTAGATGATATATTAACATTAGAGAAAGTGGGCTAAATATAAAATTCTCTAAAATTTATCAGTTCATGGAAGATAGAGCAACATATCCCATATGGAGGACAACAGCAGCATAAGGATTCAGAGAACAAAGTATTGGTCACAACCTCTGCAGGCTTTATGACAGCTGCAGATGACTAAATTTATTCAATATTATTTCAGGTGCTTCATGGTAATTTGCCTGGCCTATAATCACTCCTTTTTAAAGGCACAGGTCTTCTATTGTCTTGAGTTAGAACCATCAGCCCCAGCTAGAAGTTCCAGTCACTGTGAAACATTTTAAATGGCCTGTGCCTAAACACCTGATCTATTCCCTACTCATGCAGCACAAGTATGACTTCTTCTTTCTATTTTAAAAACAGAAAAAAATAGTTCAGATTAAAGTACTCTGTCACTCTTTAATCACTCCAATTACTTATTTTCCTGGTTTGATAAATATATCCCTATAAAAGTTCTCAAAAGGATAAACTTGATTAGAATGCAGATGCATCAATGCCTACCACTACAACTAAAACAAATATCTTTAAGCCAAAATATACAAATAGACTTGAAATGATTTAATGATGGTGATACATGTTTCAAGTATAAAATTCATCAGAAAACGCAATAAGTACTTCAGCTACTATGTAAAGCTATTTTAACATTAGCTAGGTGAAAACTATCAAATGCAATGCCCATTTTTTTAAAAACACCTTCTAGAACTAATACCCAGTATGTCTAATCATGGTTCCAGTCTAATTTTCAGAAATTGCAGTAAGAACATAACTGACAGACACAGAGATGAGTTAATGGAGAAATGTATTTTACAGGGGCAATCACACATCATCTGTCTGGTAGGGCTCTTTGAATGAGTCAGTGCTCACACAGTCAAGGGAAACCTGGTTTATGCAATTTCAAGAATTCTCAATAGTGCCTCATTAAAGAACTTAGAGAAACAAAGGTTTATAGGATAAGAAATTCACTTTCACAAACAAACAAACCATTGAAACACAGAAGTGCCAAAAGCACTCATCTTTCTCAAATGTGTATGTCACCAGATGTATCACAGATCAGAGCTAGGACTGGTCAACATATAAGGTACACTGATTATCATTACAGAGATCTAGAAAAAGAAGGCAACTCTCAAGTTTCCTAATATTCCTAAGGTATTCAGGGAAATAAAAATGAAAGTTGGCTGCAGAGAAATGCAGAAGAGCCTCAGAGTGTCAACTGGGCAATAAAAAAGACAGATGAAATTCAATATTGAGAATATGTGGAGGAAAAGAAATCTCAAATTTACGTACTCAGCATGAGCTCCAAACTAGTTATTACCACTCAGGAAAGAGATCCTGGAGTTATAAAAGGTCTATGAAAATACCAACTCCGTCTTAGAAGCTGTCAAAAATCAAATCAAATGCTGGCCATTACTATGACAAAAATAGAAAGCAACACAGAAAATATCATTATGGTATTATTTAAAGTCTTCAGGTGCTCACACTTTGAATACTGTGGGCTGTTTTGCTTCCCCTATCACTAAAAAGATATAGCAGGAATAGTAAGGACAACAGAAATTATTGAAAGCTACGGAGAAATGGCTTCCATGTAAAGAATGACTACAGAAGAGTCTTCGAGGTAAGGTGAGGGGAGGGTGAATGAGAATGCAAGTCCTCTGAACCTGAGAAGGAGGAAGAGATTGCCCAGGGGATGCACACCAACCAAGGGAGCACAGCATTACAGACTGAGGGACAAATCATTAAACCATGCTAGAGAGGGGCTGAGGCCCAACAGGCAGGTACAACTCCAGGAAGAGGCTCCTGGCACCATCCCTGAGAGTTTTCCAAAATCATCCTCTCGATGTGCAGTGGACAAAAAGAGCTGACTAAATACTGCTCTTCCCCACGTGTGCAGAGAGCAAATCAGAGGGGTTGGCTCTGCTGCTACAGGAGAGCTCTGCTGTGGTGTGTCCATGCCTGAGGAAGGGCTGGGTGCAGTGCTGGCCTCCAGGAGGATGCTGTGGAGCTACAGAAGAACAACTGGAAACAATCAAGGGGCTGGAGCACACATAGAGAGCTGGCATGCTTCACTTTGTAGAGGAGAAGGCTCAAGGGAGTGTTGAAAAAGGCTGAGTCTTGAAAAGCTTGAAGGAGTGAACAAGCTGCATAAGGAAATTATTTACGAAATCTTGGAATTCAAAAACTTGGTATGATGCACAGTTGGTTTACATGAGAAAAAGAAAGTATTTCTTCAGCCAGTGGGCTACTCACTTCTGGATTTTGCTGCACAAGGGGTTTCTGGAGGCCGATGTTTGTCAGCTGGTTTAGACCAGAGTTACACAAATTGATGGAAAGCAAATCTGTAATCAGATGATAAAAAGGAATAGGGCCAGAATGTAACCTGTAGCATTTTAATACAGTGTTTGCAGATGCTGTGGTAAGGTGAGAACATGGATCTCAGAAAGTGGCCAGGCTCATGTGCTCTCCCTATCATCTCCTGTTGCCATTTTCAGGAGAAATAATCCTTGGCATGATGCACAAGTGTTCTGACTAAGCAGGATATTTTGTATGAATTTAAGTTACAGGGAAAAGTAGACTACAGCTGAACATAGCTGAGGTGTACTAAGCTGATGGGTCTTTAGAGAAGATGAACAGAGAACAATTTTTACTGTCTTTTAGCACAAGGGCTGGATACAAGAGAGGAAAAAAAAACATCAGCAAGTGACTGGTTCAAAATGAGCAACAAGAAATACCTCTTCACACTGTGAGTAGCTAAGGGACAGGACTCTGCTGCTGGATGATGTGGATGCCAAGGGTTCATGTCACTTGGCTACCCTGGGAGCCAGGTACCAGCAGAAATGACTCCCTGGCACCAGCAGAAATGGTGTGGATGTCAGGTGTCCTCAAGCAAGTCCCCTCAGGCACACAGTCATTTCTTAAAGCAAAAAGGAACTGGACACATCCCCTACCTGTGCCCTACTTCAAGCACCAAGCAACACTTTGCAGAGAGCATTACAGCAGCTCTCTTCACACCCACAATGCAGTCATTTCTTTATTTCCTCTGCCCTAGAGCCTCTCAGGCAGAATGCTGCTGGTAAGCTTTGATGGGAACAGTGCAACACAGGTTAAATCACTGGTATTATTCTTATCTTTTGTAGTTACAACCACTTCTGAATTTAATAGTGCTGCGTGTTTTAGTGCAGCAGTGTTTGCATGACAAAATACTAAAGAGCTTTCCACCTTTTTAACATATATCCTGCTTTCAAGGGCTTATAATTTAGCTGAGAAAATGCTCACAGCTGAAGATCAGCATTCAAAGTCTCAGTGTGGAGGCAGAATTTCATTTCAGTTGCGAGAGGGAAAACAGTATGTCATTTTTATAACTATCAATAGAAGGCTTCTGTGGGGTTTTTGCTTTCTGGATTTTTATCCTGTTCTAAGACATCTTCTTGTTTCAAGTTAAGCAACTGGATGTATTAATAAGTGACAGTCATTGATGACAGCATGAACAAGAGAAGATAACTATCTTTAAAAAAAAGATGGTACAAAATCAGTGTACATTTTCCACAGCTTTACATGAAACATAAAGATCCAGTTCTGTAAAGCATAACTACATAGTCATCACTCCCATGCAGTGCTGACAAAATTGTAAAAGGTTTTAAACATTGGGTTCATACTTTTACATTCAGGAGAAAAGATAGATACTAACAGTAGGGACATGTGTAAGACAGAGGAATTCTTAATTTATCATTTCAAAAATCTTGAAAAGAATCAAAAATCTGTTCTTTAGAGAATTCATGGTTCAAAAGAGGATAACAGCCTTTCCAATTCTCAAGTTTTGTTGGTTTGTTTTCACTGATATGACTTCAGAAGTATTTACTAATTATGCACTCATTATATCAAAACATCTTGTTTATTAACATAACATTTTAATTTCTTTGCCTTTCTTCCTACCTGCAGATATACAGAGACCTGCAGTTGTCTGCAGTCCCAAAACATGCATCACACACATATACATCTCTGTGGAATTCAATTCCTGGCATGGGTGAATAAGAGGTTAATTCATTTCCAATATCCACCACCAGAGGTATTGAAATAATAAAATATTCTACTTTACTTAAGCTTGTGTGCCATTCCTTTCTCTCAAGAGCTTCATTAGAATGTGAGAAAGCAGAAGGAAATTACTACACATTGGAAATAACCATCCCTACAGATTAAAAAATTCACATTGAACAGAAAAAAATGATAAATACATTTGGGTATGTACATAAACATACACAAAGACCAATATATACATACAAGCAAGCTACACAGCTTTACTATTATTTTAAAGGAGCTATATGGACATGGAGAGTGGAAGGAAAGGGTAAGTGTCCAGGATTCATTGCAACAGGGAGTTTGACAGAAGTAGGACAATTGCTATACCTAGTTCTAGAATGGGCTTCTAGGCAGCTTAATTTAAAGGTTTCTAGAAATAAGGGAAAGCTTAAGACCACTGAAGTCTTCCAAGGAGCCACAATACACAAGAGTAGTCCTGGGCTTATTCCATGTCTCCCTGCTGGGTGACAGACTGCACAAACCAGTGCAGAGCTTCCTAATGCACAGCCAGCAGCCCAGACACATTTTGGGGATGGGAAATGCGAGTCACGAGTGTGTGCTCCTTGTGGTGACAACTCTCAACTTCATTTCTAGGGAAACTCCTCATTGATCAGTCTTTGAGTTGTCTGTGTCTAATCCTTATTCAGGAAATATGCCTTGACATAATCAACTTTATCAATTATTGCACAGTAGCTAATCTCTTGCTACAGAAGAAAGCGTTGAGAAGGCGTGATGGCATTACTCTGAGAGTGCTTCACCTGTCCCCTACATCATTTCTAGACTTAATAGCCTCAGAGCTCAACATAGTTCTGAAATTTCTCTGGTCTCCTCTGAGGCATTATCACCAGATTACTCCCATGATCTGATGACAGGATATGTTATAAACATACACAGTTGCTTGAAAGGTATTAATTGCAATGTATACTCTTCTGCAAAGTTCTTGCCGGCAGCAATCTCAAAACGAAATCCCTTCAATGCTGTTTTCACACGCACAGATATCATTAGAATATTCTCATGGCAGTCTGAATCAACAGTGCTGTGCTCAGCTTTCAAGTGAATCCCACGGTCCCTTCCAGTTACCTGGGGGGTTGCCTGTATGGGGGCATTTGTGCAAGGTAAGGCTGCATTTAAATTTACTGCTCAGCAGACAACTGCTCATGTGCACCACCTCGCGTGAGGAATCTCTTCTGCCTTAGCTCAGGGCTGCTTTTGGGGCTCAAATAAAAATGTCAGATGAGGGTTAAGCTATTTTCTCACAGTAGAAATCACACTGGTGTTTTTCGTATGCTTTTCTGCCCTTATAGATTATCTTTCCATACCCTTAAACTGTGTTTTCCTTCAGCCTCACCTCCACTATTAAAAAAAAGAGCTTACCATCCTAAGGCAAAGATTTATTGACTCCATCAAAAATATCCTAAGTTTCAAGTTCAAGAGAGGCCAAGGTTTTGATGCAGGAAGCTTGGTTTTGCTTGCCTGATCCATTCTGCAAAAAGTCTATCTTAACAATTTCTTTTCAAAGCAAAATTCTCAGAAAACAGCTGTAAGCCTCCAGTGTCTTAAGGGCATCTATTAAAAATATTTCCCTCAAAAAGTAAAGCATTGCCAAACATACATCCTCTTAAATACAAATAGTAGTCTGTTCATTTAAATGCAGCTTAAGAACTTCCATGAAAGAGATGCATCCTTGAGACAAACAGGACATGAGATTCCAGAACTGAAAAAAACCCTTATTTTTGGGGTAGTTTTTAATAAAGCTGCCTCCATTTGACCAGCTTTTCTTTTATTAACTGACAATTTTAAAATTCTTCCAGGCTCCAGAGAGAAAAAAAAACCAAACAAACAACAAAAACCACAAACAAACAAACAAAAATATATTTTTTACACATATGTCTCTTTGGTAAGATGTGGAGGTACTGAAAAAAGGGAGAGACTCCTCTGCTTCTCTCCCACCCCCGTGCATACATGCATGCTTGCACACAGACACATACACTGGAACACCAAATAAAACATACACAGAGACCCTGGAGAGTCGATGTAAACTGAACTTTAAAAAACATGCAAAAAAACAACAGGGAAAACCACAAAGATTAAAAACCATGCCCAGGGGCTGAGAGAATCATGGTAAGAGACTGCACACTCAGTTATGCTGTCAGAAACTATCTCCTCAGGCTGGGGCGGTTTAGTCACGCAGGGAATCCCGCAGCGGAGGTGAGCGTGCCCTGCTGCCCACCGGCCCCATTCCACACCCTGGATCACCTCCTGCCACTGGTCCCTTTGTAATTCCACACCCTGGCTCACCTCCTGCCACTGGTCCCTTTATAATTCCACACCCTGGCTCACCTCCTGCCACAGGTCCCTTTGTAACTGACTCCTGGAAGACTCCAGAGGCTTTGTGAAGCCAGAACGGGCAATAAATGCTGCGTGGTGGGTGTTGGGGGCTGGATCTTAGGAGGAACATCCCTCTGGGGCCCAAGCCTCTTGTATCATCTCCTGTAAAGCCAAGGTGTTACTGTGTGTAAAATGAACCATTTCTGGCACAAGAGCCTGGGTGCAGGGTGATCCCCACAGTCCCTTGGCTATAAACCCCTCAGGAGCAGCAGCCCTCCTCTCATCAGACACTTACAGCTTGGGCAAAAGCAGTTTGAAGGGTAACAATGAGCCACCAGTCAGCACATTTGTAAACCCACACCACTTAGAGCAAATTCCTGTGAGACACAGGGTGAGAGAATAAGGTGCAGAGTGCAGCAGCACACATGCCAAAGTGACCCCACGAGTTCCATCCTGGAGCAAGGAGGAAGAAACCATTAACATCAATATCACTCCCTTTCAGCAGATGATTTGGGGAGGGAGAGGGGAGGGTACAATGATGCCGAGTTCACTCTCTCCAGGCTGAAACCTTTCCCCTTGAAATGCAGAGGGGTAACAGAGAAGTGAGCTAACATCAGAGAATAGGGTACCTATCCAGAAGTGTACTTAACAACTGCATATATGACCACAAAGTATCCACAGCCCTGTTCCTGGGATTCTTTTATTAGACTGACAAAAGTTTAATTAGATTAAGAAAACAGGCTGGCAGGTTTGGCCACCAGCTCTGCTCCTTCCACCCACAGAAACACTTTGAGTGTATCAGACTGGTGAGGATCCAATCTGCAACTTGGGTGCAACAAAGCTGTAACGGACTTCTGACAGACCAAAATAGTCAGAAGTTCCACAGGTAAACTAGAAACAAGATCATTTAAGAAAAATTAATCACAAAAAGAAAAAAAAAAATCTGGGCTCAAAAGTCCGCGTGATTTGAGGCAATATTTTATCACAAAGATTGAATCGGCTTCTTGTATAAATGGGAACTTGAATTTTATTGTGTGTCTAAGCACACTTATGACATTGTGCAAAGAAATCTACATTATCAACAAGAATGTTGACAGGAGCAGAGCCACAGAAAATGTGTCTCAAAAAGCCCTGGTGATTTTTGTAGTATTGTGAAAAAAATGCTAGATGGCTAAAGTCACTTGTAGAAGACTATAAGGGCAAACTGCAGGGAGCAGGGATTTAACTGGAGGGAAAGATGATATGGGCTCCCTGACAGCCAGAGAGGCCTGTCAGAGACACCTCAAAACTTTAACCAGTAAACGCTGGTCGAGACTATACGAGATAATCCTTAAAAGAAAAGTAAAACAAAGCAACAGTAAAAGAAACAATAACTAAAACCCTCAGAAAAAGAAATGTTCCCCTGATTCATCTTAATTATGAAAAAAGAAGGCAGAACTGATTTCCATTATCTAACCAAATGCAGACAGGGAAATAAAAGTAAGGTTTTTTTCTCCAAACCACCAAGATCCATGTATTGTAAATCTCCTCCCTCTTCTTCCAATCACATGATTGGAAGGTTATTTTCATTTTTTATAAAATAGCTGCTATGCATTACAGTACTCAGGCAGAGGTTTATTCAGAGAGGAGGAAGCACGCTGGAGCTTGCAGTGTCAGATGATGAAGCTCTGTCACGTGCTGTGGCCCAGGCATCCCTGTCAGATCAGAGCTGCACTTTGCCATGTAATGAAGCAACTTAGAACTACTTATTCAAAGCCTTGAACCTAATTAGCAGTACAGCAAGGCAACTAACTTGCAGTGAATAAATTGTCAACTTCGCTTCTTTCTATTCATGAACGTTCTACGATTAGCACAAATTATTCTTATAATTATTCAAATTTAATTCACCATATTATTAAAATAATATTTAGTCTACAGCTCATTCACCAGGACCATGAATGCTGTAAGTGAATTAATTATTAATTCTGAATATCTGAGTAGATCACCTGGTTCAAGGTGTAAAGCTGAGTCAGAGTGTCCGGGCAATTACCTACAGCACTAAGTTTTACATTCTCTTCCCTGCTTTATACTCTGAACACTGAATAAATGTTATTATTCTCTTAGCACTTTTGGAAGAGGAACACAACTGAGGCAAAAGTAAGGCATGTGAGTGTTTTTAAGGGGAAGAGAGGTAGAGGGGAAAAGTTACAGATGGAAAACACTTGCTAGGATTTTTCACAAGTTCAAACACCACAGCTCTTGGACTGCAGCTGTTAGCAAGCTCCCAATTAATAACATTCCTGTCTACAGGAAGAGAACTCACAAGAGGGTGCTTCACTCAAAACTGTACTTGTAAGAATGCTGATAAATCTAAGTCAGCTTTTAATAACCCAGCCCACCCAGTGCAACTCCAGGACAGGTAAATTCATAGTACCTAAAGCACCTAAAACAACAGTTTCTTGTCTTGTTTTTTGTGCTGTCCTGAACTCCTTCCAAGATCTCTGGTCTTAATTTTTTTTTTCTTCTTTTCTCTGAAGGATTTATTTCAGAAGATCAACTGCAGTTGTGGTCTCCCCCCCATACCTGCTGCAGTGGGTGAGGGCAGAAATTTGAGTGCTAAGGACATTTTGGATTATGGACTAAATCCTTCCTTCAAAGACAGAGAGACTTTTTACTACAATTTGTAGAGATAAGAGGCAATTCATTTAAATGTAAAGAGGGTAGGTAGGTTTAGATTGGACAAGAGAAAAAAAAAATCACAATAAGAGTGGTGAGACACTGGAGCAGTGGAGAAGTTGGGGATGCTCCATCTGTGGACGTGTTCAAGGTCTCCAAGGTTGGATGGAGATTTTATTTAGTAAAAGATGTCCCTGCCCATGTACCAGATGATTTTTAAAGGCCTTTTCCAACCCAAACCATTCTGTGAGTCTGTTAAAAAAACCACAGATATGAAAGGGAAGGATGAGTTAAGGTATGAAACAATTTGCACACTAAAGATAAAAAAAAATAGTCTGGGAGTCTTTATGTTGAAGAAAAAAAAAAAAAGTTTTTTGCAAGCAGGTAAGCAGGACTCTTGTGTCAGAGAGAATGGAGACATGTCCTGATGTCCTGTGTACCACACAAGCCCTGGCCCCCAGGCCCCTGGGGAATCCTGCACCACTCTTCTGTATCAGTCACCCTCAGAAAAACCCTCACACATGGGGGCTCCCACAGCCTGCACTTGGCCAGCCTCACTGTGGCACCTGGCAAATACCCTCTACACAGCAAGAGTGCTCCAAGCTCAGCCACAGATGTTGATAAAAATCAATGAAGAACACAGAGTGGTGAACAGGGTTTGTCAGCTGAAACAGTGGAAATGGGGAAGTATTGACCAGCAGATCTATAACGAGAGGAATTTGGGACTTGTTTTCTTCGTGATCTTTTTGCCTGAGAAAGCAAGGAAGAGATGTCATTTAAGGCACAAAAGAGTACATCTGGGTTAGTCCTTGATAATAACCAGGAGGCTGGAGAATGTTCCAGCCCAGCCCCAGTGCAGTTTCCAGCCCAACCCACTCCAGGACACCCAGCTGTGAGCACAGGTAGGGCATACGTTGGGGATCTCCTCATGTCATGATGTCTCTGCCCACTGAGATTGCTTTCAAATGAAAGATTTTCCACAGATAATTGTCAAACAGAAGCACAGTAGGACAAAAAAGCCTCTGGTCTGACTCAGTAAGCGGTGTCAGTAGTCTTTGGTAATTCTTACCAGCTTTTATGCTATATATGTTTGTGTTATAGATACCATTTTGCAGTAGTTTTCTAGCTCAGAACTAACTAATGGAGGCCCCATAAGATGTCTTAAAAGAGATTTCCTCTAGCTTGAAACTGAAACATTTTTTACAGAAGCATGAACACACTTGGGCAAATTCTCTCTTAAAAATCCAGACTGTAGGCAGAGCACGCATGAAATTACATAATGAGAAGTGAGATGCATAAATGCCTTCTTGTTTATCAATGCAGACCATACCTTCCCCCTGCTATCCCTCTGCCCTCCTGCAAGTGTAAAAACAGGTGAGAGGAAAGAAAAGGTGCTTCTGTTAAGATGGACTCATTCCAGGGGACAGGCCCTTTTGTTTGAAGGGACAGGCACACAGCCCATCCTTACTCTGCTACTGTGGTCCTGAGGGTATCTGCCTCTAAAACCTTTGTAACAACTCTTGACACCATTATGCTACCATTACCTTATTAATCTATTATGATCAGTGCACCCCAAAATTCAACATTTAGCTGAAGGTTTCTTTACCCAGCACTCTATGAAAATTCCCCATAATTTACGTAAAATTTCAGCTAGCACATTTAGCACTTGTCAAAGACCAGATTTCCATATGCTCAAGTCAAACTCTTCTCCAATCAACCAACTGCACATATTGAGCAATATATAACTATTTATGGCCAAATGTATCATGCAAATACTGTTTCTGCTAATATTACCATGCAGGATGGCTGTTCAGTTGCCTGTGCAAAATGAGCTGGTGGTTGTGATTTAATTTACAGTGGACAAGAGACAGTACTGTAAGGAATTTTCTTTTTTTTTTAATTGGTGGAAGCTGAAAAGCAATGAAAAGTAATCTGCTCTACACTTCCATGGTTCAGGAAATAGTACATGAGAAAGTCTACTTTAAAAAAAAATCAAAAAGGGAAAGAGAAAGGAGGGTGTCAACGATAGGTGAATAGTACACAGACGTGTCCACGGTGATCTGAATAATTCAGCACACAAAATTAAAGCATGTTTCACACCTGCCACCATAAAAGATAAAGCTATCTGGTCTGTTTTAAAAGTATGATGATTACAAGGGAACACTTCTGATTCGTGCTCAGGTCTAGTTTGAGTGCCAGCCCTGTGGTCCTCACAAAAGAACATCTCAAAGCTCTGGGCTGAAAGATCTCCAGCTGCAAAGTTTTAATTGACTAGAAACAGGAAATTTTTAAAGTGCCACCTGTTACCAGTAAAGCCCAGTGGTGCTGACTAGTTTGCCAAGACCCTGCACCCTCGGGATACCTCCATCCACCAAGTGAGATGCCCAAAACTGATCACTGCAGTTATTTCTCTGGCTGCAGTGAGAACAACTCTGTTCTCACATACCCTCCCTACACCTCATCCTAGAGCCCTGCCAAACCTCCTTCTGCACCTGAGTTTGGGGTGTCAGTCTAAAAAGCAACCCTTCCAGACTCCTTGACTTTCTGTATCTGAAGTTTCAACAACACACCATCTGAGACTACAACTGGTTCCAAATGAACTGATCTTCCAGCAAATGCTTCTTTTTCAAGTGGAGACAGACCAGCAGCTAAGCACCAAATGGTTCCAGTGGGTCCATATGTCTTTCAAATTTTCACCAAGACGCAATGAGAGAGAAAACTCGGCAAGCAGAAAATTCCTTCCTGCTGTGTGAAGATACATGACAGCCACGCCTTTACTATGCCATCACACCTTATGTACTCGACATGAAACCGGGTCTGGCTCTTTTGGGGGAGCCAAGGGGAGCACGTGGGGGAGTGCAGCTGCTGCTGCAAGGAGACACTTTGGTCCCAGTCACAGCAGAAGAGCCCCTCATTGCCAGTGAGAGCAGTGCCAGCAGCCCGTGCTGCCGGCAGGGCCAGGCGCTGCCCCTGCGCCAGCCTCCCACGGGCCAGCTGGGAGAGATGGCTCAGCCCTCTCCCTGGACAGGCACCAGCCCTGCTCCTGGAACCTTCCAAACATTTCTCATAAAGCAGCAGCACAGTTACACATGTCACTGCATCGGTATTTTATAATGGATCTACTGCAAACAATACTTTTTGTATTGAATTACTGGTTTTTAAAATGCAGCAAGCTACAGATTCTTCCAATAGGGAACTCTTGAAGTGTTGCTGCCAACGAGTTTTTCCACGTAAATTCTCTAAAGCCTTGATTGGGCTTTTGGGAAAAACATCTTGTATTTCGTCTAAATAAGCCTCCATGAAATCTGGCTCATTGTTTTCATTTTAGAAAGTTACTTATACAGGAGAAAATACACACTAGGTATTAAAACACTCCAAACCAAACAACAATCCCAAAAAAACCAACAACCTCCTCCTTTAATCAGAATATGGAAGTCACTGTGTTTTTCATCACTGAACAAGCAAATCCTTTTTCTTTGGTACCCTGGAGTACTAACAGGTGGCCATAGCCCCTAGCTGCATGAAACTACCATATGCTACAGAGATCAAAATTAATAAACTAACACTACAATGTGCCAGTTTATTGTGCTTGCTTTTAATTTTAATTTTCTTCTTGGTGTTTCCATGACTGAAAAGACATATTTAGTGATTTTTAGCCTTAATATCAGTAGCTCCAATTTTGAATTGTTTTAGCCTCATACCAGGTAAGCACACATACATTAATGTATTTCTGACATCATATCTCAAAATACCACTTCATTTGTCCTCCTCTATGACTCTCTATGCTAAAACATTGGCAGTTCCATATACTTTAAGGGCTTTAACAGTGGAAAATTTAACAAATTTCCTCTGACATAAGATTATGTGCACAATAAAAAAATTATCTGAATCTCATTTAACTGTACAAATTCATTTCTTGTTAAATACTAATCAGCCAGAACAAAGCATCGCATACAATCTTCTGCTCCCTTCTCTACTTGGCACCTTTAATGCGTCTTTAAAAAATTCTCTTTGTTTTCCTCCACAAAAACTGTTAATAATTGGCAAAGAAACCCACTGATGCAAGTACTAGATGAATATGGAAACCACAAAGCATTATTTCATGTGGAGGAAATGAGCAGAGGTGCCTCCAAATATAAACAGGCCATGCTTATCCGACTCTTCAGAGAGCCCCAGAGTTGGCTCCTAAATTGAAGCATCTGCCAAAAGCTACACAAAATTCTGTGTCCAAAACCAGGAGGAAAACATTGTCCATATTGTAAACCATTTGCATGACAATTATGGCCTGGAATCAGTAACCTTCTATTCATGTGGGTAATCAGTACTCCAGTGAGTGGTTTCACTGACTCCTCAGCCGCTGCTTGTACACAGATGCACGGTAGAAGGGTTTTGTCCTACTGACTGGGGTGACTGCCAAGACTTACAGGGTCCAGCACAAGTTTTATGCTGAAGTCACACCATCTCTGACCATGTGTAAAATAAGGGTCTTGACCCCTCTACAGCATTACACAAGAGCAGCCTCAGCTGTCCTCTCTCCAGACATTTCTGGAGGAACTCTGCTCTGTTGCCTAACCTCCTTTCAGCTGCTCATGGGCTGTGCTGCTTATAGCAAGAAGTTCTGACAACTCTGTGTACATCCTTTTGACCTTCTTCTTGCAGTTTTATTGCCTGGCTCTCAAGGCTGGACACCCTGATGCTGGGAAGAGCAGTCTGCTCTGGTTTAGGCTTAGGTTACACACAACTGCACGGTAGTGGCAGGGAGAGGTTATCATCTGGCTGCAGGGACATCCCTTCATGTGTACAGCACTGAAACAATGGAAGAAAATAGCAGAATTCACTGATTTTTTTTTCCTTTCTGCCTTATTCCTATAACCTCCCAACCACTGAGAAAAATACAGAGCCCTTTTTGACACACCCTTCCTCAAAGCCTTTTTCTCCCCATTCTCAAAGAGGAGAGAAGGAGCAGAGGCAGTGCTGTTAATCCTTCCTTAAAGTACTGACTGAAACCCACTGAAATCAATGGAAAATCTTCCAGTGATTTTAACAGACTCAGATCATATTTCTCAGCAGACATGAGCTGTCTCCAGCACATCATCCTGGAGAAAAAAGACAGACAGGCAGGAGTGCAGCCTGCTTCCCACTCAGGTGGGGTTGGTGTCGGCTGGAACTGGAATTGCTCAGTCCCAGGGACCCCAGAACACACTGGCAGCTTCAAAGACATAACAGAAGACAAAGAACAAAGGCTCACTTACTAATCTAGTTTGTCAATATGCATGGACTTCATTGAATTTTTGTGATTCATGCCTCCAAACACAGGACAGGTTTTTTTTTCCCTGAAAGAGATTGTTTTGATGTTTTCTAAATAAAGCATCTCCATGTTTAATTTCCACATGACACTTCAAAGCTAAATGAATTATATCACTGGAAAGCTTTTCCATAAGGAGCTTTTCAAAGGATGCCAATTCTTGATTTTTACAGGAAGAGAAAAAATTACCTTTTTTCACATTTCTTTTTTTTTTTTTATTGCATGATGCAGCCAGCATATAATTTTGAGTAAATTATTTACATAGTTCTCATCCCAGTTATTTGGTTAAAATAATGGAAAGACATTTTTTCACCTATGACACATCAAAACTTCTGAGAAACCACTAAAATAGAAACTGAATCCCTTAATCATTACTCAGGAAGAAGTAAAATCAAATGCAAGTTTTACCCCAGAGAAGGCAGAAGAATGAGGCTATAAATTATATATGGCTTTTGCTCAATCAAGCCACTCCTAATTTTTATCTCTTGTTTTCATTTTGCCTTATTCTTAGTTACACAGTTGCTCAGTGTAAGCTTTATTATCATTGATAAACACCAGAACATTCTTGTGAATCTGTAAGATCACAATACAATTCTCCTAATCTAAATATTTTTCTTATTTAGAACTAGGTTAATGCTCAGTCTGTAAAATAATACCAGTACTAATGGTTAATACAATTCTAATAGCCAAAAGACAATAAAGAAACCCAATTCAGAATAACATGTTCTGGAGAAAGATCTTCCAATATCTCAGCCTTGCAGATCTATTTCAATTAACATTTGAGGAGATCTGAGACATCATAAAATAAAAGTAAGTACTAAGTTTCCAAGGAACATAAACTGAACTGTAATTCCATTCCACACGAACATATTCCATCTTCTCAAAGAGCTGAACTGTGGTTTCCAGTATTGGCAGGAGGCACTCTTGTAATAACATTATATGTATACTGTAGTTCCCTTGATGTCTTTCATATTTTTTCATAAACAAAATTACAGTGACAGTGCAGTTCATTACAGGAGATTTCATTAAAGAACTGGTTTATTTTAAGAGAACAGCAGCAAAGAACTGTCTTCAGGGATGGAGCTGAGTAAAAGGTCTGATTATGCCTCCATGAAAATCAGGCAGAAATTATGCAGGATTTTGACACTGTAACACAGGAAAATCCTCTTAAGAGACACAGGGAACAAACTGTTCCACTGTGACATGCATTAATAAGCAGGTGCAGCCCTGTCAAGTTGTTGCAGGATGACAGGTTCGGCCCTCCTGAGACCTGGCTTCCCATTCTCTCTTAGGGCTGGCAGTGCCCCAGCTCCAGCCCTCAGTGCTGGAGGAGTGACCCCAAGGGGGATCACAAATCACAGAAAGGGTTGCACTGCAAGGGACCTAAAAGATCATCTACTTCCAGCCCCCTTGCCATGAACAGGAATGCTACTCACTAGATCAGGTGCTCAGGGACCCATCCAGCCTGGCATTGAACACTTCCAAGGATGGGTCATCCACAGCTCCTCTGGGCAACCTGTTCAGTGTCTCACCACACTTAGTAAAGGATTTCTTTATAATATCTAATCTAAATCAACCTTCTTTCCATTTAAAGCCAGTCCCTCTTGTCCTATCACGACATACTCTTGTACATAGTCCCTCTCCAGCTCTCTTGTGGAGAGCTGCTCCCTCTAGGCACCTGAAAGTGCTCTAAGCCTTGTCAGAGCCTTTTCTTCTCCAGGCTGAACAACCCTCACCCTCTTACAGCAGAGGTGCTCCAGCCTTCTGACCATCTTCATGACCTTCCTCTGGACCAACAGGTCCCCATCCTCCTTACGGTCAGGCCCCCAGAACTGGACACAGTAATTCAGGTGGGGTCTCATGAGAACAAAACAGAGGAGGAGAAGCTGTGCCAAGGTACAGCAACTTGGAATGAGGAGCTTTTCCCTTGCTCTACCAGAGTGGGTCAAAACCCACCATGCAGCCCACCCATCTTCTCTTGCCATCAGGGCTACACCTGGTTCTGCAAAAAGCTGTAAATGGGGTCTCTCAGAAATTTCTTTATTTCTCCTTCCCATGCCAGTAAGACCAGTCCCTAGAAAACACCGCTGCCTTCTGAGTGACTGGCAATTTTCTTCATTTTTCTGAGTCTGCCACTTTCCTTTCACAAAAAATAATCTCCAGTTTGGGATTAATCAACTAAAAGGTCACCTTGTTGTTCAGAGTTTTCAAAAATGTAATCCAAATAAATGTGATATGGTAGTTTTTGTAACTGTGTTTCTCAGTCAAATCAGATATGTTGTCTCCTATTGTTACTGCAATTTACCTCCCTTGTATGTGCTACTAAGACAAGACACAATCAACACCATCTATGACTTCAGGCAATGGGTTGATGGAAGAGTAATTTCTCATTTTATTTTTTTGTTGACACTATTTTCACTGTACTCTCTGGAATGACAGCTTTGAGGTATCTGTGATAAAGATATGCAGTCAAGAGCACTGCTGGCTCAAAAATACCTTACTCCCAGAAAAACTGGTTCCAGGATTCCAAAAATCCTATTTTTAATCTTCCTCCAGAAGGCAAACGTAATTGCCCTTTTCTGCCTGGCCTCTGACAAAGTAGTCAAAGCCACACTCAAAAAGAGCATCTCCCTGCTATCATTTCCCCCTCAGGCAGGGGCACTGGTTGAGTACAGTGACCTCTCCTCTTGTATGAGGCCCAGACACTCTGGGCTGTCTGTAACCAAGCCAGCAGCACAAGACACCAAGCTATTACCCCAGCTTATGACCATAACACGTCTTAAATGCGAGGTCCTTCCAGGCTGCTATCTTTCCTTTCAACAACTACAATGAAAAAGAATAGAGAGGGCCCTTAGGACAGATTTTCATCACTCCATGTGGTTGTCAGACTATTTTCCTTTATTGACACTATGAATACATAACTCACTGTGGTTTCTGAAACATGTTTAATGCATGATATATTAAGAGCTGTAGAAAACACAATATTAAAATTCTAACATGAAAAATTATACCATTATGGCTCATTACATTCTCTGTTGCAGCCATCTGAACTGTGAGAAACGTACTGTCATCCTGTCATCTACTTCTATAAGATCTGTGATCATGTTGTACATGATGTCATTTATTCCACAGATATAAGGAAGATAAAGACTTCAAGTTCTGAAGTGGATTGTAAGTGTTTGCTACTGGTCACTCGAGAAGAACATTCAACTCTAGATCTACAGAATCAAAAAAACCAAAATAAACTCCAGTGAAAAGTCAAAAACAACTCATCCAAAGCCTTACATACATAGTGAGATTTCTAGTTCCAATAACAGTAGTTTGTCTTGTACATTTATTCAAAATACTTATACATTCACATCCTCTTTAAAGAAAATGTGGAGTTTTTTCTTGACTCCAGACAGTTCTGGTCACTAGCGTTTCTAACAGAGCTTTGAAAACACAGATGTCATCAAAAGTCTACCAAGAATCTCATCAGAGCACATCAGAACTTCTCTTTCAATGTTTTTTCCCTGCTGCTACCTTTGCCTACCATTTGATTAAGAAAAGTTCACATATTGCTGGAGGTTTACCACAGATACAGCTTTTACTTAAAAATGTTCATTGAAAACACCTGTTAGGTATTAAAATGATCCAGCATCATCTGTCAGAAGAGCACAAGTCTGAATTCAAAGTACATGCAAAAATACCTGGAAATGCCATGGGCTTTCAATGCCTCTGCAAATCATATAAACTTAAATCTCCTACTAAGTAAACATTTTCTGATTTAAAAACCATTTATTGCCTCTGACCACTCCTACAAAAGCAGTAAAATGTCACGTATTTTAGATATGCTGATGTTGAGACAGACATTCCCAGTTTATTAAAATACAGTAATAAAAATTCCTAGTTTTGCCATGATGACTTCCAGAAAACAACCTGACATTTTGGTATCTGCACCATTGCTGCCACTTATTTTGCATCACTGTTTTGCTTCACAGAAGTAAAATTAACTTAGATCCCTAATGGAACTGCCTGAAGACTGTGTACCTTCTCCAGCCCAATATATAATATTAATAAAAGCCTATCACTGAAACCAGCCTGGAATACTTGGCTGATGAAGCTGAGTGAACTTTGCATATTTGCACATCCTCCTCCTCTCTGGATAGCTCAGAGGGGGCTGCCTTAGAGTTTTGTAACAGTGGTAATCCTCACGTACACCCTCCCTGCTTTGTGGAACCCTCAGACTGAGCAAAGCAGAAGGCTCAGGTCAGGAAAACTACCCACAGTTAGTGTTTTCCCTATAAAAACAATACAAAAAACACCCCTTCAGAACCATAATGCATAGATTTCATCCCATAAGCAAAGAGCCAGGGCTGAAGAGAAGGCTCCAGGGACATCACACTGGGACCTTCCAGCACCTAAAGGAGGCTTATGGAAAGGAGGGAGAGGGACTTTATATATGGGCAGAGAGTGACAGCATATGGGGCAGTGGTTTGAAAGTGAAAGAGGGTGTCAGGTTTAGATTTGACTTTAGCAATAAATTCTTTACTCAGAGGATGGTGAGGCAGAGGAGGCTGTCCAGAGAAGCTGTGGATGCCCCATCCCTGGAAGTGTCCAAGGCCAGGCTGGACGGAGCCCTGAGCAGCTTGATCCAGGAAGTGGCATCCCTCCCAAGGGCAAGGGTGGTGGGGTTGGAACTACACAGTCTTTAAGATCCCTTCCAACCCAAGCCTTTCTATGAAAAAAAAAACAAAACAAAACAAAAAGAAAAACAACAAAAAACCCACAAAAACAACAACAACAACAAAAAACCCCATACAAACAAACAAACAACCACCACAAAATCACCCTTTTCCTAAAACAGCAACCTTTGTATCCAAACATTTTTCTAGCTCCTACAGTGGATACAGCAATTAACATCTGTACTGTGCTTATTTTGGTTTTGCACTATTTTTTCCATGTTAAACTTTTCTGTGGAGGGTAGGCAGTTTTCAGGTAACACCATGCACATTTGTTGAGGATGCATGGTCACGGCTTCCAGTGGAAAACCTGAGGCAGGACACAAAAGCCAATAATGGCCAGGGAAAGGAAGCATTCTGCCCATCTGGACTTCCAGGCTGCCAGTCCTGGCCCCTTTCCCCACTCTCACTGCTGCCAGCTCCCTGTCCCAGAGGCTGGCAGCCAGAAAGGACTCCTTCATATATGACACAGAAATCATCATTAAAGAAACTGCACAAATGTGCCTTCTCAAAAGGTATCTCTAGCTAATGAGACAGGAGTAATTTATTGGGTCAGACTGTACAAAGCAGTTCCCTGTAATTTCGTTCTTTTCATGCACTTTTTGAGCATTCTGGAGGGGTGAGAGGAGGGAAGTGAACTGCTTAAGGCACAACAATACTTGCAACACATTCTCTTTTAAGGACTGATAAACAGTATCTTCTCTTAAAACATCACAACCTTTGAAAATTAAATTCCAAGTCGTGTTTCTTGAAGTTATTCTTTCCCTGAGACCAACAAATGTTTCAGGTCTGGAGGGCAAACATACATCACCAGTACGTTTCTGACTCATTAGTTTGCTTTTCTCTACAGGATTTAGATTGACATCTATTGGCCTAACTTGTGACACAACAGCCCAGTTCTTCAAATGTCAGCTCCATCGTCCCTGCTTTGTCAAGCTTCCCCTGGCATAGCAGCTTCAGACTCAGTGTTTCAAAGCAAAATAGTCCAGTTTAGCTTCTAAAGCTAAGCCTATGGATGCTAAAGCAATGTTCACATTATTTCCCACTTTTTATTCTCAACATATAAAAGATGAAAGCCAAGGATTATGATGTCAATCTTTAAAAAAGAAAATGAAATCTGAAGAGCACTAAACTGAGACTTGATGCTGTGTTAGTCAACTGATTCAGGTCAAAGAATTACTGGCATCGACAGTAAAGATACATTCATTTATGTGAACTTATTTAGAACCCATTTTTTAATTTAAGTTAAATTAAATGAAATTTCCCTATACTTAGATGTGTACAGATCACATACATGTACACAGAATAGAGTTGCATATCTTTATTCAACTACCCTTTCTTCCATTCCCCCCCC
>VWZV01007893.1:178434-470341 GCA_013397155.1 Irena cyanogastra
CCCCAAAATTCCTGTATGCAAACTGCAAGGACTGCAAAGCTCCAGGCTATCATAATTGCAAGAATGTACACGTCCCTTCCACCACAGAATAATAGATTGCTATTTCAAGATCACTTGTGGGTAAAACCATGAAACAAACCATGGGTTTGGTATGATTTTATTGGATGCTTTTGCCATGGAATGCAAATAAAGAGCCTTCTACCAGAGATTTGCAATGGACTGATTTAATAATTCAAGGCTTAACTTTTAGGAAGAGGCTGCAGATAGACCAATAGTTTATTTATTAGAATAGGCCAATAGGCATAGAAGATCTAGTCATGTAGTTTGCCTTTTCAGACAGTACAAAATATACTTCTCAAAAAGGTTTACTACTCTAAAATTAGTAGTTCCTTTTCCTAAAGCTCAGGGACATGCTACCTTCAAATTTCATTTGGGTCATGTGAAAGGAGCAAAAGGAAATTCAGAAGATTGTATAAAAGCAGAGCCCTTCCTTCTTAGCCACTAGCAAATAAGTGTCAAATATGTTTTCTGGCTTTGTTTCCTCTCTGGAGGAGACAGAAGCAATACTTCCATAACCTAAGTTCCTTTGGATTCTGAGTTCATCTTAAAAAAACCCCAACTTTAAATGTTAAGGTAAACTTTTTAACAATATATTAAATATTACATTAAACAATGTGTTATTAGTCTACACTATTTTACATATTCTTATGGACAGTGAACTTTCGTCATCCTTTTTCTTTTGCACACACTGGTCACATATTTTCAGCACCATGAACTTCAGATAAGAAAAGGTTCATGAAATCACAATTGTCTCAAAATACATCAACCTTCTCCTACAACAGCAACCAGTTCAATCCTCTGACTCTTACCAGAAACCCAGCTTTTTATTATTGCTTCATTTTGCTCACTTCATGGGCACCCATTATGGCATGCTGTCAAAAGCTGAAATGTTGTACTAAAAATCTTACAGCCCTTCACATTAAAGGTGCCTGAATAGGGCTTTTACAACCTCTGAGCAGAAGATGGCAACTACTAATTCAAGAATTTTGGACCTCACTAATTCTAGAATCAAATATTTCAGAAGAGGCTGACCTCATCAATAGAACTGACTTTACCAATTTGTCACAAACCAGGGAATACAACTACAAGAAGTGGTTCATTGGTCCATTTAATTTAATTAACTGCTTTCAGATGAGACTAATGCTTTGCAAACTGTTGTCTTTGTGCTCTTAAAATTTTAGAGTCAGTTATGCTCATGTTACTGCTGTATAGGTCTTAAATCTTTCTGGGTTTCAAGATAGGAAACCAGGTTTCATCTCATTTTTCTGTAAAATGCAAGTGGAACTTGCTATTGTTTCTTGAAATAGACATCATAGAGATGGTCATCATAGAGATGATTATTTTTTATAAAACCCAAGCATGTAGTCATGCAAAGTCAGTGTCATGCCTATGCCTACCATGTGCCATCTATAAAACTGTAAAAAGAAGCAGCAGAGGCTGCACTCCCTGCCTGACCACCAAGGGGCCTGAACTCAAGGAAGTTTACAATTATTTTGGTTATATTGTGGTGCTAATAACTCCAGGGTCATGGGTCTGGTTCCCATATGGGCCATTCACCTCAGAGCTAGACTCAATGATCCCTGTGGGATCCCTTCCAAATCCAAATACTCTGCGTCATTCTGTGAATCGAGTCAACAAACACAAACAAGACCAGGACCCAAACTCTGGTCAAAGCAGTCAGAGGTGAAACCCTTTCAGCAAGGACTTCCTTGGCTGTCCAAAGTTACTTGACAACAAGCAGCTGGTTCTGTACATCTGCACAATGCAGCATTGTATGCCAACACCTCAAACATCTGAAAATCACCGTGCTGGGAGCCAGATTGCCTTCACTCCTGCCTGACACCAGCCATGCTTGCCCCGGGTGCCAGGGAGAGCCATGGCTCAGCTGGGTCTTCCTAGGTGGGATGGACAGCAGGACCTCGAGGGGAGAGGACTGACCCTCTTACCCCTAAGTCACATCCTTGGAAGGACCTTGGAAGAGATGCCAGTTTTCCCCTAGCTTCACTTTATCAGGAAATCTTACTTACATCAGTCTTAACAGGTGCTTAAACCTCGTGACACTTATAAACAAAAACCATGGATGAACATTTTCAAGTAGTAGTACAGAACTGGAGGCTTTATTTTTCTTCCCAACGAAATTGTTGCTTCATATGTGAAAATGTACTTTAAGACAAGGCTTTTGTTTGCTTGCTTTTTGTTGCTATTTGATCTTCCTCCTACATCTGTTGAGTCTCACCATTGTTGATGAAAACAAATACATCTTAACACAGGCATTACCACACAGAATAAAATGACTGCAGAAGTGCAAATTTTAAGTCGTTTGATAAAAGTTATGAGGTTTTTTTTACCTCTCATTATTAAGAAGCACGTTTCCACTTATCTTTCTACTTGATACTCTGTCTGTTCTTAGGATCAAAGTCAAGAATGTTGAACCAGTGATGCAAGGTGGGAGAGTGAGGAACAGGGGGCATAAAGAGACACACGGAGGCACAGGCTGGATCTCAGGAGGAGATCCCTGGGGGCTGCAACACAAGGCTGAAGGTTCCTGGGGTGCAACCCCCAGAGCACCCAGCCCTGTGCAGCCCTGGCCCCTGCTCAGTGAGGCACACTCTACCCCAGTTACCCTTCTTGGCTATGATCTTGCCACCATGTACTTGCCACCACATGACTTCACTTCTCAAAGTGAAACAACCTTGAGTTGTCATGTTCATGCTAAGCCCTGGGATAGGCTCCTCCCTGAAGGCACAAGTGAGATTGATTGCACTCGTGATTTGTTCATTTCCACAACTATCTTGCCATTAATATCTCTCTCTCATCCACTTGCAACACCCCATAAGCACACAGAATTGATTATAATGTCCAATTCATCAGGTAAAATCTTCTGGGATATTTTCATGGGCTTTTTTTTCTTTCAGACTCCCTATCTTCAGATAGGAAGGAGAAAAAAACATTAAAAAACATTAAATGAGGTTTCAAAAATTAATTAGTTTAACAAGAGGCAGACAAATGTCTAACTTCATCAGGGCTGCTTTGTGCCAGTGTAAGAAATTATGTGGTTGCCTTAGTGTAGGTTCTAATTTACGTATCGAGAAGTGCTATATCTCAAAGTAGATTAAGATAGCTACATGTTTCAGCTTTAAGTGCTCATCAAGCCAAGAGATAACAGAACTGATGAATGGGACATTTCAGATCCTTAGAGAAATGAGCACTATTACATAAAAAGTGTGATTTGAATTTGTCTTTCTGCTTAGGCTGTGCCTTCCTAACAGAATTTATAAATAGAAACAGAACTTCAAAAATCAAGAGCTGCCAGAGTGCATTTTCCTTCATCATCTGATCATGAAGTATTGGACTTACACAAATCCATATATCTTGCATTGAAATAATCTGCATGTTTTAGTCACTCCTCCCCAAATCAATTTATTACTGAATAGCAAATGGTAAATGAAGTTATTATTTCAGTCTGACAAAAGTGAGTCTCATGGTCATTATCTATAAAAATAGAGAGGAACCAAAGTCTTTTAACTGTTGAGAAGATTGAACATAAAATAACTCCGCTCCAGAAGATGAGAATTCTACGCCACTAGTTTTTAATGAAGTGGTTTCCACAGACTTTGATTCATCAGTAGTTGATTCTTGAGCCTGTAAATCTATCTGCTTCCCCTGCTGGGGTATCAGAACAGACAGGGCCACTGAAACTGCAGAACCAGAGAGCAGCAGCTCTGTTAAGGCAAAGGCTGGATCACAAGGGGACATTAGATAATATCAGCCTTCATTCAGCCCTGTACCATGTTTGCAGATAGCAGTTTTCACTCTTTCCTCACAGCATTCTCCCATGTGAGTCCTTCCCATAGCCTGCAGTTCTCCACAAGCTGCTCCTCGGGAGTGTCTCCAACAGGATGCAGTCACCAGGAACAGACTGCTCCAGAACAGGTCCCCTGGGGGGCCACAAGTGCTGCCAGCCAACCTGCTCCAGCATGGGCTTCTCTCTCCATGGGGCCACGGGCCCTGCTCCAGCACAGGACTCCCAAGGGGTCTCAGCCTCCTTTGGGCACCCATCTGCTCTGGTGTGCAGTATTCCACAGGCCACAGGTACATACCTGCTCCACCATGGACCTCCCCACCTGCCTCACCGTGGTCTTTGACACAGACAGCTCTGGCACCTGGAGCACCTTCTCCCTCTCCTTCTGCACTGCCCTTGGTGTCTGCAGGCCGCTGTTCTCACATGTTCTCACTCCTCTCTCCTCTGGTTGCAATTTCTTCAGCACAGTAACTTTTCTTTCCCTTTTAACCACGGTATCCCCACGGCAGTCCCGCTGTGCCTGATGGGCTCAGGCTTGAGCAGAGCCTTGAGCAGGTCCATCCTGGAGCCAGCTGGCAGTGGCTCTGTCAGACACCACTTCTGGCAGTTTCTCACAGAAGCCAACCCTGCAGCTCCCCTGCTACCAAAGCCTTGCCACACAAACCAATACAAGAGACAAGGAGAAACTGGAGTGAGTCCAGGGGAGCTCCAGGATGGTCAGGGCAGGAGCAGAAGCCCTGTGAGGAGCAGCTGGGGGAGCCAGACTTGCTTAGCCCAGGGGAGGCACCAAAACCAGCAAGAGACCCGTTCAAAATGGCAAAATAAAGAGAACATTGTCCATCATGTGAAGACTGAATTGAATTCACATTGCTATGCTCAAACACATATGGCAGGCACACTATGCATAACTACCATTTAATCACTCACAAATACTTAGCTCTCAAATTCTATTTCAGCTTGAAACGTATGGAAATTATATGCTATTTTAAGCATGCTTGTCATAGGCAATTGTAACAGTCTCTCAAGGCCAATGTTTTCAGAGTTTATGAGGGGTTCTCAGGTACAATATGTAGAGGAAAACATATGCTACAACTATTTCTCTGGATGATTTATAACTGGTTTGTAGAATCTATTCCACACAGAAGCAGTTTGAAACAACTCATTTGTTTACTACAAATAGAAAAGATAAACACTTCTTCCACCTGTAGAAGATAATCTTTCAGGTACAAAACAATCTAATCTCAGATAAACTGCAGGAGCAGATATGCTTGCACTTATCTAGAATGCTGGCTATGTTCTACCTGAAGTTTTAGCTTTAACTGCCAAGATAAAAAAGATCTTTCAGAAAAAACCCCCAAAAAATAACCAAACCAAATCCAAAAAACCAAATAAAGAAAAAAAAACCCACAAAACCCCAAAACAAAACAAGAAACAAACACAAACAAAAAAAAAAAAAACCAAAAGAAAATCACAACCAAACAGTATTAAAAAACCCAAACAAAACCCTAAAACAAATCAAAAGAACCCAATCCCCCCAATTCAAAAACCTTAAACAAACCAACCAAACAAGAAAAACCTCAACACACAACATCCCTGCCTCTCAAGAACAAACAAAAAAGCCTACACCACCAAAACCTTTCCTTTACGAATCCTTACTACTTTCAAAGGTAAAAATACAAAGCTTAGTCTTATATGGTACTTGGCCTCTTGGAATTTCAGGTCTGCCAGAAGTGAAAAATATTTCAAGACCTCAAGATTTGAACTTGATTTTTGTGCTAAAAATAAGGAATTGGCCCAGGTTCAGAATAGATCTAATATAGACCCTTATCGAGCCTGAACTAGTCTGCTCAGCACTAAAATGAATTAATATGACAGCTTTAGTTTACTATCATATTTGTCTGAAAAGCACTCTATAAGTTTGCCTGGAATTCTGCCAGAGATGGTACAGAATTTCTGAACAACAGAGGGTCTTTCTTCATAACGAGAACTTTCTTGGAGCATAAATACAAATACATACACCTATGTCTTCAACCTAATAAACTCACTGACTTAGTGCTTATTGGAGCAGCCAGATTTTATGATTGAAAGCAAATTATTTTCTTTCACTCAATTTATCTCAGCGTGATTATAAACCTTTATTAGTTACAAGCTATGACAGAGAATTATTTCCCTGGAAAATACTTGGGCTTCAAGTTTGAACACTCCTCCACATAAACAGCTATGTATATGAAAAATTCCCCTCGACCTTGAAGGGATATTTCTGAGATCTGTTCTCAGGATGTGGGACACCAGCACTGCAGTAATTACTAATAGGAAAAGGCAATATACTATTCAGCCCAACTGGAACTAACTAAAAAGATAAATAAAGGCAGAAGCAGTGCCTTAAACAGGAACATGAGCCAAACTAAGTGTCCCAAGACAACTCAACAAAACTTTAGTACTTCATTCCCACTGTTCCACTGCAACTAATGCTCTTCTGCTTAGGAATTAGCCAGAAATTACAGTGAAACAAATACAAACTCAATTTCCTCTTAGAGAGCTCAATGTGGGTACTGTTGTAATTTTGTTGTAAACTTTTTTTTTCAAATGTTTATTGTTTGCCCTTTCATTTTAAATATCACATTTAAAGCATCTGCCCTAAACGGACATTTATTTTAAATTAATTTTTTTGCTTTAAGTTAGCCTTTTTATTGCTTGCTCCCCACTCCGTATAACATCTTCCTCAGATAATTTATAAAGTACTCGATTGAAGGCTGGGAGAAAAAATAACAGAGCAAAAGAGCCAAAAGTTTCTACTTTTTCGAGTTCATTTCTAAAGACTGCGAGGCTTTGGAAATGTTTACTTACAGAAGGCAGCAAAACTGATTTGCAAGCCCTTTATCACCAAGTGATTATTTCCCATTTATGCAAAAGAAAATAACCCTCCATTGCCTTTTTGAGATACATTAATTGCTTCAGACATACCAATTTCTTGTTATGCCCTAGACACACATCTGAAAATCAATTTTAGATACTTCATAAAACCTGCTATTTAGTTATTAGGGTTTGGGTTGTTTGGGTTTTTTTCATTTAAATTAACTGAATTCTCAATATAGTTGCTTGGCAAAATAGTCTTTCAATTTAGCTACAGTTTCAGAAATAATGGTTGTTTTATTCTGGGAAGGCTTAAGTGAGCATTCCAGGAATAAGAAAATTAGGTGCACATATTGGAAGCTTGTTCATTTTTACTGCATTTACAAGACTTTTCCGCTTTCTTTGCAATTACGATAATCTGGCACAACAGTCTCATTAGATATTTATTCAAAGCACACTAAATTAGCTCATTTTTCACAGAAGTCCAAAGTTTCAATCTCACTTACTAAACATGTATAGAAGAAGATTCACTAAACTGCCTTAAAATTTCAGTACCTCTGCTGTGAATGCCACTGGGAAGAAAGGGTGGTGACATCACTGCTGCACCCTCAGCTTTCCTCCTCCCCTTCTCAGTCCTTCCTTCACCTCAACAAACCCAGCCCTAATTACCTAGTGAGAAACTGCATGTGTTTGCACAGGGGAAGTAGTGCTGTTGTCTCAGGCAGATTTATGTGCAGGTCAAGAAATACGTACTCACATGGCTCCTTCTAGGACTCGAGGCTGGTCTGCTGCCTCACAGCACAGGCAGCGTCTTCGCCCATTCTTTAAAAATAATTCTTAAAATTATATTACACTCTTTTGTGTTCCTTCACACCAGTGCAAATCTGCAGGGAAGTAAAGGCTCAGTACTCCTTGGAATGGATGAAAAGGACAGTGACACAGGTTGGAAGGGACCAACAGTAAGTTGCACAGGGCCAAGGGAAGGGATCCCACAGCCTCTCTGGGCCTCTGCCCCTCTGTTTGGGTACCTTCACAGTGAAAAGCATTTTCCTTACCCCAGATCTCCTGCACTGTAGCTCTGGTGCCTCCCCTCCTTTTGCCATGTAACCCTTGAGACGAGCTTGGCTCAGCCTGCTGTACACCTCCCCTTCAGGAACAGCAAAAAACACCCTGATCCCTCTCTGCAATTTCTCACCCATCTTTTAACCCAGCTCGTGTTCCACAAGTCTCTCTGCATGGAAATCATGGAAGGTCAGAGGCCTTGCTATAGTCAGAGGCAGGCAACCTCACCTGCTCTCCCCTTTCCCACACAGCCAGCCAACCCATGAGAGAAGGCAACCCAGAAGACCAGGCTCACCTTGCCCATGGTAGTCCGTGCTGGCTGTCACAAATCACCTACTTGATCTCTGTGTTTGGAAACAGTTTCCAGCATGATCTGCTGCATAACTTTCCCTAGATCCCCTTCCTTGTCCTTCTTGAGGCTGGGACCAATGCTTGCCTCTTTCCTGTCATTGTGAGCCTCCTTGAGGTTGGCAGTGAGTAGCCTCACGGTGACCCCGTCAGCCTCTGTGCTGCAGCCCGCCTGCTCCACGGGACCTGGGGATGTCCAGCTGGCCTAAAAGCCATCAGTCTTGACCTTTCTCCACTGTAAGCAACTCTTCACTCCCTCAAGCTCTGCCACTTGGCCCAGAGGCTGAGCTAAGGGCAGAATGTAACAGGAAAAACCAGAAAGACACAGAAAAAGCTGAGGTAACCCATCTGTCAGTACATCTCCTGTTCCTTCGTGGGCTCACATTTCCCTTAGCCTTCCTTTGCTGAAGGCTGTGCACAGAAACTCGTACTTTGGTCCTCATATCCTTCCCAGTTTCAGCTTCAGCTAAGCTGTGGCTTTCCTACACCTTTTCTCCATCCATGCAAACTTGGACAATTGGTCTGGGTTCCTCCAGGGTAGCCCACAGCTTCTACCCCCTTTGGTACACTTGTTTTTATATGTGAGCTCTGCTTGTGCTGACCTCCTGCCACAACTGCTTGATTTCCTACAGGTTGGGAAGGGCTGTCCTTGTGCTCTGGGCCCCTCTGCCCTCCAGGGCAGTTTCCCATGGGATCCTGCCAAGCTCAGACCTGTTTTCCTCCTTCTTCTAACTATTTACTGTATTTTACAAAATTATTTACATTCAATTACTGCAGTACTAATTTAACAAAAATGTTGTTTATCATGAAACCTCCAAACCTTTACAAATAGATTAACTACACAAGTTTTTCTGTTGCATCTATTAAATTGCTTTGACTTTCTCAGAGCCTCAAGTAAACCAGTAATCTGTATTTGTTAGTGACTCAGTAAACAGTTCAGTCTCAAGCAAAGACTGCAAAAGGAGAGATCTGTGAAAAAGGAAAAATGAGAAAAAACAATATTATGCTAAAGATACTATTTTTGTATCAACTATGTAGACATGTGGGTTCATTCTGAACCTTTGACCATTTGATTTCAAATAAAATTAATTATATGAGACTGTCAAAATCATTAGTGAAGATAGGTCCTAAAGTCAAGATCAAATACAAGTTTGTCTGGGGAAAAAAGCCAAATCTTTAAGTCATTCTAACACTTACAAACTAGGCAATATTTGTATTTGGGGCTTTTTGAACAAATCTTCAGTGACTGGTATCCAATTACAGATTTTTGTCCCTACAAACATTCAATTATGCTGCACGGATATTACCTAAAAGTTGACTGGAAGTACAGAAGGAAAACAAGTCAGTTTGTGTACTGGTGGTGTCTCTTACAGACACCACCTCTTAAAAATTTACACATGTAATTTTTACACGTCACATAAGCAGATAGAGTTTATACTAAATATAGTCAATGAAAATAATATTTTATAAAGGATATAAAAGAGGCCAGAAGACTTGTCACCACTTTCTTGTAACCATCTGGCTTTTTGAAAGATAAACCTGTGTTGGGGATTACTTCTGGACAGAGGCTGCAGGTGGCAAACAAAGGAGAGTCAAGAGTAAGATGGGAACACTGTGGTACTTCATGCTTCCTTGGGGCAGCCTTGTGGTTATCAACACCACCTGTAGTCAGGATTATCAAGAAAAATAACTTGTGCATCTGGAAACAAAGTGGGAAAGTTTTTCTGGGTAATTTAATTCATTATTTTTCTCTCAAAAATTTGTACCTACAGATAGAATCACAGTACGTAAACCTTAGTGTCTCTGAAAATTAAGGTTCCCTTTCAGCACTTCCTGCATCCTCTGTAATGAGAAGTTCTGGGGGATCCAATGCTGAATCTTTCAGATAGATTTTACATGGTTTACTTTGAGTTGTACAGAGATACAGTTGGAGCCCTGTGATCTTCCAATCACACCCAGCTGGAAGCTGCCTGACACATCAGCCTAATGCAGCTGGAGCCTGCTGCTTACAGCCCATCCCTATATCCATCCATCAGTTGTATGTCCAGATCAATGAGAAAGCGATTACTCTGCTGGGGAAAAAAAAGGGATGTAATAATTGTAATAGGCATCTGATGACTAAAACACACTGATCTACTCTAATGGAAACCAGCTTTACAACAGAACTCCAGCACATAACAAAGTGCTGTGGATGATATGTAATATCTTGCTAAGTATCCTGGACACAGCAGCTACAACACTGTCTCTCTCTAAAGAAATATCCAGAGGAAAGGAAACATAATGAACATGAAACACTTGCTTTTTCAATAAAAAGTCAATTCTCATTGAAAGAGTCTACCTCTGGCTAATTTTTAAATTAATGTCTTTAATACCCAGAATATTATTAAAATTGCTTAATAGTAGATTGAAACTTAATATCTAATTTCACTCAATGTAACCTGAAAGCACTATTAAAAATAATTAAGCTGAAGAAGACGAAAATATCTCAGATAATCTGCACATGTGAGCAAAGTGCTGCATGAGTCATAGGAGAGAATGACAAAAGCACAAAAGATTGGGATGGAAATTGAGCCAAACTGAGAGCAGCTTCAGAACCAGAGGACAGAGAAAGAATTAAAAGGAGAGCCAAGTCTGGGGATATGCATGAAGGTCCAGTTTGCTTTTCTGTCCACAAACCTAGAAGCAAGCATGTAGTGAAAAATTATTTACAGAAACGATAACTAAAAGGCTAATTACAAACACACAGTAACAGGTTAATCTCATAAAGCATTGCAGAATTAGCCAAAAAAGGAATTAAAATTATATTTATCCCTACTCATCCTAGGGTTTCTATAGAGTCAGTTCATTTTGCACTTCCTGGGTATGAAACTGTTAATGCATGCTTTCTTCATTTTGCCCTGCAGGGCTGATATAAATACTGCATTCATTAACTCACGTGTACTCTTTCGCTGTCATGATTTATCCACTACAGAACTAAACAATATCAGCCGATTTATTAACTACTTCAATTCCTCCTATAATGTAAAAATCAAAACACAGATCTGTCTGATCTAGCATTATCAGGTATTTTGGATAGAAGCAGAGAAAAAGGAGCAGTTTTTCTGACTAACTTCTGTAAGTTTGTATTAGCTGTCTGTTAGTTGTATATGTTCTATAGAGTACTTGTGAATTAACTGTTTTAAATGTTGTTGCCTCTTTAAGTCACTCTCTCTGAATCCTCTGTTGATCTCATTTTCTCAATACAGGCACAGTGTTTGAGTGACACAATTTTTTTCCCCCCTCTCCTTACAAATCAGCTTTTGTGTGGACCAGACCAAATTCTATTCTGTTTTCTAATGCAACCTTTTTTCTTCACGCTGTTCAAAAGGGTAAGCAAGGTTACAGAATTACTTAATCATCACACCTAATTGCCCATCCATGCCTTGCCTTTATGTAGGAAAATTCATTAACTATTCTGTACTGAGTCGAGTGCATCAATGCAAGGCTTTGCCTTCTGTCTGCATCTGGGCTACTGGAGATAAGGTCTGGGCTTATTTACCTAGAAGCAAAGTCTACACCAGGAGGAAACTGAAACCACACGTGTAGCGTGGGTGCTCCTACTGCATGGCCACAGTCCCTTATCACAGAGCATACCTGCCTTTGCTCTTATCAGTGTGGCAGCAGACGTGCCACTGCTGCTACAGGATTCACGTGCTGACACAACTTACGTGGCAAATGATCTCTTAAATATCCTAAGGTCCGTGCTGTCTGTGACTCAAGTGAGCAGCTCCAAACAGGAAATTCAGGTGAGAGAAATAAGCTTATGCTATAAAGATGGAGTCCTGTGAAGAGGGGGACCTGTGTAATCTGACAAATTAAAGTCAACTTGAGTACAACAAATGAGAGCCCCTTTGACAGAGTTACCCAGCTTAGACAGTAAGACTTTGATTCTGTGTTGCTGGAGGATTCAGAAGTGTTCATTAAGGAGCAGAGAGGTGTTCACAGAGCATCAGAGCCTCCAGCATCTTCTAAATAGAACAAATCAAACAGCTGGGTTTCTGATAAAAGAACATCTAACAAAGTGGCGGCTGCATGTTTGTGTTCCCAGCTACTACTACAAAAAAAATTTATTTCTAAACATCTTTGACATATGTAAACAAAAAATGTATTATTTATAATGACGCTCATGTGGCAACAAAATAAAAAATTGGGGAAAAAAAACCTTTCTTGGTTAATATCTAAGCATCCCAAAACAGCTGGAAAAAAGCAAAAAAAAAAAATTATGAATAATCTAATTATCACAAATTAAAGAATGGGTGTATTAGGTATGTAGAATACTTATATTTGGAAAATTTAGGCTAAAGGAGGGAGAATACCATTGGAACGCAAGTAAACAACAGTAGTTCATCACGAGGACTTCTGTAATCTCATATAAAAGCAAAGTGAGACTTTTTAGTATTTATTCATTCTTTTATAAAAATTATTCTGCTGCCTGTAAATGAGTAATATCTGCAGGATCTACATAATTCATGATCTGATAAATATTTTATTTTTGTTCTGCTTATATTAACAGTTTTTACACAAATAAATTGAAGCTGTATAACTTCATTTGCTATGCATGTTGGCCCTATCATAACTGCAACTTTTAAAAAGTCCTTCTGGGCAGGCTCAGTGCTCTGCAGGTCCTCCAAAGGCAAGCTCCCAAGGGGTGGCAGTGACAGGGTCTCAGATGCTGCATCCTCAACCACATGGTGACTGACTGGTTGATTTGGGGGCTTAGGTGGCGTGGGAGGTGTTTTTACACAACAAACAGGACTAAGTAGGTTCATATATTAGAGGCCAAGTCCCTAACTGCTCCCAGTCAGCTTATATTCTTCATCCACCAGCTGTCTATTGGTGCCAAAACTGTTAAAACTCCTTAGCATCACAGGCATCTTAAAACACTGACTTTGCCACAGGACACTGCATCAGCCTAGTAAAATCCTGCACAAGCCACAAGTTCTATTCCATGCAAGCAACTACAAATGTTCAGGGGAAATGGACACCCCAACCTCTGCCAGCAGAGGAGAACCTCAACTCACTAATGCAGTATAGATAAAGAGAAAATCAAGTTTATACAATTCCAGTTCACTTTAGTTCCTGCTCTCACTCACCACACTGCAGTTTTCCTGAATACAAACTTCATGTCTAATTATTTACAGAAGACAAGCTGCACACACACTTATACATGTAGAGTGTGTGTGTAACTTACATATATATATAAATACACACACAGATATAAAAGAAAAGCATGGCATTACGTCAACTCCTCAAATAATAACCCCGTGTACACCCCCAAGCATAAACAGTAATTGTTCACAATCTGTAACTCATGTCACTTTTTAGGTCACTGGACAACAGCCCACACAGAGCAGAAGGGATTGAAAATTAGTGCCACTGCTGAAGAGAAAAAAATACAAATATAGCTAAGAAATGAAGAAATGATAATGCTATGAAGACACACAATAGCTTATCAAACAACAATTCTTATGAGATTTTATTCATTTATTCATTTTTGACTGAACATTTCACTTTCCTCAAATATACAATATGCAAAAGGAAAAGTAAATAGTTTCTCATTTGGAAAAAAAAAAAACCCAAACCCTGTTTCTAAGGTGTTTTTTTGAAAGCAGCATCCATTGGCATGCTAAATAAAATTAATGCTAGCTTGTATTGAAATCATTACCACTCATTCCCTGTTTCAGGGGAGGGCCATTTATACTAATGAACAGTGAGAACTACCAGCCCTAGCTGCTGGAGCATAGATGTTACATGCAATAGTTCTAAGTGGTTGTTTTGAGACTGGATTTTTTCCTTCTCATCTCAAGAATCTATTGAAAGATTGGGCTTGGAAAACAACCAGCTGTTACTAGATTTAGTGTTTGTTTTTGTTCTGTGGTGGGGCTTTTGTTTGTTTGTTTTTAGGGGTACTCATCATGCCTAGAATAACTTTCAACCTGCAGTTAAATACTTACCTCTCTGCTCATAAGCTTCAAAGTGGTTCTCTGAAAACAGAGGCATTGAAGGGTATGCCCTTTGAGTGCTTCATCTGTAACCACAGACTGAAACATTCAGTTTTTCCTGCACAGGCACAGCACATGTGAAGGTACAGACCCATTTTTCCCAGGCTGCCATCCACAGTCATATCTCCTGCTCTCCCTCTCTCTATCTCTCGTTTTTCACCCTTTCATGCAGTCCTGATGTTTTGAGAGACAGGAAATAACACAGTGGATGGTTTTACCGGAGTTTAGAAGCTAAGCAGAACGTTCTCTGGCACAGGAATTTGGCCTGACTCCTCCTGTCCCAGGCAGTTTTCTGTCAGGCAGGGCTGTGCTCCTGCTGCTGCTCCCAGGGGTGCTCCCGTGGCACCTCTTGCTCCCGAGCACTGTCCCAATGGAAGTACCTGGAGCCAGGTGGGACCTGTCCCTCCCTCTGGTGTTAGCACACCTCTGCCTTTTGTGTGTCCACTGGAGGATGATGCCTCTGGAGCCCAGCCCCTTTTTAAAGATGGGATGAGCTCCTGTGACACCAGGTGGCTGAGAGGAACTCATGACCAGAGAGAACCTCAATACTCCCACGAGGCAAAATGTTAGCACCAGTCCTCTCTCACAGACACCGAAATGCCCATCAACTGAGAAGAGGTAGTGCAGCCCCCCACTCTCTCCCCTCGGCATCCAGCCACCACAGCAAATGCGGTAGCCAAACGTGCCAGGCAAATGTGGGGCTGTAGTACTGCCACAGACACCTGCACCCCTGAAAGAGAAGATGGTGGGAAAGGGCAGAAATCAGCCAGTTGCTGCTTACAGGCTGAGTATTAAACTAAAAATCAACCTCTCACTGCTAGCACTATTAGAGCAGTGTTCATGATCTCTGTGGGGGGCCATTTTCATCTCTTCTTTGATGTGAGAAAGGTGAAAGTGATAATGCATTAGAAACTGGAATGAAAGGGGCAGGTTTGGAATCATTAAGTAAACTCCCTGTCTCTTAAAAATGAAACATTCTTGAATTTATTCAGTTTCTCATCTCATCTGGACATATTAAAGCAAAGTATCTAGGAAGAGAAAGAATTCTTGCGTGTTTCAGCCTCACTTCCCTTCCAGATACACACCTAGTATTTCAGTAGCCTTCAGGTTTGACCAACTGCAGAAGTTTAATTAACCATTACATCTCTTACAGGGTGTAATTGGTCTCACAGCCAGTTCATTAAAGCCACAGCAGAACCATTCTGACAGTCCAGCCATGAGCGAGTTCATACAGAGCATTAGCAGTTCAGCTCCCCGCACATTAAGCTGGCGAATGTTTTATGAACAGAGGAGATGAAATGGTACCAGCCATCTAGTCCCTGTCAAGTGTGTACCCAGAAAAATATTCTAGAGATGACCAGGAGCAAAGAGACAGTCTCCAACCTCATTACTTCCTGTTCTGCTCAACATATGTCAAGTGTTTGCATTAGGCAAACTGACATTTCAGCTTACTGTTGGTCTATCCTGGAAACCTGATATTTATAATGTAGTCATTCTATATCTGGCCCCTGGAGCAGCTGCAGTTAAAGGAAGATGAGTTATTAAAGAGAAACTCTCCATTTGGTGACATTTTGTAGGTGGAAGTCTTTTGAGACACTCCTATTACCTGAAATAGTCACTAAATAGTTTTGCTTGGCTGGGATTTTGAGGTAATCTGAAATATGACACTTTTCTCTCTGCCTTTCAAGGTGAAATTCACAGACTTCACGCATGGGCCTCAATATTCCCAGATGCAGATTTTTCAGAAGCATGTTCTGCCTGTGACTCAAAAAATAACCCTTGTTCATCTCTCTATCACTCTCACCTTTTTCTTTGCTGTACTTTTAGCTTTTCTCCACCTGCCCGCACCTCTCCATCTTCTGACTTTTTTGTCTCATTTTCCCTTTTTAACTCTCTTATCATTCGGAGAAATTTCCAATTCTCTTCTCCAACATGAACTATTTTTCAGGAATGAATTCCACTGGCCTTTGTGGTCAGCAGACCTGTTTTTGAATTACTTTTTCCTTAGTGCTGACAGGCAAAGCTCAAGGAAATTCACTTTCTTGAGGTATATCAGCAAAGTCTTCCAAGGCAAACACAACCCCCTGCTGGCTGCTCTCCAGGCACACACAAACTTGTTCTGTCAATGCCCTTAGCCAAATGGAACTTGTATGGCCTTGGTGAGTAGCTGAGCCACTAAAGTACAAAGCCAGTCAAAAGAAAAAAAAGTGTTAAAGCCATGGTACTAAGCCTACTAAGATCATTGTGTTAGCATGCCCAGGTTTGAGTGCATCTGGAGCTCAGTCAGAGGAAACATATCTGCAGTCAGGGCACTGACAAAGGGAGCTCATATCTCCCTGCAAAAGACAACACAGGAAGAGGCTGAGGTTATTGGTAATAACCATGCTGAAGCTCAACAGGGGCCTATGGGGAAGTCCAAGGCTTGATGGCATATTGGTTTTTTTCTAAGTTTCTCCCAAACAGTATTTGTCTTCAGCAGCAGAGGTTTATGTCCAGAGAAATTTCTGACCTCTTAACAAAGACTGCTTTATAACAACATTCCAATATTTTCTCTAAAAATAAAATAATTCCAAAAACCCTCACTTGATTACTCTTGCTAAAGGCGAGTAATCAGTCATCTTTAACATCACACAATACCTGCACTAAGATTTCAATAACTTCTAGGAACTCGGTCAGCTGTTTCTGTGTTGATGTGGTCCACCTCTGCACAGAGTTTCACAGCTAAAAACCTGATGAGGTGACACCCTCATTACCAAGAGCATAATTTGGAAAACATATTTTTAAAACAGAACAAGTTCCACATATATACTGTATAAGATGCACAAAGGGGGTCTGTTAAAACTTTCAAATATCTTGAATGCTTAAATAATTTTTGAGCATATTTTGACCATTGTATCAAAGAACCATACTCAATTATGTCACTCTAAACATAAAAGGCATTAAAATTATTTATGCCTTTATCCAAAATTATTTGGATAATTGAGTGCATGAATAAAAAATGATTGCTGAATTGGATGCTGTACAGCTTATAGATAAGAATAACTCCTTTTTTGTGTAGATTTTACAAACTCAGTGAGCCTGACTGCCTCAGCACAAGGATTTCTTCTAAAAAAAGAGGTATGCACTCTACTCAAACCTCAGATCACACACTGAGTTTTCATATACTCAGGAGTTTTGCTGATTCAAGTATCAACATGAGCTCTGAGCAGCAGCAAGGAAACTTTGGTCTCCAAAGTCTGGTTAAGGCAGCATCCAGCATCAAAACACAAATTCTAGGAGAAGGAAAGCAAACAAAAAGTGCTGTTAACTCCACTGATCCTTAAGCTCTCAGCTATCAGTGAAATTCTTTGCCAGTCTTTTTTAAACAAAGTGCCCAATCATTAGAATAAGTACTAACCAACAAAGCTGTTTATTACAGTAACATGAAGTGGGGCTTTTAATTGATAATAAAATATTTTTAATTACTAATAAAACTCCATTAACACTTGAAACATGGATGCTGCAATGCTAAAATAAGCTTAAAGCTTCATGAACCAAGTCTATCTCCAAGACAGACCACCCACACCCCTCTCAACTTTCACTTACCATAGGGACGTAGGAGAAACAATCAATTTAAAGAAAGATGAACAGGGTGCAGTGGGCATCAGCAGTGAGTACACACAGAGCTTCAGATTATCTTCTGAAGCTAAAGGAAACTATTTTGAAAAGCCATTCTTCTGCAATGAGTTGTAGCAGTAAGAAATATAAAAGCATTGTGTAATACATGGAATTATGAAAAATACCAATATAAGAGACTTCTCAGATTTGTCTGTGTGTGCATGAATGTAGTTCAAATGATGGAGATCCAATAATGACTTGGATAAACCTCAAAAGGTGCAGGGAGCCTTGGGCTAATGTGCAGATAGACACTGGAAAAGAGCAGGAAGACTACTGGGCTGTTAATTTAAATCCCATACCTCAAGTGTAACTTTCCAAAAACAACATCTGTTTGGCCTTTTAGGAATTGTAACATTCATTAAGAAACACGATAATTTAGATTTTCTGTCATTGTAAAGCCTTCCATTTTCTCCTCAAAAGTAAAAACAACCATGAAATGGAGTTGTTTCTAATCACTTCAATCAGTTAGTTACAGATCACAGTTTCTCGAGGAAAAATTGTTTTCAAGTACCAGTTACAAAAGCTTGTCTCAAATATGAGGTCTGTAATTTTATTATAATTAGAAGTGCTTGTATGCACAGCTGAAGAGGAGGTGTAAGGCACTGCTCACTGTGTAGCTAACACAAAGTGAATGCCAGAGGAGGAGAAGCAATCCACTGCAAAGAGATGGGAACCAGGGAAGCACACATTTATAAAGTGAAGACATTTGAGAAACATACTCATGGAGAGATCACAGTAAAATGTAGGCCAAGATGCAGAAATCACAGTCATCAACAACACATCGATTGACAGAGTCAACGAATGGATGAAGCCAAGCAAAGCCAAGCTAAAAATTAAGAATGGGAAGTTTTGTAGTGACAGGTAGCAGAGCGTGCCAGCTGAGTGAGCTGAAAGGCAAGTTTTCAGCTGCGGAAGGCGTATTTGTTTAGGGAGGGTGATTAACCAGCACAACCCCACTGCCAAGAGCAGTAACACACACAGCAGCTGTTGCTGCCTTCCTGGGTGTCTTTCCGACAGCTACGCTTCAGCCAGACAGAAGCTACCAGGATCAACAAAGGGGTACCTGTGCAAAATACAATGATCTGGCTCTTACAGAAGGTCAGATGGAATGATCTAATGATCTTCCTTGGTCTTAAATTCTCTGACTCACACAGGAAGAGGCTGACAGAGCACAGGAAAAGGACACAGCGCTGCGTGAGCCCCCATCGTGCACATGCAGTTCAGATCAGTGTGCTTCACCTCAGAAGAAAAAGCAAGAGTGTATTACAGAACACACATTCAGCACCAGGGACTCACTGCAAATGCTGGTGCTGGGACCCTGAAGACTTGAGGCAAAGATTGTAGAACTTACTGAAATTACTGATGATTTCCCTTCAAGAGGAACCTGTTGAAGGGCTTTTATTTGCTTAAGAAAACAAATAAATGTAACTGTGGAACTTCTCTCCATATATAGAGAACATCACTGGAAACTAACAGAGAGCAGATATTTTTCAATAGTACTTTGGAGACACAGAAAACCCAGGCCAGAAAATATTTAGTAACTGTTCTGACTTCTCCTCCATCATATCATCTTACTTACACACACAATACAGGGAGAAGATAACAGTATTTTTCTTCACAAATTATATATATTTAGCCTATTTTTTTGGCAGTCAACTACAGCTCAGACAAATCTGTACTTCCCTCCTAGAAGGACTACTCTTACTTTTTTTCTAAGACCAAGAATGCTATACAATACCAATACAACTCAATTATTTAGGAAGGCAGATCTGGAATACATGGTCCTTGTGAAAGCCCTAATTCACACTTAAGACAAAAAGCATGTTCAATAGTTCAATTCAGTATTTTTTTTATTTTCTACCATCTTTCAAAGATTTTTACCTATTTTTGGCACTAAAAGCATTTGCTTTTCCCTTAAAACATTGCAAAAGAATAACTACCCATGCTACAAAGACAACATCAGGTTCTCAGAACATTTAGACTCAACAAATATTACAGAGGCCCATTGTGAGCTCTGTATAGCTGGAAAAATCAAATTTTATCTGCCACTCTGTCAGGCTGCATTCCAAAATCATTTTATCACTGCAGTGAATACCAAGATATTTATCTTTCCTGGCCAGGTTAATCTTGTGTTTCATAATTATCATGACTGCTGTAAACACATTCAGTTCTGTTTCTGCACTTGCAAGTGGTGCCAGTTTGAAGGCAAGCTGAGATTAAAGAGGGTTGCTTTTATTTACTTTTAACTTTAAGGCAACAGCAGAAATTAAGAAGTATAATGCATTTGAGATTTATTACCAGACATGTGAGGATAGCTTTCCAGTTATTTTTTGTCCTCAAACTAAATTGCAATCATTACAAGGCTACCACATTTACAATGTTCCAGGCAGGGAATGGCTCAAGAGTACTATGAACATAGTTGGATGGCAGTATCTGTCTGTTTGTGAAACTGCGGTGTGTGCACACATGTAAGTTTTGACAAATTTTCCAGAGCACTTCCTTGGGATTCCCCACACACACCCCATTTCCTTTGATCATATGACAAATCCTTTAGGACGCAGCATGTTCTGTGAGTCTGCAGGCCTGGCAACTTCACCATCCTCCTGTGCAACACAGCTAAACAGTTTGCGGGTCCAGATCTGGCTCATTTGGAGTTGGCATGGCTCTCTTCACTGCACACTGTAGTTGTGCCCTAAAGCAGTGGCAAACATGATCAGCCAGGGATCTTTCCTACTAGGCTGCCATTCCTACTGCAGATTATTAGCACCATTCCTACGAGCATCTGCTCTCCTCCTGCTCGAAGCAGGAGAAGACAAACAGCACCTTGGTCCCTGCTTTCAATGGCAACAACCATGCAAAATGCAAGGCTCAGAAAAACTGGAGAGACACAGAGAGAAAACATGGAGAGAACATGACCCTGCCTGGAGACACTGAAGGCTTCTGTGTACTTGTCAAAAGGCCAATCAAGATTAAAACCTTGAACAATTCCTTATCAAAAGCCAGAGTATGATGTGTGGAGCTCTAGCAAAAGACTGAAAGGTGTGGTTTAGAGAGTTGAGCATACCCTTTAGTTCAGAGGATGCAAAAGTTGGAGCAAAAGCCAGATCGCAAACCCCCTAGGTTTTGATTCCATTTAGCTTGTAGGAAATTGGCATCTCTCACTGCATCACTTGAGAAAAATGAAGGTGAAGAGAACAGACTTTAGGTAAACTTAGCAGAGGTGAGCTATATTTTGTGGTGTAAGTGCAACCCAAGCAAAAGCTGAACAAAGTAGTAAGGCTCTGGCTAGTTTGTATTCACAGGGTCAGCAAAGGCATATGGAGAAGGCACAAGAAGCAGGCTTTCCAAACCTTGCTCCTCTCCTTCTTTAGCTCAGTATTCTAGAGGGAAACAAGAAGATACAGAAACAGACAGAACACACCCAGGATTACAAACCACCAGAGTCTTTCAGAGATAAGATTCTGACATAATATGAAATACAATTATCTCTTAAGAAGAGGGAATACATGTGTATATACATAAGTATTTACGTATCAGTGTTCTCTTATTTTGTTTTCTCTTGATTTCCAAAATCTCCATTAAAGTCTTAACATCCCTGGAAGTGTTCGAGGCCAGGTTTATTGGGCTTTGAGAAACCTGATCTAGTGGAAGATGTCTCTGTTCATGGCAGAGCAGTTGGAACAAGATGATCTTTAAGGTCCAGTCCAATCCAAAGCATTCTATGATTCTAAAAAAAAAAAAAAAAAATTCTACTCTTCGAGCAAGTTTAGACAAGCTTCATAGGACTTCACCAGACAGTAGGGAGAATAAACTGGAGGCTGTAAATCCATGCTCTTATGAGGAGATTGAAACAGTCTGACTTGCAGAGTTCTGGGGCTACATCACAGGAAAAGCAAAATGTGCTTAAAAAGCATGACAGTTGAAGTGGATAAAGTCACCTTTGGCTTCTGCTGAAGAAGTGACAATATGGCAAAGTGAAGCAAAAGCCCAGTGCCACAAGCCTCATTAGCATAACTAACAGCAGATTAAGCTGAGAGAATATGACACAATGACCCATATATTCCCCAGCTGTACTAAAAATAGCTACACAGAAGTAGACAAGATATCCTCCAAATGTGGAAAAAACCTTCCAAAAAAGAAGGTCTTAGGGAACCTAAATCCAAAGAAAACTTCTTTCTCTTTTTAAAAACTGCTCTTGGTAACTTGACAATTCAGAATCAAGTAACTACCTCTGTGTGTAACAACATGCAGGACAGCTCAAAAAAAAGCCACGTGTTAGTGAAGGGCCAAAGAACGTGTTCAGTTAGAGCTGTCTCTGCTGCAGAGTCCTCTGAGAGGGGTAATTCCAGCCAGGCTGTCAGCACCTGTAGTGAGGGCTGATGAGGAGGAGAAGGTGATTCAGTACATAACAGAAATTACACAAATCTGAACTCAATCCAAGAGCTAAGGAATGACTAATTTCCACAATTACATTAATAACAAAGTGGGTAGGCTGTGGAGACTGGTCAATTTTACAGAGCAGTAAATGCTACCACAGCTATTGAGTGTGGCTGGGAGGTGACCAAAACCACATCCACTGCTTATTTTTCAGTTTAAGCATATCTGACAGAAGAGTCAATGTGGTACACACAGTTCAAAGTGGCAGCAACATACCTGTCCTGTTTGCTTTACATGGTTTGAATGTAATCTTGCACAACCTCAGGTAGGATGACAGTGGCATGCCAAACAGGTTGATGTGATGCATGAAATAGGTATGTCACTTTAGCTTTTATCTGAGAGCTTCAACAGCCAAACAATTTCTTTTACATCTCTGGGGAACGATATGCATTAAATTTAACATGAGTATTAACTACTGGCACCTTCAATCTTCAATATCACCTACAGTCCTCGTAAAATACAGCACATAAAACAACTAAAAAAAGGAGTCAAAGTGCATGGAAGATGTAGCAAATATTAGAAAGTAAAAGTAAGAGGTGAAAAGAAAATAACATGAAAGACAAGAACATATCACTAAAAATGTTGAGTATTGATTAACAAAATGAAAACATTAGATAGTTTTACAAAAATAAATAAAACTGGTTTAATTTATACATTTTATAAAGAACCTGGGACCATTAAATAAGTATGTTAAACAAGCTCTAGAAAGAGAGCATTCATAAGGTTGAGAATGGTTCTCCTTTCTGCAGGAACTGCATTTCAGGTTCCCTGGATGGAGAACTGATACAAGAAAAAAAATACTTGCCCTGTAATAATCAATATAAAATTAGCTAACAAAGACAAGTCTAGGTATTCCACCACGAATGTAAAAATCTTTGAGACGGAAGATGTAGGAAGTGAACTTAGTTCTAACACTAAGTTAGGTTGTAGCTAAACTAGGGCTGAAACTTGGGATGGGGGCTCTTCCCCTGTAAACCCCAACCTTTCCTGTGTTTCCAGACAGACCTGAACAGAGAGCACAGGTTCCCAGTGATGAGCCTGGTGACCCCCAGCCACTGAGCAGGAGATGCAAGGCTGCTTCACACGGTGCTGTGACATTCCAGCAGCCACAGGCACGGGCTGCAGAGTGGCTCAGCAGCTCCCTGCCCAGGAACAGTGTTCTGTCCATATTCTTACTCAGTCCAACTCCCCACATAAAATCATGCTGCTTTTCTCAACACTATAAAGTCTGAATTACAAGGACTTTTCCCCTGGAGGACATGTAATGTTCAGTGTTCAGAAACACAGAATAAAATACTTGAGTAGGTAAAAAGGAAACAATTAATTCTCTTAATTATTTATTCAAGGTTTTTCGCTCTCCGCCTATCCACTCTCCTGAGGGGGAAAAGCTCAATCACTCTCACACTGTTTACTTTCCAGGGTTAACAACATTTACTTTAATATTAACTTCAGGCTTGATCTTAAATGACTGCAGATAGGTTATAAAGGAGCAAATATTTGAGGGCTCAAATAATCTTTTTTTTTCCTCTGAGCTGAATGTATTCACCATGAGAGAACCACGCTGCAAGTCACTTGAAACACATGGAGAAAAACAAACATTTTCTAAATATACACAAAAATGTGTTCTTTAGACACAAGTAAATGTTCTCTCCTTCTATACTCTTAAGGGACTCATTCTTCAACCAATGGTTACCGAAAGAAATAAAAGTTGTTTCATTTTAGGTGTGTTTACCACACCCTTATTTCTCCTGCCAGGAAGAAAAAAAAAAACCTCACTGCTTCATATCCATTCCATTAATCAGGAAGGTCTTTAAAGCATTACCCTATTCCTGAAATATTAGCAATCAAAATGTTCAATATTGCAACCTGGTAGGTATACAGTATCAAAAAACCTGAAAGAACAAGACAAAATTTAGGGAACTACAATAACATAATTAATGAAATTAATCCTGGTTCATGTATAGATGAGCTTTCTCTTGCTCAATTTTAGGTTCTGTAGTAACTCACCACATATCTCTTACATTGTTCTTGAGCAATGGAGCTCATTACTTACTACAAGGAATTGGCCTATTCCAAACTACTTGCAAGCACTACCACCAAGATAAATTACTTACAGGTGCAAAGCAACATGCCAGAATGTACAAAGAAACACCACAGATCTAATCTAAAAATGCATCTGCAATAAAGTTTAACACCGAATTCCAGTAATGGGTTGGGGTAATTTCATTTCTTTGTTTACAAGGAGAGAAAGTACTGCCAGGCTTCCATAAAAACACTTTGAGTGACCCGCAGAAGGAACAGATGAAGATGTAAACCTGACCCTTTCTAATCAGTTTGCTACCTCCTCCCCAAGTCCATTTCACTGAAGGTAGGAGAGATATCCAAGAGAAGTCAGATTTCATGGGTGTCTCCAATGAACCCCTAACGTTCGCCTTGATGTTTAAGCTTGTTCTCTAACTTCCATAAAGAAGCCACAAATAACATCCACCTCACAAATTTTGACAAGTGGGCCAAAACCACCACTGAGCTGTTGTACAATCCAAAAACCAACAGATAAATAAAAATAAATAACAAAAACTGTCTTGGCTCCAACAAAAGAATTTTGGTTCCTAACATTTTCCAAGTCGTTTATCTTTTTTTTTGTGTTGAGTTAGGTCTTCACAGGCCTATAACCTCAATAACTAAAATAAAGCTTTTCCCATTTTTAGTAAAATCTTGGAAGAGGAACCACTGCAGTTTTACATGCAGAAACAAGTTTGGTGCTATCAGACTGTCAATGTCTGAAGCTCAGAGGGTCAACAAACAAAGTTCTTTAATTCTAAGTCACAGAATTGAAATTAGTAATGAATAAAATAAGATGGTCCCAAGGAAAGGCCCCTTGCATACATTAGTAATGAATAAAATAAGATAATCCCAAGGAAATGCCCCTTGCATACATATATATATATAGATATATATTTAGTTTGGTTTTTTGTTTTAAAGCTTAAACAAGTTTGTCTTGCGATATCGTCAACACAAGGTTTCTGCTGGGTGCTCCAAAGTGGCTCCTGAACATCTTTGGACAGACTCTGTCTCACCTCCATTCACTCTGCAAGGGTACAGCCTTCCTTTTACAGACAGCACTTCTACTGAACAACTGCATTGGTTCAAACCTAGACCACGTTAGCAATGGTAGGAAAGGAGCCCAATACCCAGAATACAGCCTGTTACAGCAGACAGCTTCCAACATCCTGCAAAAGACATCCTGCTTTTCCCCCAGCTGACAGCAGCAAGAGACATTTCTTGACACCTTCTCAATTTGAAGACACAATATGGTTTTCCTTCACTGATTATCTCAGAATGATGAAACAATTCATATACTGTAATAGCATTTTTTCTCCCAAACACTGCTAGGAACAACAGATACTATCTGTACAACCACTGTGTTGTGAAATGCCACCAACACTCATTTGAGCAGCACTTTTCTTAAGGACAAAAACACTTTTGTGATTATTTTTATGGCATATCTTTTTTAATAAAGCTTTTTTCCTCTTTTTTTAGCCTTTTGAATTAATAGCCTGTCACAGCCACAGCACCATATCTATTTCAGTTTTAAGTACTTAAAAGTGAGGAAACATCCTTAGAATTGGTTAAACTTGAGATCTGATTATATGTTATGAGTGCACGCAAGGAAAATTTTTGATACATTAAATTCCTCTCTAGCAGACAAAAACATTAGCAATGCAAGGCACTCTTGATGTTGCTCAAACAAATTCCTCATGCTCCTAATCTTATCTCAGGTGTACACAACCTACACAGCTTTAAAATAGTAATAATGCCTTTTGCACAATGTATTTTCATCATCTTTTCAGGGCCAGTTTGGGATAAATACCTCTGGAGTGACTCTGCTTCAACTGGAGAGTGGTTTAATTTTACAAACTTTCTTGTTTTACCAAGTATCAGATGTGGTCCACACCCAAATTCTAATACCAGTTATCCCTAAAAATGACCAATCTTGAGTCATTATGTCCTGTCAATTTGGAAAGCTCAGGTGGAATAATTCTGTTTAACCTAACTGTGGTAGGTTGACCTCAGTCAGCAGCCAGGCTCAACAGGACAGGGGTAGAAAATGAAATGCAAAATCTTGTGTCAACACATAGAAAATACTAGTTATGTCATGGGTAAAACAGACTCATCTTGGGGGAAAATAATGCAAATTATTGCCAATTGATTTAGAATGGGATGGCAAAAAGCAAAGACAAAACAATTGAAATAATACCCGCCCCCATGTCCCTTCTTCTCCCAGGCTCTTACCTCCCAACTCCTTCCCAGCACTCTGACTGCAGGACACAGGGTGATGGGCAATGGGGACCGTGCCCAGCCTGGAACAGCTCCTTTCTCCTGCTCCATCCTCCTCACACTTTTCCCCTGAGCCAGCCTGGATCCTCCCCCGGGCTGCAGCCCTTCAGGAACTCCCCACGCCTCTGGGGGCTCTTCAGAGGCTGCACTGCCTTTAGGGCAGCCCACTGCTCTGACACGGTGTCCTCCAGGGACTGCCCTGTGGATATTTGCTCCAGCACAGTCTTCTCCAGATGCTGAGGGGAATCTCTTTTCCAGCATGGGGAGCACCTCCTATCCTCCTCTGGCCCTGGTCTTCCCCCTGCTGTTTCACAGTTTTCCCCTCAATTGCTGTAGGGCAGTGCTTTCCCCTGCCTTAAACAGGCTTTTCCTGAGGCACCACGAGCTGGGCTGTGGGCTCAGCTGTGCCCTGGGGCTGATCCACTGGAGCTGTCTGGGAGCAGCTGTGTCAGGCAGAGGACAGCCCCTGGCCTTTTCTCCTGGAGGCCACCCCTGCAGCCCCTTCCCCTGGGCCATCAACCCTGCCTCCTCTGCCAAACACATTCACCGAGGAACACAATTCACCTAGGAAAGAGGCATCACCCCTGCCCAAACCTCTGTGCACTGCTCTCCCCATCTCCATCCAGGGGAGTGCTGATGTGGGTGAGGCCAATGCTTCCCAGCCCCATACCTAAGCTGGGGCCACAAAAAATGGCTTTTCCAGTCTTGTCAATGCAGCTCTGTCCAGCACTAGCAATATGAGTTTATTTTCCCTTTAAACTAACTGGAGAGAGCTGGGACCTAATAAAATCCTAGGGAACAAAATAAAACTGACTATTTCAATACTGATACACCTCTCAGTAGTTTCATTGTTCTTTCTTGTATTTCTACAGCTTCTGGGGCAAGGTGTTAAACCAGAAAACTGTGCTGCAACATAAACCAAATACCTTGTGTTTTCTCTCCTGAATTATAATAACGCTGTTCTGAGATGTTGTTCACTGAGGTAAAAACTCATCTCCTGGCCTGGCAGACACCAACAAGTTGCATGAAGCAACAGCAGAATAAGTTAGTCCTCTGAGCTGACACCACTGCATTTCCCTCATCTAATTGACTGGCTTGTTTTTTTCACCTTTTCAATGCAGATGTTTCATCTCTCTCTCTCAGTTTCAGTGTTTCTGTTGAAATACAGGCTGTGGAGGATTCCCAATGACATACCTATCTCTGGCTCACACAAACTGCAACACCTAATAAGGGCACCTCTGTTTCCATGGCATCTCAGAATCATCAATGGGTGGCTCGTCTCTGCACAACACAATTTTCATTCAGTGCAAAATCCTCAAGCTGTGAGTACCAAGAATGCCATAAAATGCAATCTCCTTTCTGCTTGGGGTATTTACAGCTTCACAGCTGGTCAAGGTTTGCAGTCATCAGTCTGTGCCTGGTTTTCAGGATACAATGCAGACCCTTCACATTAATTACATATTGTTCCCTAGAGCAAAGTCACTTTTCTCTATGATTTCTCACATGCCACATACACTGATGTCACAAAATAGATAATAAAGCATCCAGATTAGATAGTAACAAATTAATAAATGGTCCACTCTCTACGATTAGGCAGATTTACAAAATTGTGTGCCACAACAACAGAGCTGCTTGGGCTGCTTTTTATTTGATGGGTCAGCCAGGTCACACAGAATATCATAGTAAATACCATTTTCACTAAGGATTCATTAAGGAAAAATTCATTTGCTTGTTGTCAGAGGAATAACCCTAATTGGCTCTCTTGAGCAGTATACAACTTCCCTACTGTTACAGGGCCCTTATCATCTGCACTAACACTTTGTCTAAGGCTGATGATGCAAAGTCACATTTAGGCCCCCACAGTTCAACAAACAGTGCCTGTAAGAAAAGTGTAGGATTAGGTATTATGACAGACAATCAGGTATTATTACTTAAAGCATTTTTACCTTGCTAAAGGAACTCAACAGGAAATAAATAATATTCTCTGAAGGAAGCGAACCATATTAGATTTTTCATATTCTGAGGGCATTTGATGGTGCTGGATTTGCCTGGCATAGGGAACCAGGGTATGTCAAGAATTTTCAAATTTTTGCTTCTTCATTACATCCTTAAATTAGTAGCCTAAGAGTCTCCTCATAACCCTCACTGCCTCAGGATTTGTTTGTTATTGGTTCAGGTAGCATCATAACTGATCACTTACCTAATCATCATTATTTCTGAAGTTTTAAAAAATAACACAGCCTGGGAATAAATATAATTAAGGATTTATCAACATCCATGACATGCTTTTTGTTCTTGGTTTCTGCAGAAATATCTGAAGAGACACGTGCATACAAAGATTTAATCACACTGGGCTGGCAATTTATTTCACTGTTTTTGAAATGTTTTGCTAAGTACCAAATTCATTCATAAGATAAAAATCCCTTATGCCTTTCAGTAGTCCAAAAAAAGGGCACTAAGAAATGAGAATTCAGTAATTTTATTATAAGCTTGAGAGTTCTCACAGACACTGAACCATAAACATCTTAAAGTTCCTAATACCCTTAACTTCAATCTTCAGTCACTGAATATTTCAATGGCACCAAAACTACTTCACCAAAGCACCTTGCTGAAAAAATTCTTTCCATTGTAACTCAGAAGGATAAGAATATAACATTTCCCATGTACACAAAGTTGTTTAATACCTTTACTTTTCTGCCTTGCTATCAAATCTGTTTCAGTCACAATTCAGGTCCTGCAATCATTACTGAAGACAACAGGTTGCATATTCCACTGTTTGTAGTCCTTACCAACAGTGAATGAAAACCAGTCTGGCACTGCCAAGTGAAATGTTTTTTGGTTTCTTTGGTGTTTTTTTGGTTTTTTTTTTTTGTTCTGATTTGTTGGGTTTTTGTTTGGGGTTTTTTTGTTTGTTTTGTTTGGTTTGTTTGGTTTTTTTTGTCAAAATGCTTAATTTAAACAAGTTGATGAAATTTCAGCTTGTCCTTTGAAAAACTGGTCTTAGTACCAAGGGATATTTATTAAATACCATTTGGAACCATTAATATGAAATTACAGAGGAATTCCCATTATAAATGATATTTTGTAGTAATAAGAAGTAAAGATGTGTTAAATATGAGCATAGTGTGAGAATATTTGAATTATTTTTGTTGCAAAAAAAAAGATAAAATTATGAACTTCTTCCCAGTATCTATGCTTTATTTTTTGCAAAAGCAAGTGTGACATGCAAAATGGCTGTATAAAAAATAACAAGCTAGTCATAAAAAGAAAGTCTACAGAAAGCAGCATGTGGTGGTTTTATTTAGTGGCTTTTAAGTTTCAAGGAAACAGATCAATATAAGTGATCAAAAGTGAATGCTAAAAAAATTTGATGCCATGAAGAAATTCCTCATGCTCTATATTCCTAATTATGAGAAGGACACAAAAAGAGGTGAAGGTGAGACTAGATAAGAAAACACAAGTTTCAAGTAGCTTAATTTTTGTTCAAATTTTGCATTAACTTTTTCTGATCTTTGGCTTTCCCCAGTTGTGGCAAATTTTGGGCAGGAGAGAACAGAGGGGAAGGGAAAAAAAAGAAGAAAAAAATAAGAGTCTTTCCAGCAGTGGTCAAAACCAACCGTATGTCCTTGAAATTTGAGTATCTTGAACCTCTGTATCATCAAGCAAGTCAGAGAACTGGTTGTGCTATGTGCAGGATCTTTAGGGAAATGTAAATGAAAGAAACACCTTGTAAAGAACAGCGTCATGATGTAAAACACTAAGCTGGCTAACTTGAGGATACTAACAAAAAAATCTGTTTGACTGATCTTGATTTACTTTTCAGATTTCCCATTTTTTAAGACTAAGATATATTCTAAAGATAACAAAAGCCAAAGAAACTGCAGTGCAGCCAGAAGTTCCTGATTTTTATAAACAGGTGCATCTTGCATCCAGATTCTGATGCACAGATGCTCAGATCATAAAGAAAAAATTAAAAAGATGCAAGCAAAACTATTATTACTTCCCTTTTTCCATTTCTGGTAAAGCCCTGATTTCTCTTCTTTCACATCTCCACTTCAGCTCTGCCCATTTGATGACTGCATCACTGGGTCTATCATGTCCAGGACATTTCTCTAAGGAAAAACTCCTGTGTTCATATCCTCAGGTCTGCAGTGAATCTCACGGACATTTTGGAGCTAGTGGCACAGAGCAGGAAAGATTCAACAACACTGGTACCTTGTAGTTTAAGAAATCATAGAATAGTTTGAATTATAAGGGACCTTTTAAAGGTCACCTATTCACCAACCTCAACTAGATCGAGTTGCTCAGAGCCCCATCCAACTTGAATGTTTCCAAGGACGGGGCAAGCACCACCTTTCTGGAAAACTTGCTCCCATGTTTTACCCCCTCACTTGCTTTTTTAATCTAAACTTTTCCACCTTCAGCTTAAAATCATTCCCCCTTGTTCCTATCACTTGTAAAATGTCCCTCCTCAGCTTTCTTGTAAGCACCCTTTAGGTACTGGAAGGCTGCTATGTGGCCTCCCCAGAGCTTTCTCTTCTCCAGGCTGAACAACCCCAACCCTCTCAGCCTGTCCTTGCAGGAAACATGCTCCAACCCTCTGATCATCTTCATGTCCCTCCTCTGGACCTGCTCCAGAACGTTCATGTCTTTTTTGTTTTGGGGGACCCGCACATGGACCCAGTACTCCAGAGAGAATCTCACAAGGGCAGAGTAGAGGAAGAGGTTAAAATATATGATTTCAGGAATATGTGGTTTAATATTCTGTGGATAAAAAAAAAATTAAAAACAAACCAAAATTAAACAAACCAACAAACCAACCCCAAAATCCCCCAACCTCTATAAGGGGCAGAGAGGAAGGATACCCTTTAGCATTCAATATCAAATATGTCCCTCCCCAAATTATTGGTAATCTTAATTCTGTCACACAGTATGAATAACTAAACTACAAAATGTGAACTCTGCATTTTGAAGGACAAAAATATTTACCTCTTTGCTAATAGACTTAATTTATTAATACATTTTGCTTAGATACAATATGTCTTTGTATAATGCTTTCTGGCAGTACATAACCAGATGCTCACTAACATCCCTTGGACAATTTGAGTTCCATATGTGCCTTTCCTTATGCTTTCCTTGCAAGACGATTGCCATTCGTTCATCAAATGACTGTCTCATGGAAAACCCAAAGCCCTTTCATTCCTCACCTTATGTGCTATTTCCCCTCCTCCTGCCCTTCTCCTCATTCTAGTGGATTGTTAAAGGGACAGCTTTGACTGGTAGAGAGAAGGATTATATCTTTTTTCCTCTGGCTCAGCTTCTCATAACCCTTGCCCAAGATAGTTAGGCACTTCCCCACACTGTGGGTATTTCTCAACTAAAATTTCAACCTTCTTCAGGAGGAACCACAAACTGAGTGAAGCAGCAGGTGACCAGCAGCAGAAAGCCAAGAGCTGCCACACTACACACATCTTCCTCTTGTCAGAAAGAAAATTCAGGACGTGAATGAGTTCGTTCAAAGCTAGTCCTGGGGTGCTGGTGGACAGAAAATGTACAGAAGCAGATATGGATTTACTGACACCATAACACATTTCAAAGGCAGTGTTTCTGGATAAGACTATCCATTAAAATGAATCTTAAAAAAAAATAAAAAATCATGGCCTAGCCTCAAAAAAATATTCAGTGATTTGCAAAACTAATAAACTTTGTCTCCACCATAACTGGTCTCCTCCTATGTCTCTGCTGTTGAGCACAAACTGCATAGCTCATAAGCAAAAAGATCTCTTAAGGCTGACAATGCAGCACTGCTTATTGCAAGGCTCCTCCAAAAAGCACTAGGTCCATGCACAATTTGATTTTCTATTAACAGGACCATTCTAACCCTCATGTCACTACTAAAATTATAAGTTTCTATGAATAACATCCAAAAAGGTCAATTTCCAGTCTTCTAAATTTCGTTACTCCTGGAGTGTTAGGCGGCTGTCATTTCCCTCCTCCACAAGTTTTCCTCACTAACTCGAGCCTCTCCCTTCCCTAATTCCCTTTTACTCCTGTAAGAACAAGACATTGACTGAACTTGCAAGTGCTTCACTTAACAGAGGCTGATGGGAATTGTCATTGTTCTGCCAGACTGCTCCAGCCCATATCCTTAATCTCTGTTTTCGCCTGTCATCTCACACTTCTTATTTCCTGTTTTCTCCTCTTCAGTTCATGTAACCAAGTATCAACATACACCCCGATTTTTATCTCTTCTTTGTTGAGTGAATATATGTACCACACCTGAGGTACATATCTGTAAATCTGTGTGGAAGTGAGTGTATTTTTCTTGTGTTGTCACACTGCCGAGGACCACAGATTCCTTATCCTTGACTAGGATTAATTACCAGAATTATGTGAAGGAGCACATACAACCAGATTCCCCCTCAGTCAGTAAATAACCTTCCAGAGTTTTCTTAATTATCTCTGGCCAACATATGAGTGACAACTCTCTGTGCCCTTGCACACCTTCTAGAACACCCTCCCAAGAAGAGATTTGAAAACATGCATCCCATATCTAAATATAAAGTGAAAGATGTCAGCTCTATAAATTACTTCAGGAAGACAGAACGGAAGGAAGATTTAAATGTAAGGATGAGAGAAAATCTGTGTGCATCAGGCAAAGGATGTACAGATACACAACTGGATATCTGCATGTATCTGTAGTAGAAACATCTGCTGGTTCTTATTGCTGCTTCTCTTTTCTTTTTCTATTTCCATTCATGTGCTTCCTAGCCCTCTTTATTGAATGTAGATGCTCTTTCCATATTATTATTTTTCATATTTGATGACAAGCTTCTAAGATGATAAAATGAAAGGAAAATGAATATATGATTTCCTCTAATCTCACCAGATCCACACTTTCATGACTAAGTTTCAACTCAATTCTTAACATTTAAAATCATTATTTTTAATAATAAGCATTATACACTGGTGCTTGCTCATTAGACAGGCCTGTATTACTGTAGATCTATTTATAATCAACAGCTGGCTCCACCTAGTGTCCTGTTAATTCCTCAGTGAAAGAGAAAGCTAAAACCAAATACTAGAGAGAAAACAGAAACAAACTATAAAATCACTTGTCAGCTGGGTGATGGCCACAGACAGCATGAAGTTACAATTACTGGCATCACAGGGAAAAGACCATTTTAAGTAACTACTGCATGATGACTGCCAGCCAGCACTCTGGAGACATGAAGAGACTAAGCAGCTTCAGGAGTATAAATATAATATATGCAATATAAAAACAGTTTTACTGCTACTCTGAAAAGGAGAATGGGACTTAAGCTGTTTATAGGGGTTACTATGGTTTCACTGTGATCAACAATCAGAAAGTATTGTTAAATTTAATTGAACTTCTATGAAATAGAATAACATTTTATTTTCATCAAAACGACAGAACTGTTTCTGGCTATTCATAGCCCACAGTGATCCTCTCTGCTAATGAGTACATCTCCCCTCCTGGCAGTTACAAAATCATTTAAAATGTCTCTTGTAGATGATCAAAACAGGGAAATGCTCAAGCTAAATAACACCAGCTATTAGTTTTACTAATCTTTACTTTCGAACTTTCCAAAGGCTGGTTCACTGCTGTGTATCTAGAAACATCTATCTTTCTAAAACTGTTACAGTTTTACTCAGCAACACTTAGTCTTTAACAGCCCGATCCCTGTTGAAAAGACAACTCAGAGTACAGCCAACAGAGTAATTTAAGATAAAGTCAGATAAGTGAATATCCAGTTTGGTAAGAGATTTCTTGATTACCACCTGTGAAAAAACTATATATCTAATGAAGAATGGAGTTTACATAGAAGAAAGCATTTTGTAAAGCAAAATAATCCAAGTAATTTAACATAATTGCCCGTGAGCTATCAAGCAGGGTTTGAGTGGTTGTTGAACCTTCAGATAGGAAGAAAGAGAATGCCTTACAGTTACAAAGCACTACTTTTACTTCTTTGATCGAGGGCGATCCACTCTGATAGAGCTGACGTCTGTTTTAAACCTGTTCCTATCACCTGCTCAGAGCTGCTTAGCTGTTTCACCCTAGTGGTGATAAAATATATTTCAATATATACAATATACACTTAATGACTGATCACCATGAGAGAGAGGGAGAATATATATGTTGTGGGGGGAGAGGTGGACAGGAGGAAGGATCATGTAATAAGGCAATACTTACACCAAAGCAAACACCTGTAAATTTTCTCAAACTCTCTAAAAATATTCAGTTAAAAGTTATTTTTGTGACCCACCTAAAGTGTCCACAGCTAAATGCAATTATTATATGGAAACCTCACAGTGCAACACAGAACATGAATTTAATAAAATGCACACAGAAATGCTCTATAATGTTTCAAATAAGAGAATAGTCAAGTTCTCAACAGTTAAGCAGTTACTGTCATTTCTCATAAACAGCTTTCAAAATCCTGTCTGAAACAAGTTGATACAGAGAAATTAAGAACAGTAATCAAGCGAGAAATGACAGACCAGCTGTGTAGGCATCAAGTTGGCAAAACCTGAATACAGTTCAATAGCTGAAACAGATGCTGGAGTTGTTGAGAAACCCTGCAGGAGATATTGATGTATTTCTTTCTATAATTCTGAACAACCGGATAAATGTCAAGAGCTAAAAACTGATGGGGAATAAAACCTGTCGTAAAAACTAACTGTAAAGCAGAGACATGCAATAATATCCTTTCATTATACCAGAGCATTCAGTACATGCATCTTTATTTCCTTGGAATTCCTCAATATGCCAATATATCAATCAGAGCTTGCTAGTGAATCAGAGGGAGCTTTTCTCAGTCTTGTTTCACATTTGTTTGTTTCTATCTACCTGAGGCTTCAGAGACTTAGAAAATACTTTATTCTTCAGTCTCATCCTAACAGAACACTCTCAAGCAAGCAAGCAAGCAAGCAATTTCCCGAGCTTGCAGGCAAGCAGGAAAGAAAGAGTAACACGAGCATAAATGAAACTGCAAAATCCATTTTGCACGAGGAATTTTGTTTTCAGAGTTTCAAGACCTCAGCAACAAATCCTCTGTCATCAGTGACAGCTCATTCTAGCATATGCTTTGTCATGGTCAGTTTCTAATTACATTCATAATGATGCAATAGCTTTGATAATCCTACCTTCCATGCCAGCTGCTTTTCTTGTCACTCCATCATGCCAATAAGTTGGCTGCCGTAACAAATCAAGATAGTGCAAAACAGCATCTTTCCCCTGCATCTGTCATCTTCCTGAAAGCATTCTATTACTGCCGACTGCTGGGAACCAGAAAGTCTATTTGAATTCCAGCAGCTCCCCTTTCGCATGATTCAAGTTAGGTTAGGTGGGCATGCCTAACATGATTCTCTCCATCATTTATTATGCAGCTGCTACACCGTCGGTGTGGTAACCACTCTGACTTTATCTGATACGTCAGTCTTGCAAACCTCTACCTCCGTGCAAGCCCACGAGCCACAGAAGCATCTTGCATTTAATGAGCATTCTCCCTGCCTAAAGAGAGTGCATCTGTAAATCTGTTTCAAATCCTGCTGCTCGTATTGTCCTCTAAAGCTGATGCAAACGTTTGAAGATTTTCTTTTTTTTTATTCTCGCGTTTTTTCTCTTCAGAAAGCTCTTCGTGCACGCTTGAATTATTCAGCTTCAGCTAAACGTTTGCTGATTTGTGTCCAACCAAACAGCACCTTCCCGTTGAAACTCTCTGCTCAAAAGCTACTTCTGAATAACAGTGCTGTGCGTTCAGGCTCTCAACTCTGTTTCATTTTGAACACGGCTTTTATAGCTACACCTCGACAAATACATTTAGTTCTTTTCATGCAATGAATGGCTGTCTAATGAGGGAGCGGTACATTTTTAAGCAATTTATCGAAGCCTAGGTGACACTTGCTTTTTGTGCTTTATACATTTTAACAGTAAGTGGATAGCTCTGTTACAGCATCTTGATATTCTTAAAGTGGTAAAACACCACCATAAGCTGCTTTCTGCCAGCCTGTGGAGGACACTTTCAAATGACAGAGTTTGCTTAACTGCTTCTGAGTATCGTGAATTAAAGGGATAGGGTTGTTTTGTTGTCTTTCTATTTATATTTTCTGTTGAGTGGGAGAAAAACACGCTTGTGTCAGTGATTTCAAAAGAATATTAATAGAAATTGACATCTACACATCAATCATCTTCCAAGTCAAATTAGCTGAGTCTCCTCCCACCACTTCTGCCTGCAGTTCAGAGCCAAGGCATTTCATCTTTAATGCGTCTGATTGCTCGTAAGCTGAATAAACAACCCCAACCCCACGGTGGAAAGTTTGAATACTTGTGAGAGAAAAAAGGGACAATTCAATAGAGCCAAAAGCCTGGCTTAAACCTGATAGTTAAGTGAAGTAGTGAGGGAGAGCAAGGACTGTCACTGGAGCGATACCTCCTTCCTCAGCCTTTGCACAGTGGCATAGGAGGAGAGAGGAAGGGGAAAAAAGGCAGAGCCCTCCAGGAAAGGTTTCCCTTGTGGCAGCTGCCAGCTCAGCATCACTCACAGTTCTTGTATTCCCGGATCAAAAGGTTCATAGGGTTTTACTTAAGCCTCACTTCTTTACTCAGATTGTATGTGTTGAACTTTTCTGTGGTTTGCAATCCCTCCCCACCCTGATAGTCCCTTCCTCCCCCACAACTTTCTAATCTCAGTTAAGTTCCTCAAGGTCTTGGCTGTGAGAACAAGCCAGAAAACATGAGCTCAAGGCAGATCCGAGTCACAGAAAGTAAATGGTGAGGGGGGCAGGGGGATGGGGAAACCAAATAAACAAAAATCAAACCAAAGCAAAAACAAACAAACAAACAGACAAACAAACAAAATCCAAACAAAAAAAAGCCTAACCCCCAAAAACAAACCAGGAAACAAGGTAAGAGGGTTTCCTATTTTGAAAAACAAGTAGACATAAAAAATCAGAACATCTGATGTCTTCCTCTAGGACTCCCACACAGGTGTTATCAGTGGGTGCTCCCTGCACAGCACTCTGCAGAGACCCTGGGCAGAGGGGCAGGTTGCTGCTGGGCTGCTGAACGTGAGAGAGCTCCCAGCCTTTCTGGGAGGGATCTGACTCCCTGCTCTCGCCCACATCCAAATGGCACAGCTGACACCTGAAGGAGCTAACATAGCAGGGTGCCGTTTCTATATGTGATACTGTATTTATTCCTAGCATGCTGCCAGAAAATGCCTTTTTAGAGATTTCATGTAAATAAAGTAGAATTACTACATCTGTTCCTCTGTCTGTAGCAGCACGTATCAACAAGCTAATTTTGCATTCAAGGCAACAGAGATAGTCCTATCATATAGCTGCAAAGTGCACAACTATAAAGCTCCTATCTGAAAATACTGTCAGCTCCTTTTTGTTCACAGTTCAAGTCATTGCTGAAGTGAAACAAACCAGGCAATGAATGAGGACTGACTTTGAAGTCACCATCAATTCTAAGTACATAAAAGGATATGCTTAATATTTCACACTTCTAGCTGCATTACGATTTCTAAATTGTAGACACAGCAAGAAGGAATTCACATTGTATTTCACCACAGATGAGTTTGAGCACATAGATCATATAACTTGTATTTGCAGGAAAGATCTAAAGTACTCAAGAACTCAACATAGGCTTAATTTCTAATTCAATGGATTTTAAGATGTGCAAGATTATAACTGAAAACATCCAGAAAAACATTTCATATGTTAGTAAGACATATAATAATGAAAAGAGAATGGGAGCATCTGGTATGGCAAAATATACTTTACCAGAATCCTATCCCACCCAGATACCTCAGAATCACAAAAAAGGAAGGAGAAATGAGGGAATGATGACAAGTATTTTCAGACAAATAAGCATGGCATTAGGGGGAGGACCCACTGTGGTTTATGATTCAGTATTACTGCCCTGCAACACAGCACACAGTGGATGAGATACATTTTAGCCACACAGACATTCCCAGACAGGTCTATGGGAATAACTATTTTTGTTCTGGGGGGAAAAATACCAAAAACCGCCAATATTTTTTTTTTTTTCTTTTGGAGGAGAAGGAAACTGCAATACACCAGTGTTTGAGTGTTTGTATCTTTTGTGTGCACTAGCTGTATAGGAAAAAAAAAAAAACAAACAGCCCAGAGACAAATGGAGAATCTGGGAGGAGAAACCAGTATCAGTCATTCTGTCCACATACTAATAGGCCAGATTAATGGCTGGCTTTTGTCTCTAGCTTTTTCTGCATTTTTCTACAAAAACAACAGCCGTGGTTTCTGCATATTGTAAGTGGATTCAGCATCTGCATAGATATAATTATAGCAACCCACCCATATGGAATGAATTGCTTTAGAGAGAAAGCTCCATGGGTTGCGCTCCCAGAATCTACAATAACACAAATACATAATTTTTTGTCTCATACAGAACCGTCCTCAGTTTGGAAAAAGCAAAAACAAATGACAAGTGGAAAAACACTCATCAAGTGGTATTCTGCTTTTTACAGTACTGAAAACTCAGTAGGCAAAGAAACCCCAGCCTATTTGGGTGACAACTCTCTTCCTATCCATCCACAGCTTATGGCAAAGACATATCCATGTGTTTTAATTGTTTCACTGCTAGTGGAGGGACTGATTGGTGCACTCAGAGTGCTTGAGGTTTATTGTGGTGGTGTGTGCACGTTACAGTGACAACTAAGGTCGTCAACTTGTAGAGCCTCTTCTTGATTCCATTTCTTTTTTCTTTTTGTTTTTCTCTTCAGAAGCACCAGTGACTCCAACTAAGCAAGAGTAAATAATGGATCACTGAAAAATAGGAAGCAAGCAGATTGGCCTTGACCTTCAGCTCTACATGATGCTCTACACAATGCACTCTCTCTAGTATGCAGAAATGAATGCTGATTTTGCTTAGCAAAAATTGTTCATTTGTTTTGCTAATATATCTCCTGAAGAAAATCAATTTCTCTTCCCTTTTTCCCTGCCTCCCATTATACTTAGGCACTTCATGCCTCTCCCAGTGAACAACTAATTCAATCGATCATTCATGCAAGAAAATACCTTAATGATATACTGTGCATGTTTAGATTAATAAACGCCTCCAATAAAAACACTGGGAAGTTTGTTTGGATAACACAGACAGGAATTATTAATTATTTCTTACTGTTAATCATTCTATATAAACTACTTTTCAATTATAGGACTTCTGATGTATAAGAGTAATCTGTGCATAAACAGTCACCTTCCAATATATTTTGACACATCAGTAATTTCATTTTAATGGCAATATTTCCACTGTTTGGAGAGGATAACTTCTGGCAATTTCAGCAAATGTAACTTTGACTGCTCAAGATTTTAAAAAAAAAAATACTACAGGTAAGTGTATGAAAAACTGAAAATTAAAAATGCATAAAAGTCATCTCTCTATATACCAAAAGGCTGGTGCCACCATCCTCTCCACATGGATGCTTACAAGTCCTTTCCAATGGAAAGGTTCAGAGGCCTCGTCATCCAGACAGGACCACTGTGCTGGCCAGACAGGAGCTTCACATGTCTCAAGTCCAGCCAGGAACCTGACAGACATCACAGGAGCTGAAACTTTCAGGGCTTTAAAAATTTTTGCTCCCCTGCACCATAGCTTATCCAGTTATTTTTGCACAGAATTCATCTTTGTTGGTTTGTTTTTTTTTTTTATAACTGAATCTCAGGTACATGGAATTCAGCTAGGTTCAGGCATTTGTCATAAGATGAAAACTCAAAACACAATGATCTCAAAATGTGTTAGGAGGACTCATGACGAACCTTTTGAAATAAGATTGATCCTGTTTATGGTAATTTTTTTTTCAAAATTTTATTACAGATGTACTTACAACAATAATAAGCAGTGATTTCCTCAGCAAGAACAGGATTTCATATTGCAGGGTGTTAAAAAGTTATTCACAAAAAATGCTACAGAAACAGTTCTCTGAGATGCAGAGCATGGCACAATAAAAACTGGACACTCTACACTAATTCTGAATATTGCTGTGTGATATAGTCATCTGAACAGTGCTGCAAACGTGGATAATTTAATCTCTCACATGCAGTAACTATTGAGGATTTTTAATGTCAACCTCTGCTTACGTCTACAGATAAGCCAACACAGTCTACATTTGGTTCTCACATAGCATATGTATTTCAGCGACACTGAATTTAAAATAGTAGGTTCTAGCAAGAAAAAATAAATCTGGTTAACTCATTCTCCAAATATTTAACACACATCAAGAAGCAGAAACATACAGTTCTCCTATTTAACACTCAGAGAATTAGTGACTTTGAACTCTTCACCAAATGCTGAAATGAATCTTCCTCCTCAAGCAAGGCTTGTATGTTTTCCATCAGCACAAAACTGAACAGTGACATGAAGTTCATGCTAATTACATCAAACATGTATTTTGTGCTCTTACAGCTCATTTTAAATCAGACTGATGTAAGCTACACAGCTTTAACCTTCTTCCATTTGTACCTTGACTTCTTTGGAAAAATACATAGTTCAGCAGTACTGCACTTGAAATAATTACTGACTTAAGCACCTTAATTTATTCATTCTTTCTACAGTTGCAGTCCATTTATAAAATGATGTATAACAGATGTACCAGTAATTTAAAAAATGTTCAAAATTAATTAAATTCAAAACAAAACCCAACCACCCAGATCTAGCACACACCTTACAGCCTGCCCTTCTGTGCAGCCCGTGGGCTAGTACTCAGCTGGCTGTGGTTTTGACTTCATCAGCACTCTCCTCTGGTATAGCTCTCCAGCAAAACATTCCATGTTTCTCTCAATTTTCACCAAGTGCAGATGATTGTCACACAAGCTAAATTAGGGAACTAGTTCAATAGCAGTTGGTCAATAAATGTTTTGGAGATGGCATGCTTTGAAATGTGTTCTATTGGTTACTTCTACTGCTACTGCAGATACATTCTGCTTTAGTGGTATTTCCAATTCACTGTATTGGTTTTCTGATGGATCATTAACCAGCTGGCAACGTGCACACGACAGCTATATGTAACAAAATTAATTAAAGCAAATTCTGCCACATTCCCAGTTCCTGGAATAGCTCAAACTTATTTTTTCTTTGCTAATTTTTTCCTAAATTAATTACTTATGTTGTTTGGGTTGCATTAATATTAAAACCAGATTAATACTGCTGATGAGACTGCAACTGCTAACACAAGTCCAAAATCTCCAAAGATGGCAACTGAGAGTTCTTAATAGGCAAGACTTCTAAGGTTTTGCTTTTCATTTGAGGCTTTAAGTAAAAATACCAGGCAACTCTGTGACCAATGTTCATTAAACACCAGTAACTGTTTCAGAAAAACCCTAGACATTCCCTCAAATAACAAAGCAAACACCCCACTCTGAAAAACTTATCTAAACCTTTTAATATTTTAAATGTTCCCAAAACACTCAAAAATATAGGATGCAGAAAGCAAATTCCCTAATATTCAGTGAACAAGCCTGGCCACAGAGTCTGGGTTTTCTCTTGTCTGGATTTCTGTACATGTCAGCAGTTGACTTTAGAACACTTTCTCCCCTTCCTGAGATAAACACCATCATGAGGGCTCAGAATATTAAAATCTTCACATATTCTCTTCCTGTAAGAGGAAATAATGCTACACAGCAACATTAGAAGATGTTTTAATATATATTCTCAATTAAAACAAAATAAAATCCATGGTGGTTGCCTTCCACTTGACAGCAGACTTACTGCCTTAGAAAGGAGGGTTCTCCCTGAGGTGCCCAGGGCTCTTGCCACAATGCAAGTTAACAGTGGGGGTCACAAAAAAAAGCATCTTCTGCCTTGCCTACCCTCCCTTGTCAGCAGAAATAATATACTCCATAGTTTCTACCCCTGTCATTAAATAATCTATTTTAGCTTTGGAAGTTTAAGACTGGATGTCTACTATTTTGTTGTAATATGCATATAATGCAAAAGGACAAACTGGACCCAGCCAACTTGGTTTCTCTGGAAATTAATGTACACCAAAAAAAGCACTTGCAGTCATGGGTTCAGGGGATTTGTATGTGTGTGTGTGTGTGTGTGTTTGTTTTTATATGGGATTTGAGATAAAATCTAAATGTGAAACAAAATTTGAATTTACCATCCACAGCTGTTAATGTTCAATAACCTTCTCAAATTCAGCAAAGACACCTTGAGTGTTCAGTTTTCAGTGAATGTCCTTTTCCATGAAAAGTTTGAAGAAGACACTGTGAATATTTTATTAATGTTTTTAATCCCCAGAAGAGCCACAGAGCAATGAATTATTTGGGCTGCCCTATAGGCCCTGGTTAAAAGGGCACACAAGAGTAACTTAGCAGGCACTTCAGCAAGAACCTTTTCTCACTGAGCCAGAGCTGAAAGCAGATTTAGGAGAAGGCGTGACCCCTAAAGAGTCAGTTCTTAGGCAGACAGGAATTGGCCTCAGCCCTCCCAACCCCACACCTGTGGTGGCCTGGAGCCATATGAGACCTGAGCACTTCCCAAACAGACAGGAATGACAAAGTAACTCTCTGCATCGTGATGGGGTGATTGATGCATAACTCACAGATTAGTTGAATTAGTAAAACTGTGGCCTAATTAAACCCTCTCTCCTGCATCTTGTCAAACTTCCAGCGTATCTGGGACACTGAATGGCACCAGAGAGCAGGGTGGCAGCTGCCAAGGATCACTTCGCCTGCCAGGCTTCATTTTTAACACTGTTTTGCATAATATCAGAGTGCAATCAATTTTGTATTGTATCAGTACAATAGCTGAGATTTTGATTATATCAACAGAGTATACAAAATAGCTCAAATTTTAGTTAAAACAATCACAAAAGGTGAATTCTTAGACCAGGTATTGCGTATGAAAACAAGGTGTTGTGGGAATACATGTTCCCTGAGCAGTTAATATTTATTTTTTTTAACTATTCATAATTCAGGGCATATTTACTAAGATTACAAAACATGATATTACACTACTTGATTCAAAGTATTTTACATTACTGACCGTTTATATGCAAATAATGCAGGATTTAACAACCTCAGTATAACCAAAAAGTAATTACCTTGCATATTTCCCAGAAAAATAGGAGTTCAGTTGATAGAAACAGAACAGCAGTTTCAGTAAAAGTGAGAGACACCCGCATCAACTCCCACTTCAATGGTGTGATGTGCAACATGTGGATGTTGCTGCATGCAGCATCCCCTAGTTCACTTTGGAGTTACTAGATCTGACCCAAAGCACAGAAAATTGTACAAAAAGACAAGTAAAACATTCTCCCAGACAGCAAACACAGAGACTGCACAAAGAAAGATTGACCACATGCATGGTACACTAGCTCCAGCATGCAGCTCAAAATACTAGAAATAGCAGTGGCACCTAGGATGTTTTAGTGCCTTCCTCTCATCCAGATACTCAGCAAGTCCTGATATGTGTCCTTTAGAAAACAGCAAGTACTCAAATTTGTAATTAAATCAAACCTCTCCAGAATGCCAAGACTATCACTGTCATTGTGCTTGTCTGTTTGGGGTGGTCATGACAGACCACTAAATTAAATTTCTCTTTTTATTCTTTTGTCTGCCTTCATAATTTAAGCTTAAAACTCCATGCAATTCTTTTTTTTTTGAGTAGTTACCCAAAGACACTTTAGCTTCAATTAGGAAAAAGTGGAAGAGAAAGATGTTTCCACACCATGGTGCACACAAGCTCCCTGTCAAGGAATGTTAACTGCCGTTTCCCATAAGGTCCCACTCACATCTTCTCTCAACAGAAACAACAAAAGCTCAGGAAAGAGGCTTCCTTGATGCAGGCACAAAGCTTCTTCATAACCATTTCAGGCTTATGCCTGTCTGCCTTTAATATATGCACAGTTGGAGTAACAATAGCTGTTGCCATCAATATATTCCTAAAACTGTCTCCATGTCTGTCAACACTTCCCAATTCAACAGACTTGAGTAAAAGCACCATTCTTCTGCTTCTTCTCTGGCTGGCAAAATGGGGCTACATTATCTGTGAGAAAACTATCCTTTTGAAAACCACCAAGAAACTGTCATATGAGCATTTCTGATAGGAACAGAACTCAGCTCTGGACTTCCAGGAACAGTTTTGGCCATGAGCCTGAACTGGCTTCCATTCCCATCCAGGGAGTTGCTTTATGGCATTCCTTCCCTTTCCTCTCTCCCCAGAAAATTGGTGAGAGGGGAAAGGGAAGGAATGCCATAAAGCAACTCCCTTCCCCATCTCAAGCAGAGAAAGGAGCTAAGAAATGCTCTGCGGCCTAAATCATGTGGGTAGTTTTACAGCTAGACCCTTGAGCAATACTTACTAATACCAAAGCTGCAGGTTTTCTCCACACCTGCACATAATTCTTGTATAATCTTTTCCAAAGATGGTTGTTCAAACAGAGGTCTATGTGTGCCTACTAAACCAGAATAAAAAAAAAAATCAGTTCATTAGCATAGTATGGCTAAGGCACAACCTGAGTTAAACCAAAGGCAGAAAAAGACTTATGAAAAGATAAGTCTTTAATGAAGTAGTTTAGTTTTGTCACAGTTTATCACTTCATGGAAAGTACTGTTCAACTGAATGTATTATGTGAGTACATCAAAAGTTCTCTTAATTTTTAAGCACATTGTGGATTGAGAGTGACTCATTTGCTGTGAGTATTGGAGTACTTGATCTTTAAAATGTGTGATGTGAATGGGAAGATATGACAAGATATAGTTTCTTTTTGCTCTACAGGGTAAGTGTAACATAGTCACTAGAACTTTACAAAAAGCCCTAAGGCTTCGAGTCTCTGTGTGAAAGGACTTGCAATTTATGGTGAAGCAACAGATAAAGAGAATCACGAAAACATTAAGGACTTTTTTTTCTTTTCTGGGATACTTGTATGCTTTGCCTGCGGCATCATTCCAAGCAAAGTTAGGCAGCTGTAAGATTTATTGGCTGGGACCAGAGCTTAAATGCAATTTTCTCTCATCACATTCACACAAAGATATTGCATCTTCCTGTACCTTCCTAGCTAAGAATGGCATATTTAATTGCTTCTGTGACAGGTTCTCGTTGGGGGTTTTGGTAACTCGCTTCTATTGCTGTGTCAAGTAATACCACAGCACTGTGTATAGTTCCACTCCCAGTGTGCACACCAAAACGTGGAAACTTAAAATTTGTTTACAAGGAGCACTGATGTGAGCAAAATTTGATTGCTTGAATTTTTCAGAAAGCAAAACAAGGAAGTTAGACAGTGCCTTGAGCAACTGGGTTAAAATCAAGGAAAGAAATCTAAGAATTAGGAAAACTTCTAACTTGGGTAAAAATACCGGTTCGAAATTATTTTAAACTAAACTCAGTAAATAGTATCAATTATGTCCTAGAACACACTGAGGAATGATAGTTTATTAAACTGTAGCTGGATAAGGCCTATAGGCACAGGACAAGAAGTAGTGGTTTTAAACTAGAGAGGGCAAATTCAGACTAGATAAAGGAAGAATTTTTTTTTTTTAATTTTTTTTTTTTTATATAAGGGTGGTGAAACACTGGAATAGGCTGCACAGAGATGTGGTGGGTGCCCCACTCTTGGAAACATTCAAGGTCAGGTTAGATGGGCACTGAGCAACCTGATCTACTGGAAGAAGACATTGTTCATTGCAGGGGGTTGGACCAGATGACCATTAAGAGTTCCCTTCCAACCTAAATAATTCTATATTCTACAATGTCAATTACTAGTAATATGCACTTATAACATTAAATAATTGCATACACATATATCTATTTCTCTACATACAAATTTAAAATGTCAACATTTTTAAGATGGACACATTTCTCCCTCACCCTTCGGAGCCTTCACCTTCACTACTGACTAGAACATGGTTGACATGAAAAGCTGAATGGAAACACCAAGATTCTAACTGGCTGCACTGCCTGGCAACCCAAGACACAGAGTCTCACATTTCTGTTCTTAGCTGACAGTAATAATAATAAAAAAAAAAAGAAAAAATCCAGATGTCTTTATCAAAAGCTCTGGCAGCAGCCTCCTGACACCTTGACTAATAAAATTCAAATATTAGAGTAAACAGAGCTAAGAACTACATCAGGTTGTCAGCCAATGACCAACCTATTGGATGTGTTCAGTAAATCACCTGAAAGAGGACTGGAGAATTTCTGGAGAATAGAGGAGAAAGTGAATTGCCACAAAAGTTTTACCTAACAGGTTTATTAAAAGGTGCCTCTTTCTTCAAATACTGTTCCCCACAGAAGTTACAGATACCAGATAGCATCCAAAAAATTAAGAATATGCCTTATAACCCAGGCCAATCCCTATTTGTAATATTTCCTGTTGATCAATATCCAAGGCACTTTACCCTCTTCCCTCATTTAGTCTCATCCACCTGGAGAGAACATGGGCTGCTGACTGGCCAGGCAGAACCAATGACATTTATAGGTTTCTTCCTCTATTTGTCACATCTGAATGACAGCAATTAATTTTTTTATTTAAAAAAATCCCCCACTATATCTCAAATAAAAAGTTGACTACCAGAAAATACATAATAGGAGGAAGCAATTTATGAATATTATGTTTAATCCTTCATTCTTCCTAATACCTTACTGTCTTCCCTGACAGAATAAATCACAACATCTACAAGTTCTGACACAACATCTCTGCAAGATGATATTAAATGTATTTTTTTTTCATATGGAGTGGTACTATGTCAATAACTGTCCTCTGAAATGGGTGTTTAGGAGATTATTTCCTTGATTGCTAATGAGATGACTACCTCCACATATTCTGGTCTGAAAATACCTGTGAGCTGTTATTACTGCTGCTGCTGTTCATGCCTTGAAAACAGCCAGCCTGTGGCTGTTGTGCTGCACACCATCAGCACAGGAGTCCTGTGCTTTGCCTTTCTGCAGAAACCACAACTGAAATTTTGTTTGTTCCAGCCTTAGTCTGCTTCTTTCCTCCTCTCATGCCAGAGGAGCACATCTGAGAGAGAGCACTGCACCCTGCACAGAGCTGCCTCCTTAGCAATGCTAAAGAACCACTTGCCACCCAGCTCAAGGCTACCTGTCTTTTTCCCAGTGACACCTTCATGCTCTCTGTGCTCTGACTAGTCCTGATGAAAGAGAGGCTTAAATGAAGTATGGATTTTCCTTCAGAGATTTTCTGAACAATACCTTCACATATTAGTAAGAGTTTGGGTTTGAAATTGCAATCAGAAAAAAGAAAAATGCTCCAAAGTAAAGAGCTACACTACTTGTACTCCTGTTTTAAGGGCAGGAACACAACATAGTTCTGTTTAACCCTGCAGGGGAAGAATGTGAAATAATAACAATTTCTAAAAATGATATTTTCATATTCATAACACAATAAGAGAATGAGTAATACACTTTCCATAAACCTGAGTAGCCAACACATGAAATGCACTTTCCCATTGGCCAGGCATTGGTGATTTCAAACAAGAGGAGAAGGAGAAAAAAAGGCTTGGAAGAAGATGATGCCATGTTGTGCTGTTTCTGGTCTGGTTACCTGAGGAGTAATAATGTCTCCAGGTGCAGTCACAGCAATGCAGGAAGGAAAAAAGATGAAGAGGGGTGAAGGAGATGGGCCTGGACTAGTTCCTTTTTGTAGCTTCTCCTGGTTGGCACAACCATGGGGCAAATGTCCTTGCCATATGCAAACACATCATTACAGGATTTCCTCCAGCAGTTCTGGAGCATTGTTTGGATAAATGAATGCAGCCACCTTCAAATCACCTACAGGGGAGAGCTACAAGCAAGGAACATTGATGGAATCATCCCCGCATTGCCACAGGGAAAGCTCAGAACTAGGTTGAGATTAAGCACTGAAGATTTACTAAAGAAAAATCCCAAACCAAAACCAAAACAAACTAAATAAACAAACAAACAGAAAAAAAGTCAAAGACTTAAAAGGTCATAGCTGAATAGAAAATCAGGTACTTTTTTTTTTAGTAGGTAACAGAAGAAATTAGAGCCAGTTTTCTGAAATGAGCTAGAAGTTAAGGTTTTTAGAGAATATCTGAAGGAATTAGGATTTCCCTTATTCAGTAAAGTTTCTTTTTCCCAGAAAAATGCCACAGGATCAATTTCTACTTCACAGTTGTGGCACTGGGGTGACAAAAAGGAATGATCATGCACTTTTAAAAGAAAGCATCAAAGACATCTTTGTTTCACTGAAGCATTAATCACATACTAATGAATGCTTATTAGCCTGCAATTCCAGAGCCTAAAGTTTATTCCCATTTAAAACAAAATACTCTCCCACAAACTGCATAATAAATGCACAAAAAATTATGGGCTTTGAAACTAGAGTGAAGATTCATTGAAACATGAAATAACTCGTCTGCCATGGGAAAAATCTAATTGAGATTAGGGAAAAGAAGAGTTTAGTAAGAAGTATTGAATTCAGAAAAAAAACAAAAACAAGGAGACAAATCAAGATTGATTAGGGGAAAATAGTCTTAGAATTTATACTATCTCAATTTTTATATCTCTGAGTGTTTTGGTGATCAGACATGCTCCTACCTTTATAAGAATAACAATTCCATTTTTACCAAAACTAACCAAAACCTTTCATGCCTTTTGTAAAATATATATTTCCTGCAAAAAGTAATACACTTAAAAGCACCAACATATTTTCAAAAAACAAAAACAAATAAACATTGACATAATTGATTTATCTTGACAGCTAAAACCACGTCTGGAGCTTTTCTTAATGCTTGAACTTTGTAATTTTTTATGTTTCAATGGGAATTCATAAATCTTTGAAATGAGAGAAGGGTGCTGTGTAAAATTCAGGTGTTAAAAGAAAGAGTAAGTAGGAGCTTTTAAATTATCAGTCTATGACTTTTTTTAGAAAAAACAAACACATATAGGGCAAAAAACAGAAGAAATCCAACACCAAAAAAACAAAACTCAAAGTCAACAAAGCCTAAACCTTACAAAAGTAGAATAAACAGAGGAAAATAAAGCTCTGACACAACTCTGGGTCTAGTTTTGGTCCAGTCACTTCTATGGAATATGAGCCCCTGATGTTGTCTGAGTCAGAAAAGCAAAGACAACCCCTTTCCTCTCAAGGTGTGTACAGCTGAAAAATCCTGAACCTGACATTCATAAACCCATTGCAAACTAATGGTAGGCTATATAATTTTAGTCAGATGACAGTTATTACAACAGCATACTGACAAGATTCATGCTGTCTATAAAATGGCAGCCTCCTTGTAACATAAGCCTGAATAATTAAGTTAAAATACAACATACTGAAGTACAACTCTTTTTCTTACTGTTCAACAAAGACAATGGATCTCGTGAAAACTGAAAAAAAAGATTGTTTCACGCAGATGTTTCAATAAATAATAAAACACTGTAAAATTGAGTGTGTAAAATAAAACGTACTCTTAAAAGTGATGGAAATTTTTTGAACATTTTTTCCTACAACACTGAAAATATTTCCTCTACAACAACAATTGTTTTCTTTAGATGATATAATTACTCTGTCTTTAAGATTTATGATGTAATTTAATAAATTGTATGCTTTGAATTTTTCTTTCTCCTTACTCCTATATTTTTACATATATTTTTGAAATTCTGTGATTACAGCTTACAGAAAAAACATCTTAGAATGATCTAGCACATGAATCAGTGTCTTCTTTGCTACATTAGTCTTCCACTAAGATAAAAATTATATAGTCTCCTTCTCATTCTGCTGGAGAAAGCCCAAGCTTGAACCAATTTCAAAATTTAACAAACATAATGTAGACTAGGAAACATACAATGATTTATTATTTTTAGAATCATATCCCAGTAGTCATACTCTATTTGCAGGGAATATTTTTTTTTTTTTAATGAGGAATCAGAATTTAAATATAAAATTTACTCAACAGTACTACTAAAAATTTGACTTAGCAACCAAAACCAGATTTTACCCCAGGAGTCTTAAGTGTTCCCTCAAATTACAGTGAAATGCCTTTTATATCTGCTCCCTAACAGATACAGCAGTCACAAAGCTATAAACCTGCTGCAAACATAACCATGACACCAGAAGGCAAACTGATTACATCTTATGAGACCCACACTTCCATCTAAATGTGTTTCAGTAGCAAAACTCACTTAGACAAGTCCTGAGCCTATTTCCCCTGTAATTTCTCAGCAGGAATCAGCATAAGCAATACTTGGATGATCATATTTCTACAGGATTACCTGCTACAGGCAGTACTTTTCTTTGCCTCTGGACAAAATAAAATAAATTAACACATTTCTCAGAAAGGCAATTGCAAAGGACTGAAGTATGTCCTGTGCCTCTGTGGGGATCTGTGCATTCCTACGTTTTCCACACGTTAGGTTATTGCATTTTTTAAACAAACAAAAAGGTAGAAGAGCTCCTCACAGTTTCAGCAACATTTACTCCTTTGGAGTTTTTTCATGCATCTTTCTTTTACTACCATCCTTTCATGACAAATTCTGCAGTTACTTTCTTTGCCAAAAGTAATTTTAAAAGCTGTCCTCATCCCCAAGAAGAAATCCTAAACAGTGGATGGCACACAGAGCCTCCACACAGGAACTCCTTAATACCATGCACTGTTCCATCAACAAATTCCTCTAAATCTGGAAAGTCATTCCCTGCCTCATCCCAATCTGCCTGGCTCCTTATAGTTCCCATTGACTCAAACTGGGATTGCATCCTCTCACCTCAACCTTCAAACCAGGAGTTTACTTTTTTCCCAGTTTCCTCTGCAGTAATAGCCTTGAAGATCAGCAGCACTGAAGTGGTGATACCCTTCTCCAACACCAAGGAAAAGTACAGCTACTCTTCCCTGCTTATGTCACATTTTCATCCTTTTGACTTGCACAATAACACAAAAATGAACGAACCTCATGGATCATGTGCATGGTAAGAGCACAGACCCTCCCTCTTTATCACGCTGGGGGCAGGAACCCTGCTCTGCCTGAGGAGGATCTCAGGCTGCCCCAAGGCTTGCACTGAGCTCCCCAGCCTGGCATCCCTGAGACTGACACACAGACTTCAGGAACTCCTCTGATCTGAAAGAATAAATGCCCTCAGGGAATTAAGTGGTGGCACTTGACCCCTATTTGGGCACAATACTGAGAATTTCTGATTTTCAGAAAAATCAGACACCATGGGGTTAGAATTCAGTTTGAAGGGTGATATTCACCTTTCTTGAATTATTTAAAAGTATACCTTAGAAATGTCAAAATTTTTGCCCTTTAGATACCCCCATATAAACTCAGAACAATCTTTTGATTAAATTACTGGGAAAATTTGTTCTGTCATGGCAGGAAGTCTCCAACACTAGACTTGATTTTCCATCTCATTGACTGTATTTAAACAAGCATTTAACAAATTGAGAAAACTCTCAGAGAATACAAATCTTTTTTCTTCCCAGGGTGCAGGAAGCTACATATGAGTACTACCAAAATCATTTCACTGGGGTTATTTTGGAGTTTGTACAACTGTTTGTAGCTGAAGCTAGTCTCCTGTCCACAGAGTGGTTTTGAACATGAACAAGATTTGAGGGGCCTTATACAGGTCCTATTTATCCAAGTTCTACAAAGTGTGAAAAGGGATGTTTAGTGAACAAATAAATGCAAGTTCCTAGTACTAATATTTGAGAAATCTCAATGGCATGATATCATTATCATTCAACAAGCATCTGTCTTTCCATCTCACATAATTAGTACTGTATTTGGAATTTTTGAAATTTCAAATTCACAAGACAAAGAAATAACAATTTTAAAGAACAAGTCCTATATAGGAACAAAATAACAATATAAATTCACATAATATTTTATGTAGTTTTTGCTTTTCTTTGTACAATTAAATGTAAACAATTTTATGTTTTGGTTTATTACTAGTTGAAACATTATTTAATATGATGCAATTCCAAAGTTTAACTGCACAAACTTAACATTCTATTTAAAATAGCCTCTGCCACTGGGAAACAAGTTAAAAAAGAAATTGTAACTTTTTACTGAAATTCATTTAAAATATGTAACTCTTCAACTATATACCTTTGTATGGATTTGCTAAGAAAGATGAAACCATCACCAAGACAACTTCTAAACATAATGAGAATCAAACATACACACATACCCACACATTTTATTCTGTCAGTCAAATAATTTCCAAGAGACTTAGAAGTGACATTAGGATTAAGTAGAATCTGTCATTTAGAAAAACAAAACAAAAAAGCAAAAGCCAACAAGCGAACAAAAACCAAACTAACCAGCATCAACCAAAACAGGAACTTGTGCTGCGTTGTCTATGGACTGAATGGATGGGTGAATGGCAACACAGTGAGAAAAAATTGTATTACTTTTGGATGCAGCAGTTAAACATGAAAAAGGAATACTGGTCAAAACTGAGGCTGGTTCCAATAGCAAAAAAAAAATCTTCTGAAATCACGAAGATTAGATATTTTCTCAGTATACTAATGCCCTCTACTTTGATTAGAAGCACAATGAAATTTGAGACACAAATCATCTGTTATTTTGTTTTTCCCCATGGCTAGTACTGCACAGCTCCATTTTTTTTACTGAGAGTGATATGCTCCTAATTAAAAAAAAAAAANTCCAAAATAAAAAAAAAAAAAAAAAAAAAAGCCACAAAAACATGTTAGTAAGGACCCAATTAAAAAAAATAGCCCTATTTCTAAGTATATCATCACAAAGTCAGAAGCCCAGGTATGTACATGACTTTTGATACTTGAACCTCTAATGTAAATGCAGTAAGACAGCAAATTCCTATAGCCTAATTGAAATACCTAGCCAGAACTTATAGGAATTTTAAGTAAATTTAATGTATTTTTCAGAAAAGTTGTTCAGGGATACAGAAAAACAAGTCTCAAGTTGACTTTTGACTTTAAAAAGTTTAGAGGTTTCATCTATTAGAAAAATATCAAAACTGAACAAGAACAACCTAACAAATTAGGAGACAAAAATATATTCAGAATAATTTTAAAAATAAGCAAATTGAAATCACTTCAGAACACTCTGGGTATTGTGAAGTATGACTCTAATATCTAATTAAAAAAATCAAATTTGCAAAATTTCAGACTTACTTCCTTCTTCCAACCAGGCTGATCTGAAGCAGCTTTTCTTCCATCTTGCTCTGATATGAATGTTTTATTCACATTCCTGTTTAATCTCCCTTTCAGATAATCCCTGAAAATACATTATATGTCTGAAAGTTTTCCCCTCTATTTGGTTATGTTTAAGGTGTTCAAAACCACACAGTTATTTGACTGAGTCTTAAGGAATTTATAGCTACAAAATGATGGAGCCAATTTTTCTGGTCACTTGGCTTAGTTACCGCAGCAGCAAAGCAGCAAAGATGGACTGAGCCAAAATTCCTTGAATCCAGCAGAGTTTACTCTCAAAGAACTCACATTTTCAGAGCATTAGGGTAGCTATTCTCAGGTTTCTGTATGGGTTTTGTGTTGGGCATCTCACTCACAGGTCAAGGGGACTGACTCAGGCAGGTTCCCTGATTTCTCTAAGTGAGCAGGGAATAAATGGCTCAGAGATGTGTGAGAGATTTAGGTCTATTGACTGTCAGGTCAGTGGTAGATTAGACTGACACAGCTCAACGTCTGTTAGCTTTGCAAGGTTCATGTCTGGCCAGTCACTGAAATAATTTCAGAAAATCACAAGTTTACTCCTGCAAAAAGCAGCAAACAACATTCCTTACTGCTATATACCATCACTATACCAATATCCTTCATGTATTTATCTATTTTACATATTATTTTACCCTAATTACAGTTAACACTTCAGCAAAGAGAGGTGAGCACATGTTCTTCTGTAAGCAACTATCCACACCTGCATGGATCTTCCCTCCTTCCCATCACAACTTCATTTCCATAACAGCCTTTGATTAAAGGGAACTACCTAATTACTTCTGGAAATCCCAGCAAGCTGTATCAAATGGCAAACCTGATTTGATCTAAGAATAATTCCCTTTACAAGGGCTCTTCCCTGGAATGCTGTACTTAGCTTCTGTGTTCCCCTATTCACTGTTTGCTACGGTTTCTCCACATTTGGCATTTCTAAAAAGATCAAAACAGAAGCACTTGAGACTTCCTATCCCCCTGCTCTGAGGCCAATATTTATTTGAGTACAACCCAATTCCTAGTCCAGTAAGTTTCTAATTCTTCCTGATAAGTACATGCTTATACATCAAACCAAAACCTTATGAAAAGCATCACACACAGAAATAAAATCTCTGAAAAAGGATTGGCCATGAACAAATCTTTGTGAGCTGTATTGCCACCCACTGTATGAAAACACTGAACTAGAAGTGAGGCAAACTCTTTGCTATGCTTGTAGAAATTTTGGGACAATCAGGCAACTCACTCAAACCCTGAACTGTGCCATGTTGCCTTCCAGCATTTATTTGTTCCATGTAGACTTCTTGTCCTCCTTAGCCTATAAATAGCTGAAAACAGGGGACACCTTGCAAATAAGCCATGCAGGTATTGTGTGAGCAGAATTTTCAGAAATGGATAATGATTTAGGATGTCCAAGTTTAGTGGCCTCAGAAAGGACTTTTCAGATGGCAGACGCTTAACTTCTTAAAGTCTTTAAGCCATCTTAAACTGACTTCTGAGACACTCAAACTTACCATTTATTTCAAAATGTCAGCCTCTGTACTGCAGACAGCTTAATGCCACAAAAAGGAGTCTTTTTGCTTTTTAAAGCAGCTCAGATTAAAGTTATGTAATATAGCAGATAACCATGAGCACGTTGTGAACCAAAAGGCTTTGTAATATTTCAATATATTGTGAATTTTGTTTGCCACTTGCACAACTCTGCTGTGCCTTTCACTCTGTCTTCTTGTTTCACGCCTGAATCAATGGTATGACAAATCTCAAATTCTGATTTAATAGTCACCTGAAGGCTGAGTTTTTGTCAGTATTGTGCCTGATACAGTAGAAATAATCATCATCCAGATATCAAAACAGTTATTTTGCATTATTATCAATCCATTAAAAATAGGTAATTGCATGAAATCAGATAGACGTTTGAGAGAATGTAGACTGTATGTAATAATTTTCCAGTGGATGGCAGGTTGAGAATCAGTCTGAATTTCAGATGTTACAACAGGATTGTGATTCCTTCTAGTAACAGAAATGGAAAAAAGCAAGTATAGAAAGCAAAAGAAAACTGATTATTTTTTAATTGTTTAAATTGTTAAAAAGTATGGGAAAAATAAGAGAAATCAAAGGAAGTCAAATCAAAAGCTGAACTGAACTTATCTGAGAAGCCAAGTAGAGTTAACAGATTTATTTAGGAGTTAGTTTTGTCAGAGAAATGACTATACTATCCTTCATTTTAATCCTTGAGACAGTCTGCATATCATTTTACACTTGAAATACTACACTCATGAAGATAACTGCTCTGTGGACTAGATTCCATCAAATGCCATTCCTAAAGATGAAGGAATTAAGAGGCAAAGTACCTGGAGAAATTCAACAACTGAATAGCTCATGGGCCAAGCATGCATGACAGAAAGACCATGGAGTCCTTTGGATTTAGAGGAAAAGCACAACAAAACTCTGGCTGCTGGGAAAACACCTTGAGAGAGACAGAGTTACTTCCCATGAGAGCCTGGAAGTCCCACCCATGCTGGGAACTCATTTCCAGTATTGCATGGGGAGGAAAGGGGAAAAGGAAGCCAAGCTCAGCTCCAACCCACCACCACAGACACTTAAGCTGAAATTCCTGAGGGTCCATCTAGGCTTACAGGCTGAACAAAAGCACATTCCTGGCAAGCAACTCCTACCTTGAAACTCTGAAAGCAACGCTCCATTGTAATCAAGACACAGCACTCCTTTTAATCCTCCAGTCTATTAAATTCAATTATTGTGGTATGCTGCACTCTTAAATAAAAGGAACACATACAGTCTGTTTTTATAGGAAATCATGTTACAGGATATGGTATTAATTATTTGTACCAAAATGAAATAAGAAATGTAATCAAAAGGTTATACACAGATCTGAAAAAGAACTAATTACAGTAAAACCTTGGTGTTTTTGCTAGTAGTCTTAGTCAGGGAAAATGGATATTTATTACAAGTATACTCTTGGCAGGTTGTTCAGAGAGAAGACATTCACAAAAGAAACTGTGAAATAATTAATACACAAAGGACCTTTTTGATGATACATAAATAGACTTTACTTCGATGAGATGTTGCATCCAGATTTAGCAGTGGGATACCAGACCAATTTAACATTATCAGCAAAACCTTAGACCAGATACTAAATTACTGTTGCTTTTAATGAGAGTAGACAATACCTATGCATGCACCTTTACTGAACAGGATGCAGGATACAGTATTCCAACAGAGCAGCAGCAGTATTTTTTTCTTATGGGCTCACAAATACAATCTAAAGACAATTTCATCTGTGTTATTAATTAGGAACAGTTTTCAGCAGTTGATACAAATGGCCATCCACATTTAACACGTGGCTCCAAGCAGTCATTGGCAAATAACTAAATGGAAGGGTTCATTCTCTCTTTATCATCAGTAAAGATACAGAATTCCCTCCAATAAGGGATTCCTGCTATTCTCACCACTTTTTGAGATAGACACCTCCAAGAGAGCACTCTAATGGTTTCATCAGCACAATTAAACCTTGTATATTGGTTTTGTAATTCTCTCAGGCCTGTGTCTCTCTGGGTTGACTTCATCCTGATCAATACATGGTCCTCTGGTGTAGCTCCTGTTTCTCTCTCTGTGCTTCCAAGGCCTCTGCTATGACATTCTTCCCCTACAGACCAGCAGTGGTTTCCTGCAACCATACGCACAGAAAACATACAGCACTTTCTCAGCTACTGCTATCAGTAGCTAATTACAGAAAAGCTATTAAAAGCAGTATGAATGTCTCTCTTTCAGGTCAAAGTGGAGATATTACTTCTAGAGTATAACAAGCAAGATTGAGGCAACACATCCCTTCTGCCTGCTCTATGGGACCCCGTAAGGCATTAGAAAAACCTTCTTAAATAGAGCACACAATGATTGTCCAAGTCCATAAGGATAGAAAAGGGCACTTCTATCCCTAATGGCAGCATAATTCCTGTGCAATAAAAAGAAACATTCAAATAGAGGTCATACTGCTGTTCTCACTGAGTTGTTATGAGACATGGAAATGAAAAAAGAGGAAGAAGTAGAGCACTAGTGCGCTCTTGAACTGGTGAAAGCAAACCACAAGGTCCAAACTCTTGGACCCAAAACTCTGTTCCTGTCATTTTCTACCTGTGCCATCTGTGCACTCCAACTTTTGCTCCTCTCCAAATCACAGATGTCTCTGGAGCACTTCCAGGGCTGGGACCACAGGCTGAGGGGGCTGCAAGCAAATACTGGGTAAGCTGAAGTAGTTTTGGTCCTCTCAAATTAACTTTCTAAATATTTAATAATTTACTTATTCTAAATAACTAATAACTTATTCTAAATAATTTACTTATTCTAAATAATGTGCATCCTGCATAAAGGTTTGCTTACAATTTTCCTAATGCACAGTACTACCTTCTGATCTCTGATGATATTACTGGAAGTAGGAAACCAAAACAAACCTTGGGTAGTTCCATTAGTAACTAACAGTGTATTTATCTGATGGCTGACTTGAGAATAAATGCCAAAATTGAAAAAAAAATTAAAAAAGGGTAAATCAGTATTACCACATGTGCCAAGCAATTTGCTGCATTATTCTTCAAAAAGTCATGACAATACTGCTACATGGGTGATGTAAAAAATTAAAAAATCTAATTAAAAAAAACTGATTAAAAAAACCCTTATGTCAGACTATGAGTAAAATATGAGTAAAATCTCACCAAAGTCTTGCTGGAGATGAGTTTTAGTGTCAGACCTCAAATGCAGCAAATTGTACCTTCAGAGATTTTTTCTCATTCCTCCCCTGAGACCCCAGCACAAGCAGTGCTGATGAAACGAGGGATCCAGTAAGTGGAGGGGACACCTCAGCAATGTACTCAGAGAGCTGCTGAGTGCATGACAACACCAAGCAGGCACTTACAGCCAGGCAGCACACACATTTGCTGCCTGCCATTTCTCCTGCCTCCTAGGTTATTTTCTTCAGAGCCACACATTTGTCTCTTTTTTTTTTTTATTCCATGAAAAAAACCATACTAAATGAAGGTATATTGTCTGAAAAAAAAAAAAATCAAAGCAATCTGATCGCTTTTTGTCTGTTGCTTGACAGCCAGAATATTATAACAACTGTTTTGGGACTGTGTCTGATTTCATAATTTGTACATCTTTTTGTGCAAAAGAAAAAACAGGTTTATTGAAGCAGTTAAAACTTTATTTTCACTAGGCCAAGTACATAATCAAAAAAAAAAAAATCTAATATCTACAGCAGAATAAAACAAAAAATGGCTGTATAAAAGTAGTAATACCCAGCTCTCAAAATCACAGTGGTCTCATGTTAAGTTCGGTCAAGTTGTTCTGATCCACTGCAGACTCTCACATTTTTTACTCTTAAATGGAAACAAATCAAGCAATTACACATGATGAAGCAGTTATAGGTCAGTTCACAGCATAGATGTTTTCTGTAATGTGTATTTTGGTTTTAAATGAGGAATGTAAAAAGGGAAGAGGATACTTCAGATTTTCCTGATTATCCCATTCATTTTCTTTGCACTTGAGTTCTAAATTAGGCAGCTGTTCAGATCTCTAATCATAACAATAAACCTAATCTCCAAACATAAACCATTCAAAAAGTATTTTAATACCCTCTAAAGAAGCTTTCTTGGACATTTTGTATTTTTTAAATCATGAGTTACACATCAAAGTAAAAAGAGTTAGTAAAATCAATTTATGCAGTCTTCACAGTGTTCATCAATTATTAATGTGAACCAAATCATATCAAAACTTCTTTTTTTCTTCTCACTATATGCTTTGATTCCACTTACCATTCATGACACAACTCCTTTTTGGAATGTATTTTGCTTTTTTCCTTTTATTTTTTTGTTTACACACTACATAAGGGCTTCCTGAAATTACAGCTAAGATAAAAAGCCTATGCAATCTTTAGTTCTCTTTTTCATCTTTCTTTTCCTCTATAATTCCAACAAAAAACAAATTATACTGACCATGAAATCAAGATGTTAGAAATAACTGGCCTCTGTAGTGCTTTTAAGTTAATATACACACACATGCATACAAATTTCAAACACATATCATGTACTTGCAGATAAATCATAGGCTTTCTCTACTATACTCACAGAAGAGATGTTTCAGCAGATAATATTTTTATAGCTGCTCTTGCATAATAATAACTATGACAAATATAACGCTTCACTCGGTAATTATTTGCTGCACAGTCAAACACTGTTGCAGTCAAAAACTACTCTTGAGAAATGACAGAAATACCCATCAAAATTCCATGCTCTGGTGTTTCCCTCGCCTTCCTGTTGGTTTTGTTAATTAATCTTTTTTAGCATGCATCTGCAGGAAAAAACCAGAAAAGATACAATCAAAGAAACTATTTTATCTGTATCTAAATCAGGCAGAATTCAGACCATCAGGCACAGTAAGAATTAATGAGATGTTACATTTTGTTCGCAGAATTAACATGAAATAATTATCTGTGATGTCCTTGATCTAGACAAATATTCACCACCACTTTTCAGTGCAATAAAATGAAGCAAATTCTGAAAACTAGGTTAAGACATTTGTTCTCATAAATGTCTGTAATTGTTCCTTACAAATTTTCTGTTACTTCCTAGATATCTTTTTCTTTTTTTTTCTCTTTTCTTTTTAACATGCTTCCTGTTCTCTTCTGGTTTCTGCTTAATTCAGTAGAGAAGGTATTGTATAGGAATCCACAGAGAACTTTTAGGTTGAATGGCATGTGCTCAAACTCTTCCTGCCAACTCCAACATAGTCAGGGCACCACCTTTACCATCTCCACGTGGCTGCCTAATCACCATCACTTCCCTAAGCAAATCCAGGTAACTGAGAGACCCTTCACTTTTCTTGGGGTGGTGAATACTGACCAGGCAGTCTGAATAAAGAAAAAAAAAAAACTGAAGTTATTTCAACAGCTGTGTACCACTGTGTTGTTCTATTCTTTTAGCTTATAAAAAGAATCAACTCGAGATTTTTATCCTGTAAGATAATTGAGCTCAAGGGCTTTTTGTCAATGGTTTTATTTTTCACTCAAGTTCCCAGAGCTAAGAGCTGTCTTGATATTTAGTGAGAGAGGATATGGCTCTGAAATAAATAAGCACTTATTTGTAGACCCATTTATATTATTTTGCTACCATGAAATAGTCTTTTTATCTTTTATTTTTTTAAATCCATCAAGATCCCATTTACACAAGAGTTTTTATCATGCTGTTACTTAAGAAAAAAAAACCAAACCAACCATATCCTTTCCATCCCTTCTCCCTTCAACCCAAAAACACACAGCCTTCTTCTGAAGCAAACTTCAAGTATTTATGATGAGGTGGACCCCATCCTTTTCTAAAGGCAGAGGAATAACTTTTTCCCAGGGCTTGGAGCAGAGGTGCTGCTCCCACCATCCGAATGTGGCGTGTACCAAGGAGCACCACAGGGCTCACAAACTCTGCCACCCATAAGTACCGGGGGAAAAAAAGTGACAAAATAAAGTGACAGAATATCCTGCAAAGTCCAATTTTACAGCAGAAGGAATCTCTAATTTTATGCACCAAAATTCTAATAAATGCTTTGGAGTATTTCCATATTATTCTGTAACTTGTGTGTGGTTTAGGGGAGTTTCGTTGTTTTTTGTTTGTTTGTTTATCTGTCTGCTTAGCTTGCTGTTTGTTTTTTTTTTTTTTTGGTTTGTTTTGTTTTCTGAAAAGGAATAGCTATTAGGTGTGACTGTACCCTGCACAGCCCTGTGTAGAATTATTATGTCAGCCTAATCTCTGTCTCTACTCTACCAATGCCATTATACTCTTTCAGGAAATGTTATCTATTCAACAACTTGCTCCAGTTATCATAATACATTTCACATTCAACAAAAAATGGGACATTATTAGATAATAAGATACATGGTTCATTTCCTAGTGTGCATAAAGCAGTATATTATGTGTATGCAACTCTTGCTAATTAGAGCATTCACCTACCTCCATATTTCAGACCTAATAATTGCCACTTTGAATATTCTACATCTTGGCTTGTCCCATACCCATTTCAAATGTCCCTTCAGTGGCTGCCCAAAAGCTTAATAGCAATTTATGCAGGATATACAGCTGATGTCAGTATATTTGTCTGCCATAAACCTTTGGCAGCAGGATACCCTTGCAGCACTCATCCTCCTCACCCCATGATACTTCTTAGCCCTTCTTGCTTTCATCCAAGTTTACAAGTTTCACTCTCAAGTTTAATGACTCACTCCTGTGCAGTCAATTTTACACCAGGCATTTGTTTGTATTTCAAGCAGTGGTTCCTGTACACTTACATTACCTAGCATTTTCATGGACATGCTAAATTAACTTTTCTTGACTACGCTTAGATATAGTTTGGGGACAGGATTAAAACTCACATCAGCTTGTTTCAGCAGCAGCACCTCTGAATGCAACATTTCCATTCCTTTCTCAAATATATCCTCTAAAATCATAAAGCATCAGCTCAAATATGCAATTACATGCCACTTAAATAACATAGAGAACAATTTGAAAAGTCTCATCAGCAAGCAAAGTAAAATACAAAAAAAAAGAAATCACCAACAGTATATTTGGCTATTTATTGACAAACATTTTCGCTAATATAGAAAAATACCTAAAGCAACGTGCAATTATGCTTGAAAATAATTCACTGTTAATTTCCAGAACCTGGGATTTCAGCACTTATTCTGCTGGCATCATCACAGAAGGAGAGACCACCTTTTCCCTCAACCACTCTTACAAAAGGGATTCCCTTTCCTGGAAATCCAGATGAACATTTCCAGCAAGAATCATGTATAGTGCCTTTGTTGGATGTGAGGTTTGGTTTTGGTTTTTTGTAAGCAGGCCTAAAAATATTGTTCTCCCTTACTTATTCACAGTGGTTCATCAGTATGATTTTTAAAGAACAAAACCAAATTACTGGCATATAGAGGTCATGTGGTTTATAAAGTAGCATCAATTAAATATATTAAAATTATACTCTCTCATTTACAAGAGAAAATTAATGAGTATTAGCTGTACTTTTTGTTTTCTAGATGAAAACAGTAGGATTTCACCTTGAATAATGCATGACTGCTTGGATTAAAAAAATGGAAAGGACATGGTTTTTTTTGTGTTCTATCATCTACTTGGTGTTTTGTAAGGAATTCCCATTGCACCCATCAAAGGCTGAAATTAATTATAAAACCACATATATCTAAAATGCTGGTGCATTTATGCAATTTTCAAAGATGACAACATAATGGATTTTTCTGTTAGTGTACAGTTAGCTACAGGACTTGTACCGTATTTGACATATTAAGAAATGCTTTCTTAAGACCTTAATCTCTGAATATTGACACTTTTTTCCTCCCTGCTTCATATACAGTTTGGCTTTCAGAAGAACTTTTCATTCCCCCTGAAGTAGTGGAAATTATCATTTTCTGATACAGAAGTGTATTTTGGGATATTCACACACAGTCTGTGGCTCTGATGTATATGCACACATTGGGAAAGTGGAGAGTTAAAAAAAGTTTTGTGAATGCTCACACATTAAACATATTCAACATGATTGCATCCAGCTGTCAGTCATGGGACAGACAAAACTGTAAGACCCAGGAGTAGAAGGTTCCTGTAAGACCCTGAAGGATTCCTAAGCCATCTGTATTTTCAAGGACAGGTCTCTTGGAAGAGCATTAACTGACATGAAAAAGCACTTAGAAATGATGCACACGAGTAAATACTGCAAATGGTACAATGGTGAATAATTGTAACAACCTCTTAAATGAAATGTTCTGCACATAAAGAGGCTCCAGGCAGCCTCTGTTCCTCTGTTCTCAGAGTTCTTCATTGTTTATTGCTGAAAGCTTGTAAGTGTCATGTATAGCAGTTTCATGTTTATGACACCCTAGATAAGCCACTGAATTTCAACAGAGATTCTTATGTCCAGCAATTTTAAAGAAATGTCATGTCACTCCTTATAAAGGAGTGAAATAATATTTTTCACATGCCATAGGCACTTAAAAGTTTGCCTCTCTACTTTAAGAAATGCTGTGAGAAAAGGTGCCATCAACCCTCCACCATCCTATGGTAAAGTTTTGATTTAAAAATTATGCTTCAAGTAAAGTGCACATTTAAAAAAAGAATCCTGACAAAGACGAACTATGCTGTTTATGAATGTAAATATTAAGTATAAGCCTTTTTAATAAAATCCAAATTAAGCATGGCTTGAATGCTTTTTACCACAGATTTCACCAGCTTCTGGCATACCTGCTACAACTCTGAAACCCACTCACATATACAGAAATTACTTCATGACAGGCAATAAATGTTTTAGTTGTGTTTAACAGCTTTGGTCCATCCAGCTTCCACTAAATCAAGCCAAGCCCTTTGAAAGACCACAGGCCTTGGGTATCCCCCCACAGCAACATTCACAGCTTGTTCTTCCTGCTGTGGGACAAAAAGGTGCCCAAAGCTGCTGCCAGTAGAAAAGCTCCAGAAGGGCCACTGAAACATTCTGGGCTCTCCCCAAATGTTTATTCCTGTAGATCTGGAAGGAGCCAGACCAATCCCACCCCACTCTGTTCCGTGGCACCTGTGTTGTCTGGGAGGGACAAAGGACCATCCAGCCACCTCCACCTGCAGGGTGGCACCACGAGACCCACAGAGGACACCACCAGGGTCAGCCTGGGCTCCATCACGATGACAGTGAGTCACAGCAGCAGCAGGTCACCCCAGCTACCTCCTGGCACGTGCACTCTCTGGCCAAATTGGGGTTGAATGGCTGTGTCTGCTCCTGGAAGCTTTACAAACCCACAGAACCCAGCACAGCTGAGACACATTAGGGGATAACATTCTCTGTTTCCTGAGGAGAGTTAGCAGGTACACAGTAAATGTTACATGTTCCAGATTAGTCTTTCCTTTAGTTTCATGCTGAAAATATTCAAGTTTCTCAAAGCTTCATTTACATTACTGAATTGCAGATTCAAGTTATCTTACTGGATTCAGTGAGTTATCCACAGCCTGATACATGCCTACCTATCCCAAAATGAGATGTGCATTAAATCATGCCCTTTGCAAGACATATTTTATACTTCCATGTAATTTGTACAACTTATTATCAGCCTTACTGTCAGAGACAACACAAAAACTGTTCAACTGAGAAAATAATTCATTTTCCTTTGATTCTGAGAGAGAGGAATACCAAGAAGAATATGAAAAAGGTGATAAGCATGTGTTACTGATTTTAAATATTCAAGAAATTTATTCAAGGACTTTGAAATGTCATGGACATCAGGCTGTGAAATTATTATTTTGATGCTATATACAGTAAAATATAAAGGTGCATTAGTGCCGTGCCATATGATATTTCCCAAGTGATTGCTTCCCCATTTTCTATGTCAATCAGGCAACTTTTTGTTAAATAGCATTTATAGATTTTGTTTCTTTTGTGTATTTTTAAATGAGAAGTCTATTAGCTTTATTTCTCCAAGTCCATAATGCTCAAACAGACTAAACATTTTGATTAAATACATGCTTTCCTAAATTTAAAGCATTCTTAGAGAATAGCTTTTTATGTATTTTCTAAATTGTGTCTAAAAGTTTTCAGTCACTAACATAAAAAAGAAAATAAAAGTAGAAGGTCATTTTTGAACACATGCTGGACAATACTAAAAATACTTCCACTCATTACACTGATTGTGTTTCAGAATACGTAAAAAGAACGAACAGGTTGAAAAAAGAACAAAATGTTCTGATTTCGCTTGTAGTGTAAGGTGCAGGAGTGGCACAGGCAGGCTCTGAATCAACTGTCCTTTAAATGGACATGGCACAGCAGGAATACTCAGAAATACCAACAGTGCTAGGTCTCCGCACCCCAGAGAAGACCACTCAACATCCATCCCCTCAGCAAAGCCCCCCCTGGCCCAGGGGGCTGTCCTGGGAGGCTGTGGGGGCCCAGGGGGCAACACCCACCGTGGTACCCAGCCCTGCACTGCCACTGCCACCCCCACCAGCCCACACAGCCCACTGTCCCCTTAAGGTGACATTTAGAGGGGACCACAGATGGATTTGACTTTCTTGGTCCCTGTTACATCTCTGTTTTTCAATCTGCAGCTTCTGGCTCCCAGGCTGACGGGATTTTTCAGTCCTGTGATTTTCACAGAATCACCAAATGGGTCAGGTTAGAAGGGATCATGATGGGTCATTGGTACAACCTCCCTGCTCAAGCAAAGTCATCCCAGAGCACATGGCACAGGATTGTGTCCAGCCAGTTCTGGAATATCTCCAGTGTGGGAGACTCCACACCCTCTCTGGGCAGTCTGTCCCAGTGCTTGGTCTCTGCACAGTGAAGAATTTCTTCCTCATGTTCAGGTGGAACTTCCTGGGCATCAGTTCCTGCCCATTCCTCCTGTCCCATCGCCCCAGGGAGCAGAGCCTGGTCCATCCCCTGAGCCCTCCCTGCAGGCACTGACAGACAGGGGTGAGGGCCCCTCTCAGCCCTCTCTTCTCGAGGCTGGACAGGCCCAGCTCCCTCAGCCTTTCCTAAGCTCCAGACCCCTCATCATCTTTGCCACCCTCCACTGGACCCACTCCAGGAGCTCCGTGTCTCTCCTGTCCTGAGGAGCCCTGAAGTGGACACAGCACTCCTGACAGCATTTGCCTTCGGTGAGTTTCAGACAGCTCTGCTCTGCCCATGTTTGCAGCCCACCAAGGTCCTTCTGAAGAGCTGCACAGCTCTGGTGCATCAGCCACTCCTCCCAGCTTTGTGTTCTTTTGTCATGTTTGAGCCTTACAGGAGTAAGGCATGCCTGCCTTACAGGAGTAAGGCATTTCCTCAACACCTTGCTCTCCTATTTATGGATTTAATTAAGTAATAAAGGGAAAAAGAATCTTAGACTATGATAAGCTATTTACCAATAGAATACGAATGCTTTTATTGTGCACTTATGTAATTTATTATAGAAGTGATTAATATATTCAATATGCATTTCCTCCTAATGAGTGCTTCGTAATTGATTCATAACACTACCACAGTGTTTTCCTGCAAAATGCACAAGAAACAGTGGGGAAATTGACTATTGCAACTGAGTTCTGTAACATGTAATCAGTTAGAACTGCTTTGCCTTCCACTTAGGCAATAAGCAAACACTATATTGTGTAATAAGTCACGCCTGCTGTGTTGCTAGGCACTATACTAATGACTATGCTTAACATACGTGTAAATTATTACAGCCTTTCTCAGATCCTGCAGTGCCTCATTGCAATTTCTCATTTTTAAGTACAAGTGGAGAAAATACAAATTGAAGGAATTTTTTTACACAAAAACATGGTCTTTGGTTAAATAACCCCATGAAATAGCAAAAAAAAAAAAACCCCAAACCTAAAGTGCGACCACTTTTTATAATTTACGTAAAACACATAGAATTCAACAGAATAATAATTCAAGTACCTACTGGCAGGATTTAATAACAGCTGTCAGGCTGGGACTCCACTGTCCTAGACACAACTAACGCATATAAGCCCTTATAGTCCCTACCCCAACATATTAGGAAAAATTTCTACATGGAAAGGGTGATCAGAGGCATTGAAACACGTGCCCAGGGAAGTGGTGGAATCATTGTTCAAATGTGGCTCTTGGTGGTGCCTGGGTTAATGGTTGGACTCAGTTTTGGAGGTCTTTTCCAACCTTAATGATTTTATAATTCTACATTGTCAGTCAAGACACAATCCTAAGACAAAGCAAAATTAACCTCCTGTGATATTCCACCCTCAAAGGGAAGGGAACACCCAAGTTTAATAAAAACTTGTAGTTAAAAGAATAACAAAAGTCAGAGGATCCACAAAAACTCACAAAGTTTTAGTAGTAAATTACACACTTGGCATGGAAATTGGTATATTATATATTGGTATATGACCTACTAAATAAGGGAAAGGCAGCGAGTTTTGGATAAAGGGGTAAGCTGAAGTGAGAAAGTAAAGAAAAAAAAGAAAAGAAGGAAGAGAGAAAAAGACATCACCAGTCCTTGTTCCAGCGTTGGTACAGCCAATGCCCAGGGTCCTGGGGTGCACAGCCAGGCTTGGCTCTATATATATATAGGCTTTCCCTGCCCTGATGATAAGTTTCTTGCTTTCAATGCAAATTAGTTGTCATGTCCATTCTTCCAGACCTTTCTGGAAATCAGTCAGAGGCTTTTGACGTTTTGGGTGGTCCTGATCACCCTACAGCCCCTGCCTGTTTCTCAACTTCATTCCTTCTCTTGTGCTATTCTGTGTTGTGCTCATCTCCAGGAACTAGAACAAGGATGTTTGTCCCAGAAAAGTGCTTCCCTACCTCCACACAACCCCCTTCTCCAGGCACATCTTGCTCTTCCCCATGTATGGGGCATGTTATTACCATCAATTCTTGTCTGCAGTCCTTGGCTGGCTCCACGGCCATCCAGCTATCAGTGTTTGAGACATACACACTAACCCCTTATCTTTTGGGATTCCACACCCCCACACTTGCAATGAATACAGGAGCAAATATAAGGAGGCATGTCAGTTGTTCAGCTGGAGCCACTTCCTCCTCCTGTTGTTTCACTTGCCCAGATTTTGCTGAAAGAAAATTTAGAGAGGTAGGAAACAGCAGTAGAAGTCTGCCCAATGCTTTTTGAGGTTAGAACAGCCTGTTCCACCCCTCAGTATTCATTAATACTGCAGCTTGTCACTGAAAGCATTCCCTCTGTCTTTAACTTTTATCTCTTCCACAGTCTAATTAATAAAGTTCAGGCTGGAGTTTATTACTGTCTATAACTGTCTGAAGCAGTGAGACAGCTGTAGAGAGAGTTACTACAGAGGGAAGAAGCAGGGAAGAGTTCACCACATCTTTTGAACAAAACAAACCCAAATCACCCCCCCACTGCTCCCCTGCCACACTCAATCTGTTCAGGCACTCAAAACGGGAACAGTCACATCAAAAATCTACCTTGTCACTTCTATTAACTGGAGCTGTGATGCCAAATAAAGCTGTGTTAAGCACAATGAAAATGAGGCCTGAGAGGTTTGATGCTTGGGAGATCAAGGTGTGAATGCAAGACAGACAGAAAGAAATCTGCACTGCAATGAGAGGGAGCATTATGCATAATGCATCTTTTACCCTTCCACAACAGCAGATGAAATTTGCTTAAAAAATGTAAAGCTTTCTTCTTACACAACAGGTAAACCACTCATTTCCAGGAGCTTTCTTAGACTGATTTATTGACACACACAGACTGCTATTGATATATTGCAAAACACCATTAAGACAATCCATTTCTTTAAATCTTAACATCAAGCTAGAATTCAATTCAGTCAAACAATGCCCACGTATGGCCATTGTCTTGCTGCCATATGGAACCCTTTGAGAAACAGGAAAGAATGCAAGAGCAATAAAGCAAATTACTCCTACAAAGGAACAATAATGGAACAGTACACCTGCTTTCTCAGGAAGCATCAAACAATGCAAGTGTTGTTTTCTATGATTTTTGTCTCTCAAACATGTTATATACTTTACCTCACCAATACATGTGTTGCACTATATGAGATAAACCAAAATAACGAAAAAAAATCCAAACATAAAACAAAAAAACAAAATTGAAATTGTTCTCAAAAACCTCCAAAAAGTTCAAACAAAAGTTATGAAGTAACTTCAAATACTTATCCACAAGAGATAATGAAATGTGGAGTTGATCAGTGGATATCAAATACAGTGGATAAGGATTAATAAGATATTTTTGGTCAGAGTTCAATAGTTTCTTTCTGACAACAGAAAAACAATTTTTTCTCTGACAACACAAAACCATATTTGTATTTACCGGAAGAGGTAAAGAAATTATCTTTTTGTCAAATGTGCATTAAAACACCAGGAATAGAATATTCTCCAGAACACAGAGCTGCTGCAATAAGCAAAAATTAGTTTCTGAGGAAAACTACCATAAATATAAAATTATGAAAAAAAAGGAGGAATACTTATTATGAATCAACACACAGAAGAACAGAGGAGCTATCCTGAAGATGGAAAACACATGAATATAATCCAGTGATGATCAACAGACTTCCTTTAGTGCAAGACCTCTAGGGAAGGGCAAAAAAGCAGAAATTGGCTGATGAAATAAAGACATCTTCAGCAGGAGGCCTATATAAAACATAAACCAGCTTTCATAATATTGAAAAGTAAGTATGACTAATGACAGCCAGGAAAGATTTCCTCTGTGTGCTTTCTGATGTTCTGATCATGAAGTTTGTTTCCTACTTTGTAGTAAACAATCTGATTTTGGCAAGAGAGAGATGCTTCTAAATGTAAGCCCTGTGGGCATGTATCATGATCACCTCTTAAAGCTGAGACAGGCATCCTAAACCACCCTCAAGTTTCAAGCTCAGCTATGTGCTCAAAATGTGTACACAGATCCAAACCACTTTCTATTCTCATCAAGTGTTTTTAAGCTACAGGCCTTTATTTTACATAGCAGAATATATCCTTTATTTTAACCGACTTCATCAGGAGTTAAGGGTTCCCCACAACTTTGAGGATGAAGTGCCCATCACAGAGGAAGTGCCAAACACATCCCTGCCTGCACAGCTCCATCGAGTTGCACAACAGTGCCAAGCAGCTGCAGCAACTCCCCCATCTCCTCATGCTTCTCACACCTTGTAAGAGCCTCACTGCCCACTCTCAAGAGCACTTCAGCATGTTTTTCATGAAGTGTTTTTGTCACACAGCATGGACAAGCAGCAGGAGAATCTTAATACATACTCTGACATTAAGATCATCTAACATACACATGCAACAACAACAACAACAAAAAAAAGGAACACACGTGAGATATTGCTGCCTCTTCTCCGCTAAAAATTTTTCTCGAAAAATAACAGATTTGTGTCCTTCTGTTGTGTTTGGTGCTGTCTTCCCACCAATCTCTTGCTACTTCTAAAAGTGTACATATATTTGTCCTAATAGCTATGGAAAAAAGAGTCATTCTGATAGAGACTTTCTACACAGGCAAGCTGTGTTTGTTTTGGTTTTGGAGGTTTTTTAAAATTTTAATTTTTTGTTTAGACAGAGCACTTTGAAAACATGCCCTTTGCATAGTAGACGTTTTTTGCCTGTGGAGCCACAAAATTGGACATCAAGTTGTCAAATGGTATAAAATAAACTATTGCAAGTACAGCAGCTCACAGAGTAGGGAACCTACTAGAACATTATTTCCTAAGCATTTTGGAAGAGTTCTATGAAACCAAATATTCCTTGCCACTGAGTTTGCAAAAGGTAGGAGAGAGGTTCTAGCCTTCGACTTGAAAACATTAGCTAGATGAAGTTAAGGTTTCCTTAGGACGAAATAAGAAACTCTATTCAAATATTGCAAGTGCAATATCTTCAGGATATATTTTTGAAACACCTCCAGCACTGTAATTTTAGTTGCCTAGAGTAATTGAATTACATAAAAAGCTGACAATAAATGAAATTTTTTCTGCTTTGAATTTAAAAAGGTGAAATATTCAATGTGTTTGTCAAAACAGTTTGACTTTTTTTTCTCACTTTTCTGTGTGAGGAAGCACAACATCACTCTGCAAAGAAAAGAAAATTCTACAAAACCGAAAAAACACCTAAAGCTCCTGATTCTGGGAAAGCATTGATGGAAACTTACTTTTTATGTCCCACTGAAAATTGGGAGGAAAATTAGAAGAAAGAGAAAAGCATGTAACATTACATAACCAGCACTCTTTTTGGTACAACAGAGTATTTACATGAACAGAAATCATCATCTTCCTAGCCGGTTAGGAAAAAAAAATTATTTTTCCCTAACAATTTTGTAGAATCTTTCAGACAAAACTGGCTACAAATTACAACTCGAAATCAATAAGTCAGCAGATATTAAAGTTCTCAAAGCATATTTTTATGGACAATGGAATTTTGAAAAAAAAAAGCTAGTTTGAATCAGAACAACATTTTTTCTCTCCCCCATCCCACCTTGACAGCTCTAATTCCATGTCTATGAAGCTTTAGAAGTAATTCTCTTGAAGACTGGGACTTTGTAGCAATTATCTTATTTTAAGTTTACTTGGAAGATTCTTTTATTACCTTGCTGAGCAATAATCTTGAATGCAATATCTGAATCTAGCAAGTAGTAAAGGCCAAATATTCTAGAATTCAAACTCTCTCAACAAAAAAATTTCATCCCTGGTCATTCTTCAGATTTTTCCAATCCTTTGTCAAAGTTACTCCTGAATTTTATGCCAAAACATTTTACCATCTCAAATTCCAACACTGTTGCTGAAATCCTTTGTCCAGCATGTAAGCACCATGAGCTAGCAAAATTAATTATGTAACACATCAAAAAAGAAAAATGGCAATCAATATAAATATAAATATAGATATTGGAGTATCCATATTTTCCATCAATGAATGCTAAATTCAAGAGACAAAGAAACTAAACAAAAAATAAAAATTGGCAACAGTTACAGCCTGGCATTTCAAAAATAAACCTCCAGTGGAATGTGATAACTCCACTGTGGTATATGAAATATTATTTCTTCAGTTGTCTGAAAATAAGCTAACTGAGAAATAGCAGTTAATGAGTAGTAATTAGGTTTGAAGATTGAAATAGCAACAGGTGCTGCAAAACCAAACCTTTTATTTTTTCTGGTAACAGACTGTTTCAGACACCAGCCCTCTGACCAAGTGTGGTGACACTTCCCAACTTTGAGGCTGGATTTCCAGCTGGGGGCCATGTAAGCTGGCATTTGGACTACCTTGGGACAAGTACAGACAGAGGCTGGGCAGGGAAAATGTGGGACTCCACCAAGATGTGCAGGAACAATCCCCCAGTGCTGCCCATGAGTTCCAGCAAAAAGATGCTGCCCATCTTAAATAATGTTTACGACTCCCTGTAGAGGATATAGGATGCAAATTAAAATCAGAGCAAGGTGGAAACACACAAATCATTATTATTAATGATGACTATTGGTACAAACCCACCTCCAAAATATTTTCTGCAAGAATCATGATAAAGTTTCTTGGGGGAGCCCAAAGAGAATGATGTAGTGATCAGTTATGGCAATGTTTTAAGGGTGTTCCCTTTCAGGGGAGGGGTAAATACAGGATTCTGGCACTTGGCTGTGCCCAGGGAGATGCTGACAGACACAAATGGGGTTCAAGACACAAATAAGGTTCAAGGCCGATCTAAAGAGACCTCCCAGAAAATACATTGTCCAGTTTAGGTAAAGAAGGGGAGTAATTCAGTTATCAGAAACACAGATGCACAGATGCACAAGAGTGGAAGATACCCAATGACACCTGAGAAGTTGTAAAACTTGGGTTTGTTTGACATTGTTTGGGAAGGGTGCTGGTGGTTATTTTCATTTTGTTTGCTTGTGGGGTTTTTTGTTCAGTTTTGCTGGTTTGCTTTTTTTGATTTTTTGGGTGTGCATTTTGTTTTCATTAACACATTGCTAACTATTTACTTTGAGATGCTCTTTGATGTAAAGATCAATATACATGAGAATGTGAGAACACAATCATAGGATGACAGATAATTAGTAAATAGTGGTAGAGGAAAATTTAAAAAACAATGTAAAATGTAGGTGAGGGAAAAGTAGGTTTTATAAAAAATCGGTTTCATTTTTGCAAAAGCCCTGATCTTAAAAATGTCTTCTCAGTAGCATGTGCTTGCAAATATTCAGAGCTTTCTACTTGGTACATGTTTTTCCCCAAACTGTAACCAATGAGCTTTAAAAGCAATGCTAATCCTTCTGTATGTCATCTTATTCCTACTGACAGGTGAGAACAGCAATCTGAATCGTTTCCTAACATGTGTCCAATGTTGAGAACAACAGCAAAGTCAGACCTCAAAAGCCAACTGAAAGAATGAAGAAAAAACAAAAAAGTCCCTAAGATTTTAGGAGAGACATTAAAATTAAAGAAGCAAAAAGATCATCCCTATTTCAAATATCTCTCTCAATTTTTTATGGGTTGTATTAAATCATCACCAGTATTCAAAATATTACAGTTAACAGATTTCTCTGTTCTTCTGCCATATCCAATTACTAAACAAAAAACTACTGCTATAAAATGCAGTCTGTGCTGAAGACTACCACATTCCTATGGCTTCAAAAGAAATTCCACTTCAGTCTGACATCTGCTGCTAAGTTAAATCTGTGCTCCTGTGGATCCTGAGTTATATACCATAATATCAAAGTCAACATTTTTCCTTATGAAGTCAGCAGCTGGAAAATCAATTTATCAATCAACTATTAAGCCCCTATTACTTTACATATGTATTTTCAGTATATATTTAAGAGGTGAGGCAAAAATGTGTTTCTGCTGAATATTCCCCTGGACAGTTTACACTTCAAAGTGCATTTCACATTATAAGGAATACATAATCTGCTTACAGTTTTTTAGAGTCAGAAACCTTCAAATCACTTCATGGAGATTTTTCACTCTCCTTTACTCACTTTTTAGGCCATCACAAGTATGATGACACGAAACCTACCAAGCACTGCTGTCCCGAGCCAGCTGAATTCCCAGTCACCTGCAATGCCAGCAATTAATTCCAGTGACATGAACTAAAGTGATTTTAATTGTCACATTGAAAGTGAATACAGGACTAAATGCCTGTGAAGCACATGGAACAAGCTGCTGGAGACTTCAATCAATGTTAATATGTTCTGTTAGAATCACAGAGGGAGAGTAATAAAGACAGTGCAGCACACAAAAGGTGCAGAGGACTAAATTAAAAGCACAAACTTGAGCTAAAGACAAATCTGATCAAGGTTACACAAACTGCATGAGACCTGGAGACCAACAAGTAAGAAAAAGTATCAGAAATGTGACCAATATGAGAAAGGAAAACACCTTTTTAGGTGTGAGATGTAGCTGCTGTACATCTTATTCTAATATACTTCATCATCTTGTTTCATAAAATTCATGGTGATTTATTGCATTCTCAACAGTCCCATTCTGCCTATCTGCTGATTTCCACTATGCTTTTTATTACAAATATGAAACCTGTAAAAAACATGTCCATCCCAATATTATCCAAATGGGCATTCCCTTCACTGTTCTGAGGAACTGCTAAGGAGAAATGTCCCAAGCAGTATCACAGAGCCTTTCCACTACATCTGACACTTTGGTATTTCAACATGATAATGAGCAATAACTACCTCACCAGCAAGCCTCATACTCCTCCCATCTCTCTGGGTGACAGAACAATGCTCTCCTGTCAGCAGTTTCTGTCCAAGAGTCCCATCCACATTATTTGCCATATTTCACCTGAAGACATTTTCACAAAGATTAAATTATTTATTTCTGTTTAAAGCAGAATCTTCAGTGACCAGGACTGGTTAACACTATGTGCAACTGCAGAGTAACATTAAGTCTGGAAAGCTTAATGCAATCACAATACATCCTTCATTAAAAAAAGTCAGTCTGGAAAACTCAGATGATAATGTTGAGGAGGCAGCTATAGGGTTTAACTGTAAGGAACATATAGCACTATCTGTATATTGTTTCAACACAGAAGTCAGTGTTTCATGGTTTAGAGATTTTAGTCAAAAATTCTCCTAGAAAAAAAAATTCTGCGATTATGAACTGAAACCCCTCAAAAACATATTCTGTTATTTGGAGATGATTCACCCAAATTAATGTACGCAAAGAATCAGACTGTAGCTTCCATTTATGTCACAGGCAGCAGTAGAGTCAATATTCAAAATAAACAAAACAAAAAAACCCAACAAAATTCAAAACCCCCTGAATTTTGCTATTATCACTCGTTAGAGGACTAATCATACTCTGAGAAGTGCTGTAGACAAGTGGTTACTTTTCAAGTGCTTTAACCACACTGAGAAGATGCTGGGATTAGCTCAGCTGGGCAGAGCATGGTGCTAATACTGCCAAGGTTGTGGGTTCAATCCCTGTGTGGGCCATCTGCTTAAGAGCTGGGCTTGATGATCCTTCTGGGTCCCTTCCAACTCAGACTGCTCTGTGATTCTCTGGGAATAACCGGTTCTTGACAAACTGGCGAAGTGGTGATGTCCCACACAGATGGCAAGGAAATTCTCATAAAAAATAGAAATAAAACTAAAAAACACAGTGGCAAAGGTACTCAATTGCATCCATATATTATACCCAGTTATTACCCACCAGAGAGGGAAAATAAGCTAAGTGACACGAGCACTGACTGCATTCCCAGTCAGCAGTCCCCCTGCTCCATGATTAATAACTCGGGTATTTATCATGGCTATCCCTTTGTTCTGCCCATCCTTACATTAACAAGTTAAAACAGGTCCTAGAATGCTGGCTGGGAATATTTTGTTTTGCTTAGGAGCCCCTGCAGAAGCAGACCTGTCCTGCTGCAGCCTGCTCCTGATGGGAAGCTCCAGGACTGGATGGAGCAGCAGGTTCTGGTCCTTAGGCCAATGTCATGGGGGTCCCACCTGTGGTTAATGGGCAACCCCAGGAGCAACTTCTGCCGTATCTCACTTCTACTGACTTCAATGAATTTCCAAAGAGGACCAAATCTAGACTTAGCCTGCAGCTGCAGCTTAAGCCCCCAGTACTAAGATGGAAAAGATTACAAGCGACCCCCCTGCCCCATCTGTTGAAATGACACCACAAGCTCGAGGAGATTTTATTGCAGATCAAACGCAAACTTCAGTTTATACCCACCTTACACAACTGATGTGCACTGAAATATGTATTTCTCAAAATCTCTCTAGAAACAGCCAATCTCAAACCATCAGGAGGGGGAGAGAGCAGCAAGAAGTGGACAGTTTATAGGGAGAACAGCACAGCCATGCTGCATGGATTAAATTCAAGTTTATGGCATTCCCTGAATTATGTGAAGCAGCTGGAAAATGAAGTGACCTGCATCACCACCCACTCAAACATCTTCTTCTTGCCTTGGGGGTTTCCATCAAGTTTAAGTCTTGCTGCACAGCCTACAACATATTCTAAATAAATATTAGGACACTTTGATGAAAGGAAAATAAATCTCTCTTGAGCATGGTAGAGTTGGAATCATGGCTACTCACAAGATTTCACATTGGACAAGGTCTTACAAAATAAGTCATAGATAATAACAAGGGAAATAAATAGATGACCTAAAAGTTAGCTTTACATTTTTTACTTTCAGTAATCCATCCACTTCTCTTACTACTTCTTTAGTTAAATATAACCTGGTCAGTATTCTGAAAGTGTTTAATAAAGTTCTTTCGCATTATTATTATTAACACAGGGAAGAAGGAAGGCAAGTGACAGGGGAGTCAGGATAAATTACGTAGATAAACTTGAAATTTAGCAAAGATAAAGTCAAGTGTGGTAATAAATTACAAACAGCCCAAAAACAAGGAGAAGGAAGAGTCTGGGCAGCTTTGCCCTGCTAATGGAAACCTGTGTGGGCAGGGGTCCAGTTTAGGGACCGCTGGTGGGGCTGGCACTGGTGGCTGCACAGGGGTCACTTCAGCACAGCCCCTGGCCACGAGAGAAGTGCATAGCAGCAAGGGACACCTTCCCCAAGCCCTACCCCACTGCTTCTGCCATGAGGGACCAGGGCAGGAGCTGCAAAAGCAGTGAGTCACTTCCAGCAGGCACACAAAGCACATCACATGCCACTGCATATGGCAGGGATGTGAGCAGGTATGAGAATGCAGTTATTTCAGGCTACCATCCACCTGGATTGTTTCAGAAGCAGCAACTCAGAGGCTGGAAAAAAAAAATACAAATTGTGCCTTGTACTTTAAATGAGAGCAGCTAGAAAAGTACACACGGAGAAAGATTGTAACTAATTAATTAATTATTACAAGTTAAATTACATTAATTTCTATTATTCTCAGCATCTCAATTTTTTTATTATTATCATTTGGGGGGATGCAGGGTGTGACTGGGGGTTTTTTGTTTGTTTCTTCTTCCTTCAAAATTCTTCTCTTTCCATATCCCTACTGAAAAAAAAAAAGAAATGGTACTACATTTTACCAATATGCAAAATGTTCTTTTTTTCAGAGACTTGCAGTGTTGTGTTTACAGTTGGACTTGATGATCTTAAAGGTTTTTCTAATTTTTTTTTACTGGATTTTGACCAGAGGACCCTCAAACAACATTTTTTCTTTTAAAACATGAACCCTCTCTTTCATTAAACAAAAATGTCAAGATTCCCTTAATGTAAACTAATTCACAGATATTAGGAGTACCAATGGTTTTTTTTCCTGCAATATATTCAATTAATCTTTCTTAATACTCAATGCACCTTTCCCTCCCCAAGTGGCTTTACTTGAACTCACTTGATCACTTCAACTCCTCCACCACCTGAGAGAACATATATTCTTAGATAACCCTGATACCTATGACTATGAATGCTTCAGAGTTCCTTTTTTCTTTCTGAAAAACATTAATCACCTCATTTCTGGGTGGGGGAAAAAAGTTTCCTTTAAACTTCAATAAATACTACATTCAGAAAATTTATCTCTTGTTCTTATAATGAAATAAACAAAATTTATATTTCCATAACATTTCTCCACCCAAATAGCCTTATTCACTACCATGCCAAAAGGCTGTTTAGATTCTTCACATATTAAAATATTTTTTGGGGAGGAAGCAATTCAAGCCCCTCCTGCACGTTCCTGCTCATCAGGTATTGCAGATGCGCAGTAAGAACCCCCAGGGAAGCACACAGTGCCTGCAGGACACAGCGTTGCTCCGGAGGAGTTCCCTGTCCCACAGAAGGCTGCAGATGGCAGCTCCTGTGCATCCCTGGGCCCAGAGGCACCTGCTGCTCCAGGGTGGCACCTCTGCACCCCACTGGGGAGGGCACGGAGAAGGGAGCACCTGGCCAAGAGCCAGCAGGGAGATGGATGGAGAAAGCTGACTTGGCACTGAGGGGTGACAGCTGGGGACACACGAGGCTGGAGACATGGAGTTAGGCTTCTAGAAGATGCAGCAGAAACACTTGGTGCTTTTAATTTTGACCAGTAATTTAAGGCACACTCTCTAAAACTTCTTCGTAATTTAAAATGGCCCTGCTCCCTTGCAGTAATTTAGGCTGTTAATGAGTGTGGAGCAGGATGATTCAAAAGATATTACCTATGTTTCATGGCACCAACAGGCAAAGTGGTCATGCAGTGGGACCACTGACATAGTTATTTTCAGTATTTTATTTGTGTTACACATAAAGTCCATATTTTTCTATAAAATAAGTAACGCAAAGTTGTCTTGAACTGGGGACCTTTCAGTCTAATTTCAGACATATCTACAGATTGAAGTCAGATTCTCAGAAAATAAGTCTATATGAAAGTACTCTGGTGAATGAAGTAAAGTGCACCAGTTTAAATGCAAATTTTTGATCTAATTACTTCCACCTAACATATACATGTGCTACTATTAAAAGGAAAACATAGCTGAAAACTAAAATTCATCCCTGAGAAACTTCATCAGCAGAAACACAATTCTGAGGAACATAAATTTACGGCTACAGTTAATGACCTTTCTAGAATATATCAAGAAACCAACATAAAGAAAGCAGCAATAGATTTTCTATTATTCTTGGTAGTTTAAGTCTAAATCAATTCTTCACTTAGCATGGTATTTCTCCAAAACACTACACAAAGAAAATTAACCATTATAAAAAATGGACTAATTAATTGACTTTTAAAAAAAAAAGTCAGTCCCTGTAGATTATCTAGCAGATAAGTATCAATAGAAATACGTTACTTAAGACAATTAGTGAAAGGTTCAGAAGTTCATTCCTGCTTCGAAACAGCATTTAGGACCCTCCAAATCATTTCCGTCAAAACTGGATGGTTTATAAATCCATTTTTTAGTGATTTCCCATAAGGACACTAACGCTGCATCTCAGCTTGGAAGGGACTGAATTGAGCATGTTCCACCTCCACCAGGGCCTATCTGTGTACTGGGAGGAGGAAAAGCACACCCCAAGCACCTCCCAGCTCCTTTCTGTCACAGCCCTGGTCCCCATAAAGGAAACCACAGTGTTTTAAGAACCTTGAGGGCTCTCAGGACCAAGGGTGGCCCCTGGCACCCAGCTGCTGCCCTAGGTGAGACTCAGCCCCTCCTCTCTGCTGTCCAGGACATCATAGCTAGAGTGAGAAACCATGGCATTCTGATCCTTCAGCTCCACAGGATCCAGAAAGGAGAAGGTGAGGAAAACGGGATGGTAAACAGAAAATATGGCTAAAAAATCACCTGACCACAGTACAGGCTGGATGCTATTTTAGCCAATCCTTTCTGTGCCTGCATGAGCACCCTTTCCCCAGCAATGGACTACAGCACCTGCTAGTTTCAATAAAGGTAGTAAAAAATGATACCATTCTGTTTGAGCAGCAGATCAGATACATGTCCAGGTTTTCAGTTAGGAATATTCATGCATACACAACTATTATTGCATAAGGTTGCATTCAGTAGTCAATTAGAAAGTGCAACAGCAGGATCTAGGATCTGATGGTAATTCTGATTTTAAGAGTTCCACAAACACATGAGGTGAAAGGTTTAAAAGTGGTTTTTCAAAAAAAAGCCAAGAAACCTGATGCTATATAAAATACCACAGAGACAGTCAAGGACATTTAATACTTGGGAGGTCTGACCATTGGCTTCCATTTGAGAGTAATCACTTAGTATGCATTTGTAAATCCCACTGGGTATCTTCCCAAGTTCCTTGGAAATTTTTGGCCAAGTGTGCTCCTGGATCAGGAACTTTTGACTGAGCAAAATATTTCTGGCACCTTAAAGAGGCACATCACTGCTTAGTGGAATCTACAACAGCATCTAGACTCTACTGCTCATTGATTTCTTTAACTGCCTCTGCATAGCTTTAAAGTCTCAGCAGTTTTTCTTCTGATGCCCTTGGATGCCAAATCAGGATCTTTAAAGATGATCCATCTGGACTAAAGTAACAATGTTGTATTTTATAAATTACACGTATCAAAGTATGTTGAACATATATAGATATACCATTATGCTTCTTTTCATATTTAGCACTGGTTATTCAAGAAATACGCAAGTTACATGAATAAAACAACAGCAGAAATAACCCTGTGCTGAAAGCTTACAAGCATGAATTCTGCATAGAAATCCACACACAACATTTTCAGTGTAAGCCAATCTCACAGTGATGACATTAAAATACAAAGTTACACTCAGACATGACACTGTGGAGGAGTAAAAATATAAAAATAAATGCTTGTATGACTTTTGGGGAGAAGAGGCCAGAATGGGAGCATCTGTCAACACCCCTCTCACAGCACACAATTAAAGCAAGCTGCTCCCATGTCTGACCTTCCCATGGTTTGCTTCACCAAGTGAACTTGACTCACTTGGACAAAATTAGATAGGGCATTTTCAAATGCTCTCTATTCTAATTAGGTGTGTGCAGTGCAGCCTAGAGCTAGCCCAAGAGAAACCCCTTGACATGGTGTCCCACGGCACAGACAGACAGGATCTCAGCCCCCAAGGTCTCAATCCACAGTCCTGCTCTTGCTGGGCTGCCCTTTGTGCTCAAGTAGGCACTGCCTAACACCCTCTCATGGCAAGGGAAGAAGATAATTTGAACATTTTAATGGGAAATCTGTTGTTAAAATCCCTTAAGCCTCATAAGCAATCTGTAAGAAGCTTTTAGAAAGAAAAAGAATTTTTTTCTCCATACCTCCCCAAAGAAAGTGTTGGCTTCAGCAGTCCATTAACAGAAATGACTGCAGGTGCCTTTCCTACTAAAATTAAAAAGCTTTATGCTTACTCCTAATTCTATTATTTTTCATCATAAACATTGTCTCTCTAATCCTGAATTGTTCTATCTCTCAGTATCCTAACAGCAGCTCACATTTTCTCTGCTACGCAATTTTTTCCTCAAGGTCCAGGATTTTCTTATCTGGTGATTAAAACTGTTTAACCAATTTAACTACTTTTCATAGTAGCAGCACATCAATAAACGAGAGAATATTGTTTTTAGGGCTCCTACTGAGAAGATAAAACCCAGCAGTCTCCCAGTACAATAAAGATAAAACACACAGTATCACTCAGGCCAGAATGCTGCAGAAGGAAGTTGTAGTTCATGCTTTTCACAAACTCTGAGAAGTTCCTGGCCAGGGAGCACACCCAGGAGTGGTTGCTATTAGCAAGGGCACAGCTGGAAAACCACAGAGCATCAGGAGGCAGCCACTGCTAGGAAGCCTGCAGTCAATGTGGAAAACCTTGAGCATCAAGGACTTCCTGCAATCTGCCCGACAGATTATGGCCATGGTCATCCAGGCTACAGGCAAATGTGACCAGGGAAGTCACAAAGAGGATTAGTACTTTAACCACAGTGGCAAGATGACATGGCTCAGGATGGAGGTCTAAATATAGGCAGCAAAGAAAAAAATCGACTTAGTTATACAACCCATAGAATCATGTATGAAAAAGGGCAGAAAAGGGCAGAAGGGCAGAAAAGCAAAGGTCCAGGAAGCTGTTGGGTGGCTGATGTTTATATCCAGCTCCCTTGAGAAGCTCAGGCAATTGTAATAGCAGCCAGGTGTTTCAGAAACAGCCACCTGAAACCAAGGGAGCCCATAAACCTGCAGTGAATTTATAGCCGACTCCCGGGCTAAGATGATTTCTTTTAACCATGTCTATGGAACTGTCTACTCAGTTATTTTAACTTTGAGAGACAACTGTAAATAGATTGCTAAGAGGAACACTGCCATAAATCCTGCCTGGTGCTGTAGATCCAGGCATCCACTACCCAGCTCTCTGCTAGGTAAGTATCAGTCATATCCTGCACTTAGAAACAGCAGGAAGATGTGAGGAGAAGCTTTTTTCTGCCAGAACTTGTTCGTTAGGAGGTCCATGATGTCAATCAATGAAGAAACCTCACCAATGGTGAAGTACAAACTGGTATTTCCTAAAGGCAACCTTTCTCCACTGCAATCCAGAACTAAGGCTGGCAAAATAAACTTCAGGGTGAGCGAAAGGGAAGAAGATGGATGTGAGACTCACCAAGACAAGGGGAAAATCTAAACTCAAAACTAGAAGCAAAAACTATTTTTGCGGTATTTTCTGTAATTTAATGAGAGGTTACAGAGGTTGAAGTTTCATTAAAGAGTATTTATTATATATACACTTTCATCTTTAATAATATATCTATTAATATAACCCTTTTATTTTCTTTATTTCATAGACAGCTCTCAAAATATGGAATGGATTGGTTTTTTTTTTCAAACTTCAATTTACTACCTTTTAGTTGTTATTGGCCATTAGATTGAGAACTTACCTAATGAAAGTTACTTTACCTAATGTATCAGAAAGAATGAAAACATTCCATTCAAACAGAAAGAGGATTAAATAAAATAAAGCATGCCTAATTAATAATAAATTTGTTTCAGGGTTTTGTAATTTTTTATGTGGAAATCAAAGCTGCATAACGGAAATAATTTTAAAACACGCAAAATAATAATGAAAACAGCAAGGGGAGAAAATAAGAAATAATTTACTTAATGTTATTGTTTATCAAGCTAATAACGCTTATCTCTCTGGGGCACAATGAATACAAGTTAATGTTTATATAACTCACGGAAGCTGAAAGGTGCTATTTGAAGTAACAGGGATTAAAATATAGGTGTAGCTAATTCTTATTTTAATTTTCCATTTACATGGTAATTTTTTTTTATCACTGTTGCATCCAAATACTCTCACAAAAAGCTGAATTTGCAGCAAAAGGAAAATCCTTTTGTTCAAAAAATGACTGTTGGCTATGCTCGGTTTGAATTGCCATGCTGCTAAACTGACCTATTCCACAAGAAGATGCCAAATAAGAAGCCAAGACTTTTCTTTTCTGCTTGTTTACACAGACTACAGCCATGCCCTGCAGGTGTTCACTCTTCTCACTTTGGGTTTTCTGTTTTTCTTCTGCATGTACATAAACTCCCGTGGAAGGGCTTGTGCCCTGAGGGGCTAAGAAAAATTGCAGCCTTTTCAAAATAAGCTGTAACAGACTTTGGGAGCTGAGGGTGTGAGGGAAGCCAGCAATTCCAGCTGCAGGGAATGTTTGTCCCAAAACACACATGCTCCCTCCACTTTCTGAGACAGATCAGGAAAGTCTGCAGAAGTCCTTGTCTTCCAAAAACACATTTATCAACTCTCTCACAGAAGCTCTCCTGTTAGTACATCAGACACACAGACAGATTTGAACAATGACTGAGTTGGCAATATTTAATATCTTTGCATCTTATTTGTCATTTTCTAAACTACACCATCTTACACGTGCTACTCCAGTGTCAATGTCCTCCTGGTTCTGCTCCACGGGCTCCCCTGGAAACCAAATTCTTAAGAATAATCATTTAATTAATTCCTCTTCTCACCAACTGTGCCTCCCTAGCTTTACACACCAGCAAACTATGGCAGAGTTTACCTACCAAGAAAAGTGTCTAGTCCAAAATATAACAGGAAAACAAATAAGACCCAAGATCTGTCCCTCAACTAGTCCTCCCAAACAGCCTGTCTCTCATCTCAGGCTCCCACCACAATCTGCTGGAAATCCTCAGCTCAAGACATCACGCTAGTTTTGATATGAGCTGCCTTTGGAAAACTTTTTTTAAACAGAGAATGAATTTATGTGTATCTGCTTACCTTTATTTTCTCTTTCCATCAGTGTTTGGTTCATAATGCTGTTGAGATGATAGGAAATGGTCAGAGAAGGTCGTGTCCCTTTCCAGCTTTCCATCCCTCCTTTAAGAAGAGAAACCACATCTGCTAGTTCTGAGTGGTGTTTCCAGTGCCACACTATCTCTGGCTCTGCCATGTGGAATAGCTGCCATTGTGCAGCTCACTGAGGGCACTGGAACTCGGGCAGGGTCACCGGCCACTGCTGCAAAGCTGGCAGGCACACTTCCTCCTGGAGGCTGCTCGTCCTGGGGGCTTTGGCTCCTGCAGAAACCACCCCAAAAACATCACCTGCCTTTCTGGACTTGCAAAGGCATGACAATAATAAACATCTAAGACCACCAAAGGAAATTGGGCAGACTCTGTGAAAGCAGGGCTGACGCAGACATCTGTGTCACCCATGATAAATCAGACAGAAGTATTCAGAAGCAAGTAGTGACTCACATTACTCACCCAAACCAAATAAAATGAAAACTTGCCATAGAACAGGATAACCTTTAGTTTAAGGACACAACTATAAATCACAAAATGAAGATTTCTTTTTAGAAAAATATTTCCAAATTTACTGGCTCACCTTAAGCCTTTTCTATGTCAATCACTTGTGGACTGAGAGGAGAAGGTAGAGGATTCATTTCTCTTTATTCTTATAAATACAACCTTCTAATTTTTTGAAAGATCTTGGAGTCACCAAGACAGTGAAATATGTTTCATTATTAAAACTGATTTGCTTCACATTGACCATGAGTGCCAAGGGGAATTTAAACTCCTGCCTTGCAAAATAAACCATCAAACACAGAAGTTTCTTTTCTTGTGTTTACAACAGAGAAATACCAAGGCTTTCAAAAAAGCAGAGTGTCTACCCATTTTATCATCACAGTTTCTAAAATTAATTTTACAGTCTGAACATAGCAGTCCAGAACTGGGCAAAGGATATTAAATCTGCCAGGTCAGCCCAGGACTAACAGTAGCTATCAACAGTAGCTCAGTGGCTCCATTCAGAAAAAAAGGATTAGAATATATATCACCACAGGAGAAATCTTAAGAAAGTAGAAATCAAGATATTCCTGTGGTGCTAGTTTGGGAATATATATATGGGCACAGGAAAAATTGCCCACAACCCAGCTAAAACTCTTTTTTCCCCTTTCCCCAGTAAGTCAATTGACATAATCACAGTATTTCTGATCTGGCACATAATCAACAGGACGTGGATTAAAAAAAAAACAAATGAATGAACAACCAACCACAAACCAAAAAAAAAAAAAAAGAATGATTTTGTTTCTGTACAAACTAAGGTCTTCACACAGGCTGAGTAAGCAGCACAGCACATGGATGCCTAACAACGGCAGGTGGGATTTTTATTATTTTGTTCCCAACACGGCTTGGTCTGGTCAGCTTTCTGCAGAGAACAAGTCTACAGAAATCTTGGCAGTCTAGGAGAACTCTTGGGTCAAACAGGCATTGTTTGCATCAGGAGTAAAATAACTCAAAGTACAATCAAAACTCCAAAGAAAACTGCAGAAAGTACAAATATGTCCCGCAGTTTAAAAAATGCCTTTTACCACAGAACCAGAGTGGATCACAGAGAGGATGTGTCATTCTCTCTCCTCTCTCTTTGAGAACATAATGAAAGAGTCAAGTACAAAAAACCCATTGGGAAACTCTGCACATTCAAAATTATTCTACTTCAAGTCACAATGTGTACTACTGAGGTGCTTAGCTTGATAAAGGTGAAATCTTGTCTCTAAAACTCTGCATGTTCTTCAGACCCAATCTTATTTTAAAGTAATTGACTGAAACTTAATCTCTGGATTCAGTCATGTAGAAAATAAGTTTGGACTACTAAAATTAGCAGCAAGTCTTCCCAGAGCTTAATGTTTTAAAATATTTTAACAAAAGTTTTTGATATTTCATCTCAGTAGTGTTTCCAGTGCTACTTTCTAATAAAAATTAAAATACATTCTTATCCATAGAAGAATAAGTAAAAGGTCCACATATTCTGACACCTTGTACAAGAAAAAAATCAGAATAATATGTAGCTTTTCCTTTCCTTTAGCCATAATACAACAAATTATATTCAATGGGTAGATTATTGCATATGAACCCTGAAGGGGCCAATATGACACCAGGAAAAAAACCAAATAATGTTATTTAATAGTATTTTTTTTCTTCTTACATAATAAAATAAAAATAATTAAAAGTTCTTGTACCTTAGGTTTTTTTTTCTTTAGGAAAGTTATTATCTTCAGCTTTTTAGAAAGGAGTTATGAGATCAGCCTAAAGATAATGTAAAACAACAACATGAAATAAAAATTCAAGGCATTATAATTGAGTTTTTAAGCTTATCGCTTATCCTTGCTATTAGGAAAAATAAGTCAAAAAATTACATGGTAGCTTAGTCCAGAAGGACACCACTTCTCAAGCCTGAAGAAGCTGGCGAACATTTCCTCTTCCCAAGAAACAAACAAAAAACCACCAAAACGAAAACCAACCAACCAAAACCCCAACCCCCTCAACATGTTTTTACCCATCTGTTAATTTAAAAGGAAAATAGATTGTGGTATAATCACAACCAAAAGAGAGGAAATACCGGAGCCCTGGAAGGCATTGCTTGGTGGAAGAGCAGGAGCAGGAGGAGCCGCTGTAGCTGTGCCTTGCCCAGGAGCCCGAGCACAGCTCCAGCTCCCCCCGGAGCCTGGTTCCGTGAGACAGACACACTGCCCAGCACCCTGAGAACAGAGCCTGCAATCGCATTTCCGAAAACCATGGGAAATCGGGCCTAAGTGAAAATTACAGCACTAAATCAATTACTTTTAGAATAATTCCGCATCTTTGGAGGAGACCAGAACACAGCTTTAAGTCAAAAGACTGAAACAAATCAAGTTATTCGGCATAAACCACTGACCTGGAGAAAACCGATTATTTATGCTCTATTATGCTCTCCGTGGTATTAAAATCTCCTGCATTATTATTTGTAACACCTGCACTCCCCATGGCAGGAGCTGCTCGCAGCCTTCAGCGGCCCCGACAGGCGGCGTCTGCAATCCCACGGCACAATTCCATCCAAAACTTGGGAGCAATCAAAAGCTTCTTAGGCAAAAGAGATTAATTATTTTTTACTGCTTGCGTGCTGGAACTGCTCTGGCCAAACTGTGTAACCACACAGAGCAGATGATATAAATGGGCACAGAGCAGAAATGTACATCTTAAAGAGCCTCAAAAACAGACAAGTGCATGAATCCATTACAGAAAAACAAATACACAGAATAATTATAGATTAAAAAAGGGTAATAGGACTACCAGGCAAGCAATAAGTAGCTAAAAACTGATTGCAGATATTTGACAAGACAGTTTCAGACTGAAAAAAAAAAAATAATGTAGTAATTTTACTTTGCAGTTTCAGTCTCTTTTTTATTCCTGTACTAAATTCAAATACATAATTTTTTAAAAAACTAATTTGGAAAAAAAAAAAAGAAACAAAAAACCCATCTGTTTTTTAAAACACTTCTACCTTTTGTTTTTCCTCTGGTAAAGTAATATACTTTTTTTTTTTCTTTTGAGCCTGTGCACATGGAGTATAGTAAACAAAGGTAACAATATCTATAAGCCTAATTTCATTTCACATTAAATTTTTATTGTGGTTCAGTTTATTACACAATTCTGCAAGCAAGACCTGCTGTGAATGAACAAAAAGAAAAAAAGAGAAAGAAGAGCACAGTTCCAGAACTTGATGTATGCAGAGTGCTGTGGACATGCTACCTGTTTCAGCAGCCCTCTCCAGGGACAGGTAACTCAGAGCTATCTCTGCACTACAGAAAGCAAGCACACATGTCCAGCAGCTTCCCCAAAGGCACACAACAAAGCAGGGAAAGACCAAACTAGAAACCACTGTGTTCAATTCCCCAGCATTATACTCAAGCCTGGAGATTACAGCTTCTCTTCTCTGCATTTTCCCCTAAAACCTGTTAGAAATTCTGTATGCAATTTTTCTTACTCTGTCTGCCTATAATTTTTGAAAACTATACTATGAAGATTTAAGCCAGTTGTTACAGAACCTCATGGACTTCAGTAGCTGTGGGTGTTTGAAAGCTTCAAGTTTGCTCATCTCCATCTAGCTCTAAAAGAGTAGGAAAAACAAAACTGGTTACAACCATTTAGCAGAGCAAGATCAAAGGAACAATTTAATTCTAGCTCCAGTGTGAGCAATACAAATGTTATGCTCTTTACTTTGCTGGGAGGTGATGAACAGCAGAGGAATGATTGCTCAGCAGGTCAGCAGGTTTCAGAAGCATGCAGAGATCATGCATTTCTAGTCTGCTGGTGCTTGTATTCACCTAACTTCGATTTCTAGGTTATTTTGGAATGGGCATCACAAAACATACTGTGGGAATTGTAAGGCAAAACAGAAGAAGGAGACAGCCTAGGGGACAGCCAGCCAGTGTTGATCACATCTTTACAGTCCATGACCATCCCAGAGAAGCCTATTATCAATTCCTTCTGGTGGAATTTCTAGAACCAGCAACACGAAATCTCTCCCTACAGTGCTTCCAAACTCTTTATGTGTTTTGAACAGCAACTGTGAAGAGAAAGAAACCATAGTCAAGCTATTTGGAATGCACTGCTCCTTGCTGTGCCCATTCAGGAGAGACTTGAAATTTCTCAGTCAGCATTTAAATCAAGTAATCTCTGCATGTTTTGATAAAATATATGTAATTCTCATTCAAAACAGGACATTATGAAGAGCACAACACACATTCCGAGCATGGAGTTAAGCTAGTGACAAGGTAAGTTTTTTTGCTTTTGTCAAAAAAGCAATATAGAATAAAATAACCCATTAGATAGAAATTAATGTGTACCAGAAAAAAAAAAAAACACCAAACTGGTATTTCCCCAAATAACACAGCCAGAACTCACAATCCAGGAGGAAAGAAAAATTAAAACTTTCTCCATATGTAAGCAAAATTCATGTGTTTTTTCACTAGTAAACATATCTTGGAGCTATTTTTATTTCCAAAGAGTACAGCTCATTGAGCTACTGTTCTAACATTATCATGTGTAAATAAAAAAGGGAGCAGCACTGAATAGTAAATATGATCTCATCATACAATGGTCACACATTTGGAGCATAAGCCTGGGTGCAAAACATTTCATCATGTGGCTTTAGGGAAAAGCAGGCACCAAAGCACCTCAGGAGGATCTGGATTCTGGGAGAGGGGCCTGTGTGTGACGTGCATGGGTGGTTCTAGGCTGTTTCATAAAGAAAGGCAAGGAAGAAGAGGAGTTGTTGCATTCTATGCTAAGGAGAAGCTTCCATGCGTAGAAGTCAACCATGGAATTGTAGGAGCCCTTATCAAACACCTCTGGACACGATCACAGGGGTCATCTCCAAGGGAAAACGTAATATTGCAGATTGCTCAGAACTCCATTGGGAGGGACTCCCTGGGATCTTTCACGGAGGCTAAAGGAGCTGCTGAGTGCTGGGAGTTTTTTGGGAATTCTCCCACGGAAGCACAAAAACCCCTTTGAAGATAAGGGAAGTAAGCAAAGCACCCCTTTGGCTTCAGTGCGAGCTACAGAGTCCGCTCAAAACCAAAGGAGAATTGTTCCAGACATGCAAAAGCAGACAAATATCCACTGGGAACTGCAAGGGCATCCACCAGCGCATGCAGAGATAAAAGAATCTGGGCAATTAGAGGCCCATCAGCCTTCTTTCAGTCCCTAGGAAAGTTATGGAACAAATCCCTCTTGTGGGCTATCACCAGTCAAATGAAGCACATGATTGGAAAAGACAACATGGATTCACCAAGGGCAAACTGTGCTTGACAAACCTAATCACCCCATGTAACAAAGCAACTGCTCAGTGCATGTGGGGTGAGACATGGACATTGTCTATCTGGACTTCCCCAAGCTTTTGATGCCGTTTCCCACAGTCCCTTCCAAAAAAAGCTGTGTTATTTGTGTTATGGCTTGGTGCAGTGCTCCATGTGGTGGGTGGTGGGTGGAAACTGGCTCACTGGTCACACCCAGAGGGTGGTGACAAACAACTCCTTTTCCAGCTGGCAACCTGTCACATCTGGATGTTGATCCCTCTTGTCTAAAACTGTATTTTGCCATGAAAATTTGGACCAGATCATCCTTAAGGTCCCTTCCAACCTGCTACTCTATGACCAAAGCCACCTCTATAGGAGACCCCAGGTTCTGAGCAGGTGCCTGACAGAGGGTAGCAACAAAGAAATGATTCATTAGGCTTGGCATCATCTTTCAACAGCAACATAATGAAAAAAGACTGTGGGTTACACAATACCAAAATTACATTCTGTACAAATCTCTTTTTTTTGTGTGTGTCCTTATTAGGGAGAAATCTTCCATTTATGGTAAATTATGAATTATATGATCCATTAAATACCACACAGTTGTCTTTGTCAATGAGACATTTTTGTTGTTAGCTCTTTATGGTGAATCTTATGTATTTGATGCAGGCAGTGAGAATCAAACAAATTCACTTTAAGTTTTGTATAAGAAATCCCTCAAAATCTAATTTTTTTTGACAGTCTTGTGACACAGTCAAAATTTTAAACACATTTATTTATGCAAATTAACTGTGTGCTGTTAATTATAAAAATACTTCGTAATAGAATGTTAAAATAAGGCATTAATTGAGTACAATATTTTTAAATTCCTCAAAGACAATTTTGCTAAGTTATATTCTCTGAGACATTTCAAATGGAGCCAGATGGGAATTTTAAGTATTTGGAGGCAAGGTGTTTGCCATAATGAATATATTTTCCAGTCACTTCAACATTTCCAGCTTTGTTATGCCTCACTGGCTGCAAAGTCAGTCAGCTTGTAACCCTCAAACATCACTTATTAAAGCTAAAGATTTATGCACTATGAAGAAGTTTTTTCCCATTGTGGAGTCCTCTTAATTGGTATGATCCCACGTGCGTGTCTTTCCAACTCAGTTATAGTACATTACAAAAACCACAGACTTCTACAGAGGGGAAAAAAAAAGGTTTAAAGTGATTTTATATTTTCCCCTCTTTCAGTTTCAAGCTGTCTTTAGAATTACACTCATTTTTTCCCAGGGCCTGATCCAAAGCTCAGTGAATTCAAGGGAAAGACTGATCAGCTTCAACATCATGGGAGCAGGCTCATAACACACCATATGCCAAGTATGAAAGTATCCATCTGTCACTGATCCATATCTTGTTATTGTTATGTGCATTACAACAAGGGATTAGTTTTTTAAGAGATGAAGCTTGTAAAGGAGTTGCTGGAGGAATTTCTAAACAAAGGTTTGTAAGCACCCCAGAGTGCAGGCACACATCCCCCAAGTCAGCAGTGCCACCAGGTGTGCCTGACAGCACTTGGTGTTCACCTCCACAGCTGTGCAGAGAAAGAGCACTAAAATCTACAGGCTCAGGCTTCTTTTGGCTTTTGGCCTGCCAATAAGTTTATAACTGATGGATATTTCACTGTGAGCGAGAGCCAAGCAAAAATCTTTGTGACCTTTGTACACAGGGACAGAGGACTCCACAGCAGAGCAGTGACTGCCATCAGGATCCCTTCAGTGGCACCACTGATAGTCAGCACTATGTGTGTCTAGCACTGTGGTGTCATAGGGGCATCAACACCCTATCACATTCTATTGAACTATCTGCCCTTATTTTGCCTGAAAAAGCAGGAAACAGTATTTTCCCTAGCCACAGAAGTGTGATGGCACAAGTCATTTTTAAAAACATGCTGACAGAAGTGTAAAGGCCCCCTGCAATTAAGGATCTTGCTTGTTTAATTAATTATCCTTTTCAACATTACCCTACATCTTGGCAAACACACACTGCCCTCAGAAAAAGAGTGCAGAAGGTGGGCACTAATTCTAAGATCACCTCACCACCTCTTTTCTCTCCGAGATGAATCGGTTGCATTTGAGAACATGCTGAAAATTCTTTTTACTGACTCAATCACCTTTGCTCACTAAGTGAAATAAGCAGAAGCAACTCTGCTGTGAAAGTGGTGCTCATGATGAGTGGGCTCCTATATTTAAGTGCTCACTCAAACCATGGTAAGCCCCAAGAAATTACCCTGTAAGCATCTTGCCCCAAAAACCCACTTCCTCTCACATCCTTCTCCCAGAACAGCCCCCACAGCCAGCTGGCATCAAACTCACCCCTACAGCCCCCTCCTCCAGGTGCCAGGAGCTGCTAGCCAGCAGCCTGTGTGCACATCTCCATCCTTCTCCCCAGCACCTCCCAATAACCACCCGTGCCCCATTCCCACTCCTCAGTCCTTCACTCCCCACTGCCCCAGCCTTTCCTTCACACTCCTTTCCCCCATCTTTCACTCCTGCACCCTCCCTGTTGTTACCCCAGTGGCACACCCCCACACATCCCCATTCACTGTTTGTTCCCCCAGCTTAATCCTACCTAACCTTTGCTAAATTCCAGTTTCTGCTGCATGAACACAATGCATGTGCAAAACCTGAGCACCTTTCCTGGCCATCATACTTGGGAGGACTGTTGAGAAAGTCGGTCTGATTAAAACAGCCTTCACAGTAACAGAGCTTGCCTGGGGATGCAACTCGTCACCACCTTGAAACAGTTTTTTGAGCTTGGTTCCAGTTATTTGAAACAGTGTTCTGTGTTTCACCTTTGGCAACCTCTCCAACTCACCCGAGCCAGGGGGCATAGATTAATATTTGGAGTTATATCTTTTCCAAATTCAGCTAAATAAAATGGAAATGTTCTTATGATAAGATCTATTTCATACTGTAGCCCAACAGTCTTCTCACACACTATCCTAATTATCTAACACAAGAGATTAACAAATCAAAACAGTGACTTCAAGCTGTTGAAGGTTCATAAAATCTTGTTTTGCAATATACCAACACCAAGTTTGTTTAGTGCTTGGACAAAAAGCAACAGTTTAGATTTAAGTTGTTAAAGACATTGGGATGTTTATGTCACTAGCATACAACCTTTCAACATGTAATAATTTGATACAGGCAAAAATATGGAAAAAATACATTTTTCATTTTTTCAACTATGGCAACTAACCAAACAAAATACCCTGGAACATTTTTGTCAGTAATGCAGACAGAAAATCTACACTATTACACACCTGTCCTGGTCATTACAGATGGCAGGTCAGCAATGGAGAAGGTAACTGAATGATAGAAGAGAAATTTATGCACTAAGCAGGTTACAGCAATGCGTGATGAAAAGAGGTGCTAACCTTACAGAGCAGAATAAAAAGTTAAAAGCCCATTCTAGGACTTCACAATACTGCCTCACTTTGAAAAAAAAAAACCTCCAAAGAGACACAGGATATTCTCAGTATATTTTCCTACTGTGCTGCTCATCCATATAAAAGAAACCACCTCCAGGCAACTCTGTCCCTAAAGAACTGGAAACTGTATGTGCTTTTCTACAGCATGTTATCCTGCTCGCCTCCTTCATCTACCAGATTAAGGATTTAAAACAAAAATTACACACAACAACTCACTCTTTCCCCAATTTCTCAAAATTGAACAAAGATTTCTATTATTGTTATGAGGATACAAAATTTTGCTCTGCCAGCTGACATTTGAGCTCCTTGGAATTACAGTGATTAATTTCACTAGTCACTACAAGGGTGAGGTTCCCCCTCTTAGGTTCTTAGGAGAACCATGTGGCTTACAGGGAACCCAAACCAAGTTGCATATTAATTTCTTGTCCTACAATTGAATTGATTCTTCCCTTGTTTTGTTGGTTTTAACAAGCAAACTGACCACATGCCACTGGTTCTCATTTAGTATAGATATTACCATCCCTTTTTCCTCCTGAAAACTTCTGTCTTCCTTTTTACAGGACCATTCACTTGAAAGGAATGTTACCTTTACAGTGCAGAAAAGGGAAGTGGAGCTGTCTGTGCACATGTGGGATGTCTTTCCTGGAGATTACTTCAAAAGGCCTAAGAAACTGAACACAAAGCTCAGGACAGGTTTGAATTCTACAACCTGGCTGCAGGTAAGAACACTCCCTTTAAAAACACAAAAACTGAGCAAGAACTGACAAGGACAACTTGAAAGCCTTTGTTTTGCTCATGTTTCCGTAATTCCTACCCCCATCCCCCACAATTCAGGAAATTACTTTGAAGTCTGTTGTTACTGAACAATTGATCTTACTGAAATTATGGACCCAATGGGTGACATTATTTCACCATACACACCTGTTACTGGCATCACTGACTGGATCTCTGTTACTAGGTCAGGAACACTATTTTATTACAGAATTGGTTGCCAGTATTTAATAATTCTATTTGTCTTCCAATGGGCGACCTGTGATCAGCAGGCTGCAAGTGCAAGGATAGCACTGACTTCATTTTTCAAATGGTCCCACGGACATCCACTCAGCAGCATGTGACAGACAATAAACAATTAGTGTCTGCTTGTGTTTCTCAGCAGGGCTGATGCTGAACAAATCCAAACGTTTCAACTTGTCTATATAACATCATAAAAGTCATAGATATTTTGTTGCATTGAGTCTTTTTAATTTTTTTCTATTTTCAGAAGCATACTTAATCAGAACTGCATTTATTATTCATATTGAAGTCCTGGCTCAAAACTCACTGTGCTAGTCTTCTACAAAACACTGATGAAAGATAGTTCTGGACTGCAGAATTTACAGTCTACAAGACAGATGAAAGATGAATATAAAGAAGCCTGTACTGAGGAACATGACTGCTCAGAGTGCCAGAAACTGTCTCAATGCAGTGACTGCTAAAGAGGTTAAACCAGTCCCCATGCTCATTTCACCTCATCTTTAAGTGAGAATCTTGTTGAGTGCCAGGTTTTTCACATGGAGAACACGTTCCTTAAAACTGCACCTGGGACACACCCATCTCAACAAAACTCCCCAAAAGTCAGTAGTTTAAGCTGCTAATTAGCCTTCTGAATGAAATTATGGCAGTCACCTCCCAGCTCATTTGGATTCGAATTGGTGATAGAGGAGAAAAGGAAGTATAAGTGAGTTACACTACTTACATAACAAATTACCTAGAAATGCTAGGTGGGTTTTTTGTTCCCTGAATCCCTCACTTAAAACTTCCCAACAGACATATGAAATTATTCCTGCATGAACACCTTAGTTGTGTTTCAGCTTTGTTTGCTCTTTGTAGTTTCTGTTAGTTTTATAGATGGAAACCAACACTGCTAAATCTATGTCATTATTTTCTATAACTTCTATCTGGATCCAATAAAAAATATTTGATTTTTATGAAGTGGATTTCTTTTCCATGCCCTCATGCTTTCTGTAGTGTTAGATGAAATTATGGTAAATCTAAGGGTGGTAATTATGTTACTGAAATTATATATTAAACCTCCAATGGTAGTCACAGAGGACAGAGACAGAAGAATAGAGACTTATGACTGTAACTCTTTTCTTTTCCTCCTTTTATTTCAGAAGAAAGCCTCTGCAATAGGTTATTCACCTTACTATTTAATTAAGCTATGAAGTCAGTATTAAGCTACAGTTTGATTTTAGTACTATTCAGCTCTTCTATTCTTTCAACGACTTTAAATCAGCATCTGGATGATCAATGTGAATGGTTGGTACTGTACCAGAGCAGTTACTGATCCAAGGTTATTAAAAAAAAAAAAAAAAAAAAGCGGGTGTGTGGATATGCACAAACTACCACTGGTCAGCTCCCACTTGAAAATGAGCAAATTCTGCCAGGAAGTAAATATCTCCCCCATTGACACACCACTTCCTTCCTCATTTTTCAAGATAATTAAATTCCATAGGCATCTTTATTCCCCAAATACTTCTCCAAGAGAACAGAGACACTACATAATCTATGGTTTTGTTATGACATACACTGAATATTTAGTTCGCTTTCTTGCTTTTCTTCTCTTTCAGCAATACATTTTACCAATTTCCTTGTCTCTGTATCTCTGGGCAATCAGCCCCCTAAAATTTATAGAAAAGGTTTACAGAGGAACTAGACATACAAGACAGTGCAATTTGGGTATAAATTAGGACTTACAGGTGCAAAAAGATCTCAGTGAAACACAAAATTCCTGATTTACCAGACAATTTCCAGAACACACACCTTACCTACTTCAACAGGGAATGGAGAGGTATGCAGAGGGGAGGGCAAGGGGAAAAAAATTACCATCAAACCAACGGTAAAAAAAACCCCATGAAACCCAAACACACAGTCCAAATAAAAAATCAAAGGAAAAAAACCCCTACAAAACACACAAAGAAACACCAAAACTCACTGTCTCAGACCAGTCTACTAAGACAGGGAGTGTTTTTAAGCTCAGTTTTCTTCTGAAACTTTGTAAGACAACTGAACATGAAAAAAAAAGAAAAAAAAGCAGACATTTTATTGCATTCTAAAGCTTTGCCTGAAGCAAGGTAAAGGTGATAATGAGAAACATCTTCATGGCTGCATTCTCAGGGAAACCACTCTTGAAAATGGCTTTTGGGAAAAGCAAGGTCTCCACTACTGTATACTGCTCAAAATATGCTTTCTACAGTACCACTTCCTACGATACTAAAATTTCTAATAATATGATCAAATAAATGCCACTAAAAATCGAACTTTTTGCAAACGACATAATGAAATCTTTCATACATAATTGAAACTGATTAAAACAGGAGCAACGTCCACTTACACAAATGTTTCTGCTTCTAGTTGGAAATCGTGGGGAGAATTAAAAAAAAAGCTAAAACCATAACTAAGAATAAAACCATTTAAAGTAAAGTATAGCCCCAGTACATGATCTTTCTAGTAATGTGGTCTGCCTTCCCTTCCCTGGCAGTGACAGCCCATGGCATCCAGAACATGTCTGAAGTGATAACTGGAGATTTCTGCCTCCTTTGAAACACAGATATATAAATTGTGTACATTGTGAATATGCATAAGGCCACAGCCTAAGGTCTCCAACATTTTGGGGTTCCTTTTCATTGAAAATAGGAAAACACAGTGTTAATCTCAAATGTGGACAATTATTTGCACTTATATTCTCAGTAGTTTTGAAAAGTAATTTCTCATTTCTTCTTCTTTTCTCTCACATAATGAACTTATTCAGACAATTACATTTTCCATTGATAATGTCAGGTTTAAAATATGCAAGACAGTTTGGGAGAGCAAAACAGTAGCATTCAGGCATACTTGCAAAAAAAATTACTCGTGTTTGTTTCTTTATGTATGGAAAAGCATCCACGTTCCAGTCTGCTTTTTTTGCTAGTGAAAAACAAGAAGTAAACCTTGGTAAGCTTAGAGAGAGGCTGAAAGAACTCAGCTGTTCTCCCCTTTGCTGAATACCAGGTCGAGATGCTGATGTAAAATGTCATTTTAACATTTAAATGCTGCTACCCCAGCTTCCAGTGGCAGAATCTCGTGCAAAGAACACTCAGACATGGTTATCCAGAAGACTCTAGGAAATCTATACATACGTCTATGCTTTTCTTGGGAAACAAGCCCCTGATCACTCCTCTGTAAATCAGATGCCATGTTGCAGGCTCAGTTGCTTAGATACAGAGTCATCGGGGTAAGTGAATAAATCAAATTATCAATAACATACACGATTGCATCCTATTATTGAAACAGTAAACTGAAATAAATTCTAGATTAGTTAGAAAAGAGACATTTGAAATTTACTGGACAATATGAGATGCCAAATAATTAAATTAACATTAGTAGACATTTTAAGATTTGGTCATTGCAGATACGTTGGAAGCATCATTGTTCTCTTTACAACAATAATTACAGGAACTACTCATGTAAAGTATCTCTCCAGTCATCTGAAATAAACACTCAACTAAATGCTTCACAAATTGTTATTCTTGATACAAAGTAAACCCTTATGAAATGAACTTACAAGGTAACCATCTGAAACCACTCTGCTTGCATTGATTTTACTGCATTTGACAACAATGCAAGGCTGAAAAGATGAGGAAAGTTCAGCTTACAGCAGAGATGATTAATAGGAGACACAATAAAGGTGCACAAAATAGCATATGGAAGAGAAAACGCAAATTAGGCACTTCTAATTGCTCTGCCTCCTAATGCAAGAGCAAAGGCCAATCAATGAATCTGAAAAGGAGACATTTTAAATTAATTAAGGAAATCTTTTTACACAAGCTATAATTAATCTTCTAAAATCACTTCCACAAAGTGGAAAACCTCATGGCTTATTGAAAAAAATATATAGATAATGAGAATATCTATTTGTATTTAATAGGATGATAAATAAAATAAATTGATCATTGATTGTTGAGAGCATAGGGGGGCCTAAAGGAAACCACTTTTTAAGAAGAACAACTTATTCTGTCCTAATCAAATAAAAGAATTGTTATGTTCCTCTTGGAGCTCTCTCAGAGCTTTTTATTGACAGCTATTAGAGTATATAGGTAATAACTCTGAGCTGATACAACACTTTGGATTTCATAATCTTCCAGAAAGTATCTATGATGTCATTAATCCCATTGATTGACTCTCCCTAGAGCTCACTAGATAATTCTAGGGACTTTGCTGCAAGATGTGTAATGACAGCTTCTGTCCTTTTAGAGAGAGCTGTGAACTCCAGAAATAAATGAGAACCTGTTTTCCTTTTTTTTTTTTTTAAGCTTTCAGATTCTAGAGCTTCTGAAGCATATTGGTGATAATTTCCTGACATGCTGAGAATGAATCCAACAAGAAGAGACACTCTGCTGGACATGATAATTAAAACCAAGGAAGAATATGCTGAGAATGTGAAAGCTGAGGCAGCCTTGGCTGCAGCAACCATGACATAGTGAGGTGCCTGTGAGAAATGCAGAAGGCAAATAACCAGACTACAACCCTGGACTTGAGTAAAGCAGACCTTGGCTTCTCCAGGAACCTGCCTGGAAGAATCCCACATGCTTCAAAAGAACAGGGCTTCAGGAAAGCTAGTTGATTTTCAAGGATTACCTTTTCAAAACTCAAGAGCCCTCCATCCCAACAAACAGGAATACAAGCAAAAGGCAGCAAGAGATAAGTAAAGATTAAAAAGCAGCTCCTGACAAGAGCCAGGCATAAAAGAGAAGTGTACAGAAGTGGAAGAAGGGGCAGATGATCCAGCAAAATGCAGATGCTGCCTCAATATGCAGGAACAATGTTAGGGAAACCAGCCCAGAGCTGAATCCAGTAAGAGACAAAAGGCAACAAGAAAGGCTCTTGTTTGGTACAGCAAGCAGCAAATGGAAGGTTGGGGAAAATGCAGGTCTGCTGCTGAATGGAACAGGTGACCCAGTGGCAAAGGACTGGGTCCTCCAGAGAAGACACTGACCAAGACCTTTCTCACTTCTGTCTTTACTGGTAGCTGTGACATTCAGTAATCACAGGCATCTGCGATAAGCAGAGAAGTCCAGAATAAGGAAGAATTACTCTTAGTGGAAAAGAATCAAGTTAGAAAACCATTTAAACCAGATGAAGAGATACAAGTTCATAGGACTTGACAGGTGTCACTCATGAGTGCTGAGGAAATAGGCCCATGTCATTGCAAGGCCATTCTGCATAGTCTTTGACAGGCCTTGCTGGCCAGAAGAGGTTTCTAAGAAATCATATACTGCTCCTAAATTCCACAGTGGCAGGGAGGAGGATAACTGTAAGCTACTCAGTTTCACCTTGATCCCTGGGACAAACATGGAGTGATAATCCTGGAATCCGTCATCAAACACATCTGAAAGACAGGGACAAGAAGGTGACTGGATGCAGACAGCAAATATTCATGAAAAGAACATAATGCTTTAGGAACCTAATAGCCTTCTGTGGTGAAATGACTGGTTAACTGGAGGAGAGGGAACAGCAGATGTTTATCTTTATTCTGGCAGAGCTTTCAACACTGCTAACACACTTAGAGATGACCTACTGAGGTACCGACCAGATAAATGAAATGAGGCCAAATGAAAACCGAGTTAAATGCCAGGTTGAAGGGCTGTGACCAGCAGCACAATGTTCAGCTGAAACCCACCTTCAGTGGTGTATCCCAGGGGGTGATACTGAGGCCAATACTATTTAATACTTTTGTTAGTGACCTGGAGGAGGGGTGGAGAGCTCCCACATCAAGTTTGTAGGTGACATAAATAGAGTGAAGATAGGAGGCATGTAAATACCTGACAGAGGGGGTGAAGGTGATGGAGACAGACTCCCCAGCGTGCCCAGAAGCAGCACCAGAGGCAACAAGTACAAACAAACACAGAGTGTTCCACTTTGTTTTTTTTTTAAATACAGTCTAGAAGATAGTCTACCACTAGATTTAAGACATTCAAAACACAAGTGGACATGGCCCTGACTACCCTGCTCTTGGCTGACTCTGCTCTTTTCAAAGAGTTGGACCAGAAGGTCTGCAGAGGTGCCCTCCTGCTTCTACAAGATTGTGCTTTCAAATGAATTGTAACAGAGCATCCAGGACCATTCACAATATTGGAAGCAACAGTATGTTGAAAATATGAAAAAAAGTAACAGCAAGGACTGCTGGTGAAGCCCCAAATCAGAAATGAGTGTAGGTGTTTCCCTCAAGGAAGGGGAGAGACCCTTGAAGAACCAGGATGCCCCTATGATTACATCAGGTACAAGATTATGAGACTTTACTAAAATTCTAAATAGCAGGTAATGGCAATCAATTAAAAATTAAATAATTCAGAAGAGTTGGTCTTTTTCAATCTACCCTGAGATGCAATTACCTGAGATACCAATTACCTAGCTACCACAGGGCAAGCTGCACTGTGCTTTCATTTCAGGTCAGGATACATCAACCAAAACTCTCAAGGGCAAGAGGAAAGATATTTTCATCTCTTGAGCTCTGCCAAAGGCTAACTGCTCCACAGCAAAAACCTCTTACTCCCCTGTATTTCCAGCTACCTCAGCCTAGGATGGAAGCCAGAGGAAACACTTCTCCCATGTACCAGGAAGCACACAAGGGGCACTCTCTCCCCCCAGGCTCACCATGGCTCTATCCTGCTCTTGGATACTCTTGTGATGATCAGCACAGCAGACCACAGAGACAGTACAGCAGAAGAAACCTGCTAATTTGATGTGTCCTCTAAAAAACAGGTCACAGTGCCTTTAAGCTAAATAAATCATGTTCTGCTGATCTCATAGAAAATGGCCTTAGCTTTAGGCACTGAAAGTAATTCCCCTCAAATGACTAAATACTTTTGCTTAAAATACAGGTCTTCTTCAAGTCGTTTCAAGAGTGATAGAAATATTAACAAAACACAGTCCTACTAGCAATTAAACTCTTGGAAGATTAAAAAGCATGTATTTAATTTTTTTTTTCACTCCACAAGCTACAATAGCTACCTTTTGGGCCACGGTCTAATTAAGTATTTTTAAAAGCAATTTCCATTTCATTAGAGATTATGAAGCAAGTAGGTTTTATTCTTTTTATTTTGTTTTGACAGCTTACTCTAACACACTTCTTTACCTTACTTTTATCACAGCTCTATAATTAAGGAATAAAGAAAACACAGTAAGACTACTTCCTCTCTCTTCATGTCACCACTAATCAAAATACCTATGTACACACACTTCATTATTTGCATAAGTGTTGGGGTAAGCATCGTGATTTGGGGAATTCCCAGGGCTTTGAATCTATAGTTTATCTGGCTTTTCAAGGATATGCTAAGTATCTCCCAAGGGAGGTAGTTTTCTCACTAAACAAAGGGAAAACATGTTTCCAAAATTATCCCTGGTAGATGTAAGGGAAGAAATATGTGTAAAAAGCTTTTTCAGCACCTTCAGCCTTTGAAAGGTTTAATACTGGTTTGGCTTAAGGCCAGCATGACAACAGATGTCTTAAAACAATGTTTAATTGATGAGGATACACAGGTGAATAAAAGCAGACAATTGGATCAATTTAAACACCCAGCTGAATTTTTATTACTTTAACAGGCTGAACATTAATGCATCTCTAGTGTGTAGAGGTGAGAGTATGACTGATATATGACTCATAAACACAACAAATCCATTATATGTAATTTTCCTTACCAACAGGAAAACCTCCCCTGAGAGAGCAGGAAATTGCTTAACTCAGAGCTACAAAGATTTCAGATGTCCCCTTTCCCCCAGGCAGGCTAATCCACCAATAAAATCCCAGATTTCTGTTTCTGAAAACTATTCTTGAGACATTTATATTTAAACTGCTCCTTCAGCTATTCCCTTACCTGCCATCCAGGCAGTATTGTAGGCATAGAGAGCTGGGCAACACAAAAAGGATTTGCCAATACCCCACCAACTATTCTGGCACTCAGTTTCCCACCCCTTCTGTAAAATAGGATAGGCTTGGTATAAGTGGATTAGCAAGCACTTTTCCAAGTTCTCATGGGGAAGTGATGCCTACACATGCTTGATACATGGGGAACCTGGAAGAACTAAAAGAGTGAGTGCTGGGCTGGTATTTGATTCTACCCAAACAAGAGAATCCCAACAGGCAATGCATTATAGAACAGAAGGTAGCATGCATACCTGGAAAAGCCTTTTCCTGCTTTGTATTTCTTCTCTCTATAGAACTACTGATGCAAAATTAAATGGCTAAAGGACCCTAAATAAAATGAACAAACAAAATGTACCTGCAAGCATTTTCATCAACCATTTCTGCAACCCCCAGAAGCAATTGTCTCGTTTGATCACACGCAGCAACATCACCTCTACCCACCTCAGCTGAAACAAGGGAGTTGACTGCACAGTTCAAATAGGAATAAGACCATGCTGAATGAAGATAAAAACCTTCACTGCTGGTAATACTACTGAACAGCTACAACAGCACCCAAAATTAACATGCATCAATCACTCACAGCCTGAAGTAGAAGAACCATTTGATTTTTCCATGTATTACACTTTCCTTTGCTTTTAGGCATGGAAGGAAAACAACTCAAAAATTATTGACTGACAAGACAAGAAAAAGCAGGATGGCACCATTCTTCTAATGCAACTCTCCCTTCTTGGACAAAAAGGGTCATGATTATGAAGATGATGTCAAGCTGTGAATGTCTCACTGTTATAAAAGTAGGATGAAATTCCTTCATTTTACAGGCAACAGCTACACACAACAGCAGCTGCAAGACTGTCAGACAAATAATGTGTTACTATATTAGGCAACTAAAATTAAAGTGAATCTGTCCTTCAACATCAGTGAAGTCAGCTTATAAACTTTTATTCTCTGAAGTAACTGAGATGTCCTTTTTTTTTAATCTCTTCCACCTAGATGAGATATAGTGTGTTAACATCCTTGGATAATGTCATTATTATCAATTGCTTTCAGAAAATGACTGTGATTAAAATAATGAAAATTATCATGTAAGATCTCAAATCAGATAAAACTTCAATATTTTCAAAAGCATATTCAGGAGGGTATAGCTGTATTTTAGTCTGGTTTTGGAAAACAGACAGAGTTGCTCCAATTAAGAAGATACGGGTATGGTTTTGAGCAATAATTTTTAAGGACTACTGCTACCCTATCTCCCCAAGATAAACTGTTCAAAGTGAGAAAACTGAAAGGAGCAGATTTCAAATATTATAAAAAAGTTTAATGCTTACAGGATAAAGATCTAAGATAGAGAAGCAGCACTGTATTTCTTGAGTGAACCATTCATTACTGGGCAATACAATAAACACAAGAATGATTTAAAAGACATCACAAATAAGTGCATGAGGTAAAACAATAACATTTCTATTGCCCCTTTTTTGAAATACAAAATAAGCATTGTGTTCCACTCTCAAATCTGAGCTCTGTTTTAAGGAATGATGCTAACATGCTTCATTTGCACCTTATTAATGTATTTGATCATTGTATTTTCAAGCAAATGCAGAGGATGACTTTGTCAGGAATGGTAGACTTTGACAGGGCAAATGATGAACACTTTCTACTGTTTATGAGTACAATTTATTATTTTCAGCTATTTACCCATTTTTATTGATCCCCAATTTACTTTGAAGGAAAAACAGCAATTCGAACTATAAAACAAATTATCTGACTATAGACGTCAGAACAGTATTAATTAACCAGTTAATTTTTTCTACAGAACATTACTCAAATTAAATGCCCATAATTTTTTTTTTGTCTAGGTGAACTTGGTGTTAACATAGAGAAATCCTCCTCTCCTACCACAGTAGGCTCAAGGTGTCCTAAGGACACGTGCTCCTACCAAACAGCCGCTTTTATCAAATGACTGAAGCCTGATAAGAAGAACCATCAGTTACCCTTATGGGACAACCACAAAAAGAACAGATAAAGAAACAACATATTTCTTAATTTACAATCTGTTACTATAATATGGATGCATTATGAACAAGCAGTAGCTTTACAAGATGGCATATTACTTATTCATTAGACCATTAGATCTTCATAAAAGCAATGCTCTGAAAGCTGCTGCTCTATTTGCCATGTCATGCTCAATAGAAAGAAACAAATGTTAGTTTATGGGAAATCCAAAGAGTTAAGTTTGTTTTTTTTTTCTTTTAGAAGACATTTCATTTCTTGTTTGATTACTGATTTTGCCATAAAGTTCCAAAATAGTCAAAATTGTATTTTTTCCTTCACTTTTACTCAGGCCTTGTGCTAACAATACATTTTAAATGGCTCTTAGAAGTGGAACTTAAGCCCTAAACACGCCGCAGGAAGAAAAAGACTTGGCGCCATCCTTTAGCAAATTATTGTCTCACCTCACAGAGGAATTTGGGCAAAGAAATCTACAGTTACTTTAAGCTTTCATTTGCTTCCAATGAAATAGCATTTAGATGCTTTTGCTTAAAGAACTGCCTCAAATTGGATAAAACCAGCCAAAGTGGATTAAGGTCTTTATTGTCCTTTATGTGCAGAATATACTTAGTCACCAGAAAAATCCCATCATTTGTCTTCAAGACACTTCCTATGGGTTTATCCCATTTTGGAACAGCATTTCCTAGCTCCTTGTACTAAATACACCAATGAAGGGGTTTTGTGCTGGAGATTCCATTTTATTTTCACAAATACACAAAAAATGGCTATGCTAGAGTAATTGGTGAGTAACAAAAGTACATGGTCCCTACAGAACTTTATTTGGATGTTTTCGAAAGATACAGCTCAAAATATACTGGTACAAACAACTATGTTAACTTATGCCTAAAAGGAAAATAAACAACAATATTCCACTTTCAAGTTAAAAAACAACAGTAACCGGGTTTCTTACTATTTTATGTCCAGAGAAGCCATTTGCTTTTAATTTTTAAATATCATAATATTTAGCATAGTCATAAACTGAACAGTTCCTTTCAGAGGTTCAGGTTGTGTAGGTCTATCACATGCAATCAAAATGTTACATGTACAAGACTATTGGTTTGTTTTACAGAAAAATGTGAAACTTTTATATAAGAACTTCTGTCAAATTTATTGACTCATTTAAACATTGGATTTATCTCTATGAAATTGCTTGCAATATACTGAATGATTTAAGTAATATTTTGCAATCTGTGCCTGATAATTACATTTGAAGTAGTGTCCTTAAAAAAAAAAAAAAAACCCAAACAAATACCTAGAAAGCCCCCCCCCGGCTATCAGAGAGAAACAAAAGGCCAAACAGGTTGAGAACAAAGAATCAGGAGTCCATTTATGCCACTGTAGAAATTACATCATACTTTTATATTCTTGCATTAGTGCAGCAGTAGGTGTATTGTAAGCAGCAAAAAGAGGATCAGGTACTGCAGTGTATAAGTTATTGCCCTGAGGTGACTTTATGATGCTGAATTGTATCCCCATTTGTCTGTTCAGCCCAGAAACAAGACTGGTTCTGAAAGTGAAAGAAGGGGAGGCAAGATGCTGCAGCTTGCTTTCAGACACCACCCTCCCTCCTCCACATTCCTGCTCCTGGACTGTGCTGTATGCAGATGGACAGACTGCAGGACAGAGCTCTTCTTTGCTTTTAGTTTTTACCTAGCTGAGGAAGAAAAGTTCCCTAGACTGTTGTTTTGTTTTTTGTTTTGTTTTGGTTTTTTTTTCTTAAAACTATTTAAAGCTGCTCTAGACTAAAAACCCAAAAGAGCACCAGCAACTCACACCTGTGGCCCACCAGACTGGACCTGGACCATGACATTTCCAGCACAAAACAGACTGATAAGGGACTGAGTGAGCCAAGCTACAGCCCACAAAAGGAGCTCTCTGAGTTTGTCATCTCTTCAAAACAGCCAAAAGTTTTATTGTTTCATATTGTTCGTTTTGTTTTTTGTGCTAGTGAATGTTTTGCCTGTTAAATGAGCAGTTTTTTTCCACTTTTCTAAAAAAAAAAATCTTTCCCCCAACCAGTTGGGGGAGGGGCCACTTAAATTTGCTTTCTAGAAAAAAAAGCTTTAGAAGTTTTCTCTCAAATTTGCCCTAAACCAAGACAATTACAGTCACATAGTGTCTCCAAGTTTTACATATCACATTTGAAAACCACTAAGGTCCATTTTCAAGAACTCAAGTGCATCAAAACATTTTCTGTAAAATTCACTATACATTAGATGCCTTCAGAAAGAGAACACAGTCCGAGAGTATCACAGAAGAAATCAAGATTTCATTCACTCAAGGTGAAGAGGCCAGACAAGTGCTTCTTTCCATCACACTGGTGTTCTCCAGGCTCAGCCTGCTTATTGCATTAGACTCTGAGCATGCCTAATATACTGACAAAACTAGGAGCCACACACAAAAAAGCCTTGCAGTTCCCTTCTTTTTAAAAGGCTGCTTCATACTGTTAGAAAAACTTCATTGGGGAACCTCAGCTCCCCACTTCCCACAGGGATTCCAGCCTCTGCCTCCCTGCATTCAGGTCACTGTGGGCACTCATCCCCTCCTCTGTGACGCCCTCAAAGAAGAGAAATGTTTCATCCAGAGCTGGAGGCAAGTAAGCAAGATAAATAAAATACAAGTACAAATCAACAGGCAAAGACAGGAGTATTAATAAAAATACCACAGCTGCTCTGAGAAAGGACCTGCTCCCCAGGAATGTGTACATTTGGACTACATGGGTCACGGGATTAAATTCCCTTCATTGTTCAGCTATTCCAGAAGCAATCCCTATGCACTCTGGGTAACAAAATAGGGCATCACACAAGCACAGGCCACTTCTGCTGCACAAGGTGTAGCCATCTCCCTGTTTGGTTCCACCTTCCCTCAGGCTTTTGCCAAATTTTCACATGTATGGTTATTTTTAGAATGAAGTAATTCAAGAGTGAAGATTTCAAAAGACAATTATGGATTGAGAAAGCAGGCAATATCACTAGACACAGTCAGAGAAACTAATCAAAAGACCACTCCCCAGTCCTTTTTCAGCATCTTAACATTACTCAATAGTGATTCACTATTCATATTAAAAGACTGTAAGTTAGCTGTAGAGTTTGTTTTAAAACAATGGTTTTTGCTACTCAGTTTCATGTCATGCATCTACTTTCACTTCATTAAAACTCAAGTTATCTATTTAAAAAGTGAAATTGACCTCACAAACCAAACAATAAAAAAAGCTTTTTTATTTCCAGAAAAGATAAGGAGCTACAGGAACAAATATGAAAAACAGAAGTCATAAAACAATCTAAATTAATGAACACAGAAAGGCATATCAGCAGAACAACCCCATGAGCCTGTCACCCAAAGTTGCTGGTGAGGAACAAACCCAGAGCAGAAAAGCTCACAGTTCATTAAGCCAGTGCTATAAAACCCACAGGTCTCATTAACATTAATCCTGTAACTCTCACCCTTTTACCAGTGTCAGAGACAGATTGTACACAGACAGATTTCACCGCATGTTGCTTTATCAAACCAGTCACATTTTTGGTACCTTTTATTACTGGTACCTTTCAAAATAGATTCTTTTTTCTAGGTTAGACTATAGAAGTAAAAACTGGTCTCCAGACGAATAAAACAAGCTACTTTATGGAAAAATCAATTTGCCCTGATATGAAACACTATACATGGTGGCATTGGAGGCTTACGCTTGAAGAACCCAGGGATAGTTTTCAAATCCTTTCAGAAGCTACATCTCATTTTCAAATCTATACACACTATATTACTGACAAAATCTCTTACTTTCTATTTTCTTCCATTCGTATATTCTCCCAGCCTGAGCTGGTCTGAAATTTTAAGTTCATACAATAAGTCTTATTTCAATCTCCAGAATATTTTATAACAAGAAAGGCAATGTTTTGTCAAAAAAGGGGATTTTGCACACAAAGAGAAGGCTTGAAAGGCATAAGGATTTCTGTCCTCACTTCCCAACAGTCAAACAAAAAAAGCTGATTTTGTTTTAAAATATCTGGTCCACCAGAAAGGAAGTGGCATACTTGTAGTATATAATGAAACAGGTTTGTAATACGATTGCTATTTTTGGATACAAAGTCAGCTTTAATTAGAGTGCCCTAAATTTAGGGTTTCAAATTACAGACAGCTTTATGGTCCTCTTCCCAATAGATTTCTAGCACTTACTTTTTTTCAAATACTCTAATGTCCATGCCCTGTAATGTACATGGAAATTTAGCTGGCCTGTTAAAATTGTGATGAAATTGCCTCGTCAAGATTGAGAGAGCCCTCACCTCTTCTAAAGCAATTTATTCACTAAATATGGCTTTTGAACCTTAATTCCTCCATTTTAAATTAAATCTTCTAAATTAACAGTGATCATGTCTTGGCAAACACTTCAGTAATGATAGTGCAGATGAGATGTGTTGACTTTCAATTCTGACGTTATCTTGAGCAGAGTCCCTGGACAAGAGAGTATCCATGGATACAAAGGTCCACCATCTCCCTCCCTACCTAAGTAAACTCTTAAAAGTTACATCTCACTTGCTTAATTTGTACAAAGCCTCATAAAAAACCATATTACCATGGAAGAGGAAAAGTGGCAACTTGGAGTTGAAAGCTGAGTTAGAGGCACACCGAACTGCAAGGCAGCATTAGTTGCTTGTAGCCACCATTAATTTCTTAAGTGCAGAACAAACTGATTTTGCAAGCAGATAAATAAGGTGGTTTACAAATATATTTTTGCAAATATAAAATATAATCAGAATTAATGAAGAGAACTGCAGCAATGGAAGAGAATCATAAATAAAGCAATGGCAATGCAGAGATTAGCACTGGCTCCAGCACGCTAACAGCTGCTTTAAACTTAAGAAGAAACAGGCAGGAACATACTATCAATTTAAAAATAACTTTCCATATAAAGAAAGAGTAGAATTTGGCATTTGACACTTTAAAGAACCCCCACTGGGAGGGACTGTTAATATTTTTAAAGAATTAAGTCTTGACAGACACAAGGGAATGCCTTGGAGGGAACTATTGAAGTGTATTCAACTTAACAGATTCAAAACACCAAATTCCAAAAGTAAAATATCTGGTGGTTAGCTGCACAAGACCACAAATCCAGGTTTGATTCAGCATTATTTTCTCTGCCACAAAATCCAACTGGAATTTTTTCTAGCCCTTGAATGACAAATTGTGCAGTTCTATTTTTGCCAATCTCTGTGATTCTACTCAAAGACATTGTCCTAGACAGAGTTACTATGTTGAAAGCAATAGTACCAGCTTGTAAATATATTGGAGGCTTCATTTTCTACAGAAGTCTGTAGAGCAGTATTATAACTGCTCTATAAAGACTGGCTCCATCCCTGAGCACAGGCTGGGTTAAAGATAAAAAACGCCTCTGTAGCTCAGCCGTATTCACCACCCAGGGGTGCATTTCTCTCTGCTCTCCTGTGACAGAAACTCTCCAGCCCATTCAACAACCACACTACGAGTTTAAACCTTGGATACACGGATGCATTCACGTCTCATTGTGGCCATCTCTTACCACTGTGATCACAGAAGCCTGAATGTATCTAATATACAGCTCTTCAGCTTGTCCCAGTTTCTTTCTCAACTATTTCCAAAATACTTGAAATGCACACACAGGAGAAACAATTATTGGGAAATTGTGATATATTAATTGATACCTTGAAATCCAACTCAGGTTTCCAGCAGCATTACCATCACCCTTTCTTTCTGTAAAAATTTCCATCTTAAGAATGGTCAAAGCCTTACCAGGTAAAAAGCCACCATACACAGTGTATTCTCTGTTTTGAGAGAAAATAGGGCAGTTCCTACCTCTCAGCAGCTTTTTGCTTCCATTTTTTCAAAAAAAAAACCCCTAAAATCTACATCACATAGAACAAACTGTTATCCAGAAGTTATGGGATTTGAGGACTGCACTCTGTAACAAATCTTTGATCATAATGAAAGATCCCATGAATATCAGGCAGCAGGTGTATCTCCTCCTGGAGATGGAAAGTGCATGTTAACTGACTTATACATTATTTTTTCCCATTGATACATATTATCCTCCCTTTGCTAAAGAAAATTCTCTAATATTTGAAGAATTAAATCCATTTGAAATTTCAGGTAGTATTTACATGCTTTCTCAAGCGGAGACTTAAAAATATTTTGTTATCTCAAAGTCAAATAGCTTTCTTCAAAATAGCATTTTAAATAAAAGGAAGCTGAGAATTCAGACCTGAACTAAAACTTTGTTGAACTGAACTTCATCATTTTGCCACAGTTCTTGCACACATACATAATAATGAGCAGTGATGTGCAGAACACAGTTTAAATTCCAAAAACAGGCAGACTGAGCTCAGGAGAGGGAATACACAGACATTTATCACTAAGGGTCAATTGCAAAAGAAACATATTCAAATAGGAAGAAACATAAAAAAGCTCATAATAGGTCATGCAACCAGGTAGCCTTTGTTTTTACATGGTATCCTTCTGTGAGATGTTGAAGGCACCAGACAACTTAAACTTCCCTTAACATCTGTTGAAATTAAGGACAACATCATCATGCTAGGTCAGGGAGGAACAAGAATTTCTCTCATAGCAGATCATAAAAAAAGATGATTAACTACTCAATTTTCCTAAATGTTTCTTGAAAATACTGCATTTCCAACTCTGGAGATTTTTTTTTTTTTTTTCATGGAAATCCAACACTATATAAAGAAATAAGTCTCATTTACTTTCCTCAACTCAGAATATTATGGGTATTTAATAATCCCAGATTTACAAATATTAACACCTACCAAGACCCAAAGACCACATGGATTGCAGATACGTTTCAATGTTTAATTCTGAAGGAAAAAAATTGATCCCAATTAAATTCTAAAAGCAGAGGAATCACAATTGCTGAGTGTTTTCAAGTAAATCATAACCTAAACCAAATTGTCTAGTATATTTTGTCCTAAGATTCAGGGATGCTGTAGAACAGACTTCGAAAGAAGATAAAGATTGGAAAAAACCCATAAAATTACAGTTTAGAAATTATTCTGAAAGAGGTAATTAAAAGTTTTTCGCCTGCATCATTTAACTAGGGTTTGGTTTATTGCTGTGGTAGATCAATGAAGACTGCAAAATACAATTAGGAAAGTAAATGGACTCAAATTCACATGATAATGGAAAAAATAACACACTGTACTTAGTAACGTCACTGCAATTTTTTCGATACTATCCTTTACTATGCAAAACATTAAGTTCCATTACAAAATTTGAAAGGACAGATTTTTGGCGTTTTTTTATTATGAAAATAACATGTTAAATAGTTAAAACCCACTGAAAACACCCATATTTATCTAACTGGTTCCTTCTAGCCTCCCCACATTTTATACAACTCTGGTATAATTATTCCTGAGGACTTAGGGCAGTGCTGGAGCCAAAGCAAACCCATTTCTCCTGGGAGAGACAGTGACTGAGACTGATAAAGCCAAAAGAAACCAGACTCTGCTGGGACTGGGCTTGAATCTTCAAGATTTTCTGGCAAACGATCACTGACTGAAATTTTCATCTCATCTTTCACCAGCTTAATGAGACTGTCCAGGGTTGTTTTCTGCTGTTTGTTTTTTTTTGTCTGTTTTTAAATTGACCAAGACTATAAATAAAACATAAGTTAACTGTGCACCAGCATAGAGAAGACTTGCATTAGGCACACAAGCAATATTAGTTGAAGGGTATGCAAACAATCAAGCATAAAAATATGTCTTGCTGTTCTAGAACAAACACATAATTTGACTACAAAATAGGTGGTGGAGTTTTTTATATACAATAAGGAAAAACAACTTTAAGGAGCTTAATGTAGCATAGTTCTAGTGTTAGCAGTGATTAAAAAAAAATACTTGCTTAGCTAAATTTTTCTTCGTTGGACAAGAGCATCACACAATTAAGGTCTCCAATCTCTCTGCACTAAGAACTTCACAAACACTTGGTAAGGAACATTGTTACAGTTGAATGGGGCAAACTGACAGACAAAAGAAGTCTAATATGTTCAACAACCAGCAGGGTTTCTTTGGCTTTTTGAGTGATTCTTTACAGATTGACAAACGCATATATACACAGACACATAACTCATGAGATACATCTGGAGTAAAATTATGGCAGATATTAACATGACAGAGAAGAACAGGAGCCAGGGCTGAGAAAAAAGTAAATATGCAAGTAGTGCAGCAAGCCAGCAACCTATCCAAGAGGTAAAGACAACACTCCAGTAAAAAAATGAACGTGTTTGAGTGCAAAACAAAGCAACAAGCATGGAAAGGCCACGGGACAATATTGTATATCCTCTTACTCCGAGCAGTACTTTATAGTGATGCAATTCTGTCTTGCAGCCTCAGGTGGATCTAGGCATTCAAACCCTACAAACAGAGAGGCCCTATAGCCCAGAAAGAGACAGCCTCCAATACAGCACTGAGGTCCCGAGGGGATGCAAAGAATCCCATATACATTTCCAGAGATGCTACAAGGCATGCAGGCTTTGGCTTCTCCTTTGTCAGCCACTGAGCAGCAGCTGCTACTGGCTTTTATTATAGGGAGCAGGCACAAGGTGCACAGTGACAGAGTGGGCTTGCATTTTGCTTTCTTTCTCCTCGTTTCTGTACCTCTCAAGGTGAGAGGAGAAATGCCTGTTTGATTAAGGGCATGAAATTACAGGAAGCTTTTGATTTCACAGTATTGGGTAATTAATTATATTTTTATCTGAAGAAATCCATTGAAGAACTACGTAAGATCTTTACTGTGGGCATTGGAACCCTAAGACTGTTGATACGAAGAGTCAGCTCAGCACAAAGGTTGTTTTCACAGAGACATTAATCAAAGCAAAGAGTTCCAGAGATGAATATTAGGAGTTTGTCGATATTACCATTTTAAAGTGAAGAGTATTTGCTTTTTCTCTTCTCTTCCTCATCCTTCATGTTTATAAGAGAAACTAGGGAATTACAAGTTTAAACAAAGTCTTTGTTTAAACCATATGAAGTTGAACAAGGGGAAGTGCTGGATTCTGCAACTGGGACAGGGCAACCCAGGATGTATGGACAGACTGGGGAATGAGATACTGGAATGCAGTGCCGTGGAAAGGGACTTGAGGGTCCTGATCAAGGGCAATTTGAATGTGAGCCAGCAGTGCCCTGGCAGCCAGAAGGGACGTCCCTGTCCTGGGGGCACCAGGCACAGCATCACCAGCCAGGCTGGGGAGGGGATTGTCCTGCTCTGCTCTGGGGCAGCCTCACCTCGAGTGCTGGGGGCAGCTTTGGGTGCCACAACATAAAAAAAAAATCCCTAACCTATTAGAGAGCATCCAGAGGAAGGCAGTGAGGATGGTGAAGGGTCTGGAGGGGAAGCCGTGTGAGGAGGGGCTGAGGTCCCTTGGTCTGTTCAGCCTGGAGGAGACTGAGGGGAGACCTCACTGCAGTCACAACTTCCTCCTGAGGGGCAGAGGAGGGGCAGGCACTGATCTCTGCTCTGTGCTGACAGTGACAGGACCCGAGAGAATGGCTTGAAGCTGTGTCAGGGCAGGTTTAGGTTGGCTATCAGGAAAAAGTTCTTGACCCAGAGGATGGTTGGGTACCTAGTGGCCCACAGTGATAGCAGGGAGCATTCTTCTGAGAACACAAAACACAGAGCCATTCACTAACTACTTCCCATTCCCACTGTGCTTCACACTTCTTACTTATTCCCCACCGATCTTCCCCAGCACAACTTCACTGGTCTCTAAGCCCAGGACCAAAAGCAGTAGAGCCATTTCTTCACCTTTTCTGTATACAGTCCTGCCCACAAATGCTTCTTATTCACACTATGTGCAAGAACTGCTGCAGTAAAAAATAGAGGCATCCAAACACAAAAATACAAATGCAAGAAAAAAAAAAAAGAGAACTGAAGATGGCAGCAAGGATTTCACAGAAGGGCACAAAGTGAGAGAAGAGAGGCATAAACTTGACTAGAAATAAGAGAAAGAACAAACCTGCCTTGACTGCCACCCAGCTTGATGACTACAGGAATAGCTGAGGCATCTCTGCAAGGCACTTCCTTAGAGAGTAAATTGGGCTTAAATCCCAGAAATTCCATTGCTAAGATGAACAGAAGGGGTAATTTTTAAGCAACACCTGTAATATATTTGCGTTTGTATCCATCAATAAACTGAAACTTAACTAGAGGTAAAGAAAGATGTTGTATTTCAGCACAACACAGTGTGGGCAGAGAGTAAAGCCAAAAGAAACATGAAGGTATAAAGCAAGGCAGGAACAGCAACAGAAAAGAAATTGAAATTGTTCAAAGATAAATTCAGCTATGCTTCTGGCAAGTAGCAATAAAGGGAGTAACACTGAAAAAAGACCGAGGTAGGTAAACAGGAAATAATCAAGATGGGCATAGGCATAGCATAAAAATACTGAATATACAAGAAAAAAACACACAAATATACACAAAAGGAGGAAAAATACACATACAAAAGAGATTGAAAAATAACAGTTGAAAGGATGGATCACAAAAGTACACTTGCCTGATGTGTTTTGAAGATAAATATTTTTCAAAGTACTTTAACTACAGCAAGTCAGAAAGAAAGGATGTATGAAAGCAAGGCTTGAAGGTTGGAAAAATTAGCTTTGGCAGAAGAGGTAAAAACAGTAATTTCCCCTCTCAAAAGGATGAAGATACAAGGTGTGGGACTGCAGTGTTCACCTCTATCTATCCAGTCGAATTGTATTGGCATGTGTAGATTGAGTACCACGAAATATTCCAATACTGCTCATTTTTACTGGCTTCCTTTCCACTTATGATATTGTTATTGCACAAACACACGCACCCCTTATTGAGTGTCAAGCTCCAAACATCAAAATATTGAACTGTATTTTTGACATTTACCAGAAGTATTTCTGGACTATTTCTGGAAAGGACAATATAATTAGTTCTGGACTTAATTTAATCCTGCCCAGATAACGATAATGTCATGGTAATGACCTTCAGTCATAGCTGTCAGCTCTCCAGTGATATCAGTACTTTGTTATTTGTCATCGACTTACCTTCCCCCACTTTCACCCTGGGTGACACAAGCTTTTCTGATGTGATATATTGGCCTGGAGTGACAGAGCACAGTTATCGGATTTTCTTTTTATTGTATTAATTCACTCCTTATTTGGGATGAAATCTTTCTGACTTTCCAAACAAGCAGTCCTTCAAATATCATCAAGAAAGCCAAAGCAAATTACATCAAGTCCTTCAATGCAGTTTATGACTATTTTTTATAAAGTTCTACCAGATTACAAAAGCAGGGAATGTACTGATTCTCCTCTAATAGGTTGTTGTTTGGTTTGGGTTTTACAATCCAAAAGTCCTACACATCCCTCATTAAATACACAATTTTCTTCAGAGCAAGTTGATGTTCACCAAGGCAGTTCTCAAAAGCACCAGAACATTAGCAGCACATTTGGAAGATTCAGACATAGAATACTCTCAGCATTAAGGAAGAACACTTATTTGGTGGCAAAAGACTTGTGAAATGAAACATTTCAGATCAATTTCTGAGAAGCAAAGTGGGTAAATTCTGATTTCCTGCCAACATAAAATATTCATTTCAATATCTCTGATTCTTGTCCCTCTTTGCAGACTTTCTGTTTCAGCTACCTGAGAACCTGGAGTTTATTTCTCTCCATGTTGAGATGTGCTTATAACAACATCCTTGAAGAATTTACACTCTTGACTATTTCATTAGCAGAATTTCTTTAGATTGAAAGAACACAAATTTGTGACCTAATATTTGAAATTAGATTTCAAGTACTTCTGAAACATTCACTTTTTATCCTCAGACAGCTTTGAAGCCTATTTGTCAAAGCATCCACTGAAGGTGGGTTGCAGACACAAGCAGTAGGCATTTAAATTCAATGTTTGTGAGATTCTCCACCTCTGTAAGACCTGTCCAAATGCTCTGTCTAGCTCGATCCTGCTATATGTTAATAGGCAGGATCAGATGCATGGCTTTCCCCGCTGTCCAAGATAATTAGACAAGTGCACATCCAACCCTGTCCCAAGCAGCTGACACATTTCCTTTGAGCTGGTACCAGTCCAGCACTTCTTAAAAGGTTTACTAATGTATGCCTCTGGGCCAGATGTTCATAACATGGAAAGTGCAAGTATTTTTGGAAAGTGCAAGTTGTCTATAGATAGTAAACACCCTGGATTTACTTTTCTTTTTCAGTCTGGCATAAAAAACTAAACCACAGAATAAGATGGGTTGGATGGGACACACAAGTATCACGGAGTCCCACTCCCAGCACTACAAAGAACCATTCCCAAGAGTCACCCCATGTGCCTAAAAACATTGTCTGAATGCTTCTTGAGGTCCACCAGGCTTGGTGCTGTGACCACTGCCCTGGGGAGCCTGTTCCACCCTCTGCAGGAAGAACATTTTTCTAACACACAACCTAAACCTGCCCTGACAGAACTTCAGGCCATTCCCTTGGGTCCTGTCACTGTCAGCACAGAGCAGAGATCAGTGCCTGCCCCTCCTCTGCCCCTCAGGAGGAAGTTGTGACTGCAGTGAGGTCTCCCCTCAGTCTCCTCCAGGCTGAACAGACCAAGGGACCTCAGCCCCTCCTCACATGGCTTCCCCTCAGGGTCTTTCTCCATCTTGGTTGCCTTTGGACACTTTCTAATTGTTTAATATCTTTCTTATATTGTGGCAACCAAAACTGGTTCTGGCTGGGATAGAGTTAATTTTCTTCCTAGTAGCTGGTGGTGCTGTGTTTTGGGGATCTGGGATAAGAATACTGTTGGGTAACCCACTGGTGTTTTGGCTGTTGCTAAGCAGTGCTTACCCTCTCAGAGAGTTTTATTCCTCTCTTTTCCCTTTTATTATGACTATTATTATATTTTACATTATTGCAAATGATAACTATACTATCTCCACCCACATATTATTTTCCTGATTGTTCTCTCCACCCCACCATTGTGGGGGTCGGTACTGTGTTGGCAGCTGGGGCTAAACTCAGACAGAAACAGACAATGTAGCTGCTGAAGAGGTTTCATTTCATTCTGCATCAATAGTGCCCTTCCCAAATCAAGTAAAAATGATGACAGCCTAACATCCATTTCTTTACTCTTACTGTTGAGTCAACTGAAGGCCAGGCACTTAGTCTTTTTAATTACAAAAGTACAAGTGAATCCTCCACTTGAGAAATCAGACTTGTTTAAGCCTTTGTGTCTTTCAAAGGAATTGAGCACATTTTTATTTGAAAAAAAGGAAAAAGCACATAAACAGCATTAAATCATGGGTATCTCAGCAGCTTTTATCTTCAGTGTTCTATTTCTGAGATGTTTTAATGTTTTAAACTTTGTTGTCACACCGCCTAAGCAGCTCAGACTATAAACTAAACTGAATTATTTACCAACATGATCCCCTCTCGAGCTCACTAAGTCACCTGCCTATGAGAAGCTGATAAAACAAGCTAGAAAGCTAGATTTTGTTCCAACTTTTAAAGAAGAGCAGATATTTCAAGTGGCAGCTCAGAAAGAAGCCAGAAACACAGACAAATAAGCAGACCAATCTGTCTACAGGCAACCTTATGTTCACAGGCAGGTACCTGCACAGATATTTGCAGACTCAACTGTCTAATTGGAAAATTGTTTCTTTCAAATCCCACCTGCTCCAGCTTAAAATACAGTTTAACACTTGAATCTGGCTTTTTTTTGAAATAAAGATATGTTTTCAACTTCCATGGGAAACATAATGAGTAAACAGATTTTTAAGCAGCTGTTGACAAAAAAGAAAAAAAACAGCCAGCATTAAGTGAATTTTTTCTTTTTTTTACTAATTCATCTTTTTCTCCACATTCTCTAAGCAGATTACTTGGCTTAGAATCTCTCCAGTTCCAGCTACTCATCATCTCTTGACACAGTACTAAGATAAAAAGTCGAAAAAAAATATCAGGTCCTCTGGTATTTCAATTCACACACCTTTCTGAAAAGTTGCTCTTACTGTTCTGGTCATCCTACTACTAAAAAAAAAAAAGAATATCACAGAAACCATGACGCTACTATAGAACACAATCAAGCCAATACAAAGACTGAACAATCAGAGTTACTTAAAGTTGCCAGAAAGAATAGGTCCATTCTCTGAAAGAGCACAGATTGGAAGCAGACTTCACTGAGTTCTGATGGGAACAAAGAGTAAGAGCAGCACTAGGGCAGAAATAGAGGCAAGGATAACCTGAGACACATTGAATTTTAAGGGTTTCTATTTTTCATAGTCAAGTTCAGAGAACTACTAGCTGTAAAAATGAAAAGAAACCACACCATGCAAAATCCAAAACACAGACATAAATTCTTAACACTTACCTGAGAATAAACCCTGATTAACATTCAGTCAATGCAGGTTAAACACAGGGGGTAGGGAGATTGTTTTCAAAGGTAGTGGGCAATGAGAAGCACATTCTTATTATCATCCCAGAGAAAACAGAAATTATTGACTAAACCACAAGAGTTAATTCTTTGTCCCTATGGATGACCCAAGTTCCCCCACACACAGAAAACTTCTTCTGTCTCATTTCATTAATTGGGAGAAGCCTAAAACTAAGCTAGGAAAAAACCCACATTGCCAGACATGGCAAGCTACAACCATTAGCAACTAAATGTCTGCCCCCCCAGCAAAAACACCCTTAGCTCTATTGTGCTTCCCAGCACACTGGAATACAGAAAAATCAGGCTTGCTCCTGGCTATTACTGCTGAGAAACTGGGAACTGTGAAATAGCAGCAGAGAGAGAAGCACCTCTCCCTTGCCTGGTAACAACAGATGCAACGCCAACTCTTCTCCCAGCTCCATCCACCTCCCTTTCTTAGTCACTTACCATCCCAGCAGGAACAGACACTTCTGCCTCAACATCTGACGTTTTGAGACATCTCAAAGGGCAGCAAGCAGGAGTCCCTACACAGGGATCACAGAATCAGAAGCCATGAAAGTTCCTGCTGCACCAATTCCCCACCTAATGACAGTTTAGCTATATAAGAGCACAAAGCTTGGAGAAAGAAGCTGGATGAGATCAGGAACATGTGCCTCAGCTATCTGTGACTTCCAGCTCAGCTCTCACTCAGAAGGAACAGGTACCAGTAGGGCTTGCTACTGTGTCTGGCTACCATAACCACAGGAGAGTATCAGCAGGCTGGTGACAGCCCTGTGTCACAGCACGCAGTGTCACAGTGTGCACAGTGTAGATGGTGGTAATGGAAATAAAGCAAATCCACTCTGTCTCTCTAACCTCAGCTCATCACTGGCCATGACTGCCTCTAGCACTCAGCCACCACAGGATCTTTACAGTGTTAAAAGAGCAGCAGAACTGTTTCTGGAGCTTTTTTGTTCTTTCACCCTTGATCTGGCACCTGCTGTCACTGACCAGTGGTCAGTGCTTTAAGACATCTCAGATCTGTCATACAGCTCCTCTCGGGTCCAAAGAGACATTTGGAAGTCTTCAGGTATGCTAAAAACAATTCCACACACAATCAAATAAAATGCTACCAAAATATAAAAAAATAATGACTCTAAAATTAAAGAAGGAACCCAGAAATGATTCCTACTTGTATCACAGCTGGTCAAGTCATTGCAGGGCAGCTGAGGCATGCCAGCATCAATCTATCAATCTCCATTTTTGCTATATTAATACAACTCACAGGTCTTGTGACTTGGATTTCCTATGCCCAAGTTAAGAGCCACACTTAGGAAATCAGCAGCCTAAGAACTTTACTTATGTTATGAACTGCCTTCTGAAGGTCTACATCACCTGCAATTTTGTTTTGATCCCACTGAAAAAGATCAGCTGAGAGATTTCAATATGCTTTGGGTGAGGATGTTGACAAGCAGGGCTTTGGTGAGAGAGGGCCTTGAGTGTCCACGTGCCCAACAAAACAATTCACAACCTGCTGTTCTCATATCCAGAAGGGAACACTGGGCACCCCAAAACACTCACTAGAACAACCCACAACACCTGAGGGCCGTGGCACCCACAAGCATCCCAGTCTAAGACACACACAGGTGCAGCTTTACCCAAGCAAGATCACTGAGCCTCAGCACCTTGATGTGGAAATGCAGACCTTATCAAGAGTCTTGAAAGAAAATTAACAAAATAACAGAAGTCTTTGCAAGATAAGAAATCAAAGTAAATTTGGAAAAGTAGCAGGATGGATTTCGGGGTCTCCTAAAATTCTTGAGCATTTCAGCTGTAGCTTTTATAAAAGCCATGAACAACAAATGGAAGGACAGTGAGAAAGCTGAAAAGCAAGACAAAAAGCAACGTAGCTAACAAGTAATTCTTGACCCACAGCACTTTCTAAAGTTTCAAACAGGGTGTAGATCCTGTTTTAATAACAAAAGCAAGGCAAGCACCACACACCTATCTAATTTCACATTGGGTAATGCACCTATGCGATGCACATTAAGTACTGTAAAATACTGCACTCAAGCTGTACAATCCTAACATAATGGGATTAGAGAGTACTTAATGGGAAGACACATCAATAATATATCATTATAGATCTGGTGTTTCTTAGCGTGGCTCCTTTTCAGACTGCTGATGTCTCATGTCTGCTGCAAGGGTTTATGTGAGAGGCGAGTTTTGAAAGTAGCAGAGGGTGAGATCTTTGGTGCTTTAAAAGGAGATCATGTTTCAGGTGCTGTTCTCTGTAAAATATGTTCCTTTATAATATCTCAGCTTTATAATATCTCAGAGCTGTAAGTGACCAAGCACTGACCCAATAGGGCAAACATAGTTTTAAGGATGAAAACTTCCACTTTCAAACCAATTATCCTTTCATTTCTTTGCTGTGCTTTGGGTACTCATCCCTGACTGAGAAATACATGCAAGGGACACTTTCTCTCTCTCCCTGCTGATCAAAGCTGTTTTCTTCTAACATGAACCTGCCAAAACCTAGCAACACAGATACTGCAAATCAGTTCCCACTCTGTGTAGGTGGGATCATACGCACAAACATCTAATTTCTAGGTGCCACAGGGAGACTATTTTGGACCAAACCACTGAAACAAAATGAAAAACATATAGTCACAGAACCAAGCTGGCTTCATGAGTGGCACAAGACTTACTATTTCTGCCTCGGGCTCATTCAACATAAAGCAAAACTCAGCTGGCAGGCAGTCAAATGGCACAGTTGAGGCATTAATTTACTAATAGAAAGGAACTCACTGCACAGTGCTTTCTTGAGGTTGCTTCTGTGGTAACTGCACCAGGAAAATGGGTTGTATTTGCACTACTTTTTAATGGTTCCTGTTCTTACATTTCCATTTTTTAAAAAATTTTATCTAAAGCCAAAGTATTACTGCGTAGGGAAAAGGACCTATTGATGGATCCATGCTATATTTCTGGTTCCCTCAGAGACTTTGCATGGCCTCTGGCAAGTCAATTTACCTTCTCATCTATAAGGCAAGGTAGTAATAGCACAGTAGCTCCCAAAGGTGTTCCATGTTGCCCTAACTTCTGAATAGAAAGTGCTTCATAAATACTAACATCACCCAATGAAAATGCATAAAATATTGGAATTTAATGATGCAAGTGCATCTTATTGAGGGCCTGGAAGACGAGCTAGTTTGACTCCTGCAGAAAGCCAAGCAGAGTCACCAGGGAGAAGCCAGGGAGCCACTTCCCAGCCAGTGGATCTGCACAGGCCTCTGAGCCCCAGGGGGTGGGAGCAGTGCCTCTCCTGCCCCTGAGGCACAGGCACTGAGAAGGTGGGTGCACAATACCCAGGATGAATGTGAGTTCACTGGAGCACAAGGAGGGCATGAACATCTTCTAGGAGAGACAGCAGTGCTGGTGTTTTGCTGTTAACTGGACAAAGCTACCCTCTTGTTATGCTGGACTGAAGGACTGATGCATTAAGGAGATTAACACAAGGCTGGGGGTGTTTGATGTCCTCAGATGGATTTCATTAACTGACCACTGAGTAAAACCAAAATTTGGCCCCACAGCCTCAGCAGGATAACATGAATAAAGAAAGCTGAGGAATTAGTAGTGTTTCAACAGAGACAGAATGCTGTGATACTAAACCCCCACTGGAGAGGTGGTGGCTAAGGATGGATAATTGAGTAGAGCTTTTCACACTTGCCTTGAGACTGACAGCTTGAAGCAAAGGCTCACTGTCCCCTTCTCAGTGCTAGTAACCACATATGGCAAACAGAATTATATTCCATGTCTAAATCTAGCTAATACCATCACAGATATGTGCTGTATATGGCATTTAAATATTTTCCCAACCATAGATATTTAAATATTTATAAATATTCAGAATTTGTCATCTTTTCTGATTTTTCTTTTTGATATTTTTTTCTGACTACTACAGTCTAATAATTCTGTTCAGTGCTAACAAGTAGATATTCAACACAATAATCAAAGTGATTATTTTAGAAGAGGAAAAACATTCAAGGTTTTAAAAATAAGCAGGGGTACTTCATGCAAAGCATATAGAAGAAACTCAATTTTCTGTTATTCTGCAAGGACAGTGCATGCTTACCAACATCATCATATGCCATCTTAATAATGATCCTCATTGTCAGTGCCATAGACTCGAGGGCACAGCCTTTATTTCACACAGATCAAATTGATAAGCAGTTAGTTGTGAACAATAAAACATTTCCCACAAAATTAAATTAAGCAAGATTATCTCAACAGGAGCAGCAGTGCAATGATACACATGCACAAAACAGGTCTCAGTTGCTGTGCTTTCATCCAGGAGATCATTTTCAAGCTCTTAAATGCCTGGATTTGTTTGCAATCGTATTGCAATTAGATAACTCCTATAAGACAATGAAATGTAAGCTGAAGAACAAATACAGCAAAACAAGGCTGACCACACCTGCAGCCCTACCAGTGCTGCTGAATCAGTTACAACTGAATGCTTAATTAGCAACATCCAACTAGAATATTCACTATATTGCAAATAATCAGCTTAAATTCATTAAAATGAATCATACATTAGGTATTATTATATATTAATTGCTCCAATAAACCTCAAACATTCGCAAGTATTGTGAATATATTCAAAATTAAGCTTGCAGCTCTTCTGGATTAAAAAGCAGAAAAACACTGAGTTGTTCCCAGTAGTAAAACAAATATTTGAAGCACAGAAGTTAGGAAAAAATATATTTTAAAAAGCTCTTTTCTGTTATCTCAATTTTACTTGACATTAATTCCATTTGTATTTTGCAGAAGGCAACACAGTCATTCCAGAGCAGAGAAGAGGATCATAAATAGGTGTGAAATCAAAATTAAGGAAAGATAAAAAAACAAATCACAAGATTAAGAAGGGCAATGTTCTATGAGAGGCAGTGTAATTTGGGCAAGGGGAAGGTTTGGGAGGAAAGTAAGCCAGAGCTTACAACACCCACTGCAGTCTCCTCTGTCACAGGGCTGCTGAGCTGCAAAACCATCAGGGCTTGCTATTTGTTTCCTCATGACATTTTCCTTTATGTCAACAACTAGGCCAGCTGTACAGTTAGTGGATATAAAAGCATTAACTCCAGTAGAGAACTTCATTTCACCCTTCTTTCAGTCATTTTCTCCATGGCTGAAATTAGACTCCAGAGGTGCAGTAATGAGCAATAGGGAGGGAGGGAGTACAAAACAGCTTTCACAGGAAGAATTCCGTGGATAAGCCATTGCAAATTTCAGCTGGTTGTACACAGTATCACAATTTACTGCTCCACATAAATTCTGCTCCTGATTATAACTGACTCAAAGGGAGCACAGGCTGGAGTGATATAAAGCTTTTTCTGAAAGAAAAGTCAACTGCAACACACCTCATGGAACTTGGAACAAAACACCAGCTTTTAAAGGGACAGATAGACTCCAGCTGGGATCACAATCTAGGAGGAAAACCCGATTTCATAGACTTTATAGACCAGAAAGGGCTTTTGCAAACCCATTCAAAGAGAAGTTGTACAGAGGCTTACAACAAAAGCAGTCTTTGGAGTTTTCACAGTTTACCAATTCCCTCTAAGAATATTTTAAACTCTCCTCTTGCAATCCAGCACTGCCCATGTGAAAAACAGAAGCAGAGAGGCAGAACCCTGTAACTGTGGGTAGGAGAATCTCATGGATGCCTGAGACCCCATGCTTCAAACCAGAAATACATCACCTAGCAATGAAATTCAAGTGCAAAGCAGCCATGGGCAGCCATTCTGAGAGCAAGGGCTGTCACTCAGGGCAAGCAGCAGCGTGGCAACAAGCCACCACATACAAAAGTGCACTACAGGTAGCATCAAAGAAGAGGGGGAGCAAGCAGGGTTTTGCAGGGAGAATTTACAGCACAGATGATAAATCAAAAGGAATGCCCCCATTAGTCTCCTGTAAGTCAGAGAGGTTCAGGGAAAGGAGAATTTGAGAAAGCAGGTTTACACAAAGGCACAGAGGACACGAACCTTGAAAAAGCAGCTGCTTACTGAAATTTATAGCCTAGAGAATTTCAGTAAGTTGTAAATTACATTCCTCATGAGAGACTCAATTGTGCACATATGTATGCAAGATTGAGAGTCACAATGCAAATATACTCCTGCATATGTACACTAACTTATATGTGCCCCATTGAGTCTGAAGATTTAAAATACTCTTCTGCAAAGCTTATGAGGTCTACAATGCCATTAGTGCTCAGAAAGAACATGCAAGCTAGAAAATTACATATCTATTATTCAATCATTTTATAGACTGAATTTTCTCTTTGTTAGATAAGTACCTTCTAGTCCCCCTGTCATGTTAGAAAATATATGCATCTGCTTTGAATAGATATTTAATGAAGTTATTCCTTGTAAAAGAATATCTGTTTATGTTTACATTGCATTGAATAATTAAACAGCTTGTTATGGAAAAGCACTTAAAAAAAAAATCTTTCTAAAGATGAATAGATTTTTCCATATCTTTTCTTCTTAACCTCTTCCAGCAAAAGCTATTAAACTTGAACTGGTTGCACTGCTGTGCTGGAGTACATATCTTGTAAGGGAATGCAGATAGGTCGATAATGTAGCTGAAAACCACAAAAATGTAAAGCAGACCAAAGACTGGGAAATTCTCCTTTCTCTACACTGATAATCTTTTTGCCTACCCCACCTCCAGAAAACAGGCTACAGCTGGCCTTCAATCAGGACCTGAACTGCACTAAGAGGCTTGTAGGAAGGAAAAAGCTCCATCTCATCACTGCCTGAAGCCAGGCTACCCGGGATTAGTGTACAGCTAGCTGGGGTTTCAAATTAAACTATAACATGACATTAATTTGAAGTTGCAAATAAAATAGACAACAAAAATTTGACTTACTAGATGAAAGAGGAATCCTGGAATCCTTATCAATATAGAGCCATACTGCATTTCCAGTCAATCCTTATGGATGCAGAAACAAAATTTCACCTGAATTATTTGGATCTTTAATATCTTCCATCACAGAACAGAGAAGTACAAAGTAAGCTTGAGATCATCACTTTGAACACTGCTGAATTAAAGGGAGCTTTTTTTTCTGGCTTTAAAAAGGTAGTTTGATCAAGTTAACTACTTCACTGTAGCACTGACTATTAAAACTGACTAGCAATTGTTCAAGTGTGATGGTAAATTTGAATATATTCACAAGTGCATTCCCCAAGACACGCACTAAAGTTTTAAACACATAATTCATCTGACAGTCCAAGAGTCTTAGATGTTGTTCTTTAAAGGAATGGGCTCTAAAACCTTCACTCACAGAGTGCTCATATTTTAATATTTACCCCACAGACCTTGACAAGAGAATATAACAGCAAACATGAGTTTTAAAAAGCCTTATCTTCTAACCATATTATTTCCAAGATTCAATTAAGATAAATACAATGTTATTGAAGCAGCATTCATAAAGTATCACCATTTATGATCTCAAAAAGGCCAGCTACTCCTTAGGAGCCCAGCCACAAGTGACCTACATTGTTTATCTCTAAACTGAAGCAGCTCAGTAGTTCACTATTCTCCATGGAGTATTTCCATTTTTATATCCCTGGAAAATTCTTTGCAGAGGTCTGTTAGTCCCTTCTGGTAAGACTGGTTCTAGGAAGCAAGGGAGATCCTATTTTTCATGCTATGCAATTATTTATATGATTTTCACCTACATTAAACTTCTCTCACTACTAGAGAGGAGTTTATTAACCTCAAACAAGCTGTATCAATTAATCATCTTGTCTTTTCAAGTAGCTGGCCACATTCTGGAATAAGAATTATAGGACTAAGAATTGGTTTTATTTAAGATTTCTGCACCATGCACAGCTATATTTAGAAAACAGACAATGCATTTAGCAAGAGAGAAGACATCATACTTCAGAATTACAGACAAAAACACAGGAAAATTACCAAAATTCTAATCCAGAACATTTACCATGCAATCTTCTCCACAAACAATGCATTACTTGAATGCTAAACTCTTCCATGGCTACACTGAGTTCATCACACCTACCACTAATTGGTTATATAACCATTTAAGTAGGATTAGTAACATAATCTGCTGTCAAACCTGACAGCTGGAGATGTGGTTCTGCAAATAAAATACTCATTTACAAAGACTTCTTTAAACCAAGGTAGTTTATGTTCTTCAAGTTTTTGTACAATTAAATTACAGCTCCATACTCTTCTTTTGAGTATTGAGCCAGTTTAGCTGACATCTACTGCTGCAGTACCATCTGCACAATTTCCCCTTATTTTTTTGAAAGGTCACATTGAGGATGCTAGAAGTTGGTGTATTCTGTGCATGTTCCAGAGAAATCCATGATGCTTCAATGACCTATCTTGCAAATGTACTTCAGAATTTTTCACCATGTTTTTCTAGCTTTTTTTGGTCACTCGAATAAAATTCACTTCCATTCTCTTTTTTGCTCCCGTGAACTACAACCCTTACTCTAATTTTTCATGTAGCATTGTTAAAATTATTAATATGTTGTCTGATGGAGAAGAAGACCAGGACACTTCCACTGGACAGGACACAGCCTTCTCCAGAACCATTCCTGGTATTCTTCAACCAAGATTGCTCCTTTCAGCCCCAATTCCCCTTGCCCCAAAAGGGGTTGCCACTACTAACATTTGCTAGATTATTAAAAATGTCACATTCAGAAGCCAACATGTCCCTTTACCTGTGAAAGTATCATAAAAATTGTACAAGGACTTAAGAAGTTGGTACCTCTGCTGCCAATACTAATCAATGAAGACAAGTCCCTGAGTGGAGAACTTCATGGACAGAATGCAAAGAAACAGACACTGGTTGACCCTTATTTTTCAGCTCTTAGTGTATAATGAATGTGAGATTCTTTGAGATTCAAAACAACCCCAGGGATTCAGTATAGCCAAATTTTAATTGGCAGGGCTTCAAAGTAGGGAAAAAAAAAAAAACACACCACCAGACCACAAAATCTCACCAGGATTATGGCTTACCTGAGAAGCAAAGCACAGATCCCACACTCCTCTGACTGCTGGCACCACCACAATTTGTCTGTGACACTCTCAGTACAGAAACTAACAGCAAGAGGGAAATGCTGAGAAAAAGTGGCAGCATCCAGAAACAAAATTCTGCAAAAAAAGCTTTGGATCTTTTATGCTATGCCTTGGTCTCTATTGCAGTATAGTGCACATCAGGGTTATATGGCCATATGCAAGATTTTCCCTTGTCTTGACTGTTGGACCAACTGGAATACAGAACCCAGAGGGTGGGATGAATGTTTAAGCACACCTCCAAGGTACATTCCTGGGCTACAGCTTTCAACCCTGTATGTCTTTTTATGCACAAGTGGTTTTTTGCAAATAAATTTTGATCAAACTCAGGAAGCAGTTATAATACAGTTCTCCCACTCCAAGTGGATAGCCAACTTCTAACATAAATCAGTTTTTCCATGGTTAACAAAGTGGTTATGATTTTATGGCAAAATTGGAACAAGCTTACTCATGAACAGAAATATACATTTCTCACATTCTGATCAACAAACATGGTGTTGATGTGGGGCAATTTGCATCTCGTTTAAGCACTACTTCCTTCCCCTCCACTGTTACTTGGTTTGTTAAGCTTGGACAAAGGAAAAAAACCTCAAGCTAAACTGGTACTCTTGCCATCTGTGTTATGATTGCAAATTTTGTTTTGAACCACAATTTCATTGCAGCTGTATCGTATTTCTGACAAAAGCATTTATCAAGATAATGACATTATAAAGCTATATCTCAGAATTACCTGTTAAGCAAAGAAGCATGGTCCAGTTGTTCTATCAGGGAATTGATGCCCTATAAATCAAAATGTCTTAATACATCTTGGAGGACAGGTAAGCCTGACTGACTAACAGAAGGTGAAGTCTATTCTGTACTGGTTTATGTCGTTGTGGTTTGAAAAGATCTTTTTAATTATTTAAACACGTCACTTAATTAGAATTGGCATTTTTGTGTTTCGAAGAGTAAAGAGATCATACAGTAATATATAATATCCATTCTTATGAATGGATATTAAATATTGCAAGGCACTAATTTTATCCTAAAAGAAAATTAAGCTCTTTTAAGACCCTACTTCAATTATTGCTTTGAAACATATAGCTGAATATATCAGGATTACACTAAACCCCAAATCACTGGATTGTATTCTTTCAAGAAAAAAAAAAAATCTTAGATATGCTGATCAGTGAAGTCAGTAAAAATATATTCATTTCACAGAAAACTGAAGTTTGGAACCAAATTCCAAGCATCCCAGGCAACACCATGTGTAGGATACACAATGTGCTATGAAACCACTCAAAGTTAACTTGAGCATTACTTAAGTAGTGGTGCTATTTCTTAGGAGTAAGTGATCCTATGGCAGTGCCAGAGAAGTTTCCTGGACTGAGACAGAAAATCAGCGTTCGAGTAAGGCAAATAGAGATATCAAATGCAAAACTCCTCACTATATAAACCTCAGTTGGTTCATTATAAAACACCAGACACGTGTTGTATGCAAAAGGATACATTTCACACACCTGCATTTTCTACTGATTTTAATAATTGACCCAGAAGTCTCTTGGTTTGTGCTTGAATAGAATATCTTTGAACAAATATATGCATTGAAGAAACTGTTGAATTTAGCATTCTTAAGCTCTTATGAACAGCAGTAAGTGGATAAACTTCCCACCAGGACAGGGAGAGAAACATATCAAATCCCAGGCATAATTATATCAAGAAAACTAGGTTTCCATTTCCTTTTAGTGTATTCAGGCTTATGTACTTTGCTCATCACTTCATTAAATAAGCTGCATATGCACTGAAGGTAAGCCAGTGCAATTTCTGGTTCACAACAACTTTCCAAAGCCATCTCTTCATTCCAGTCACACTCGTGGCTGCATGAAAAGCCTACAAAATCAGCTTCTACAGGTAAATGCTTATTTAAAAAAAAAAAAAATCAGGTTTAATTCCAGTGCCAGAGATTTTTTTTAGCTTTTTAAGTTCTGAAAACAAGAAATATGCCAAGTTGCTCTTTACTTTGACAAACACTTTGCAAACTGCTGCAAGCAGCATTCTAATTTAACTACAAAAAATACTTAATAAGGAATCTGAAGTGAAATTAAACGTTTCATTTCTTTCCTAGTTAGAATACATATATATCATAGAAAAATGGGACATAGAAGAGAGCTAACTATTCCCCCCATACAGTCACTGTCAGTTAATTTACATTTTAAGATACTAGAGCATTTTCTTTACAAGTTTTCTACCTGCCTAGGTAGGAGTACATGAATACTCATTCTAGTAATACTACAGTTGTGTCTTCAGAACTTTTTTTACATAATGAAGCACTCCAACAGTAGCACTATCTATCACACATTCATGGTGCTTTTTACAGGGAATACATTTGTCTATTCTGAGTCTTCATCTCTCCTTTGTTAACACTGCTCTGGTAGAGAGCCACTGCCAGAACATTTGTAACCACCAAGCCAATCTCTCCCTTTTCTACCAGGATCTCACTGATGAGAAAACCCCACCACCCACTACTCTCAGTCACTTGAGGACTACCACATCCCATACTTTCTTTGATGATACAGGATTGTTCCCATGCTACTCCACTCCCAGGAGTGCCAACAGCTATCACCAGATTATTTTGGGATCACTGTCTAGCAATTAGGACTAATGTGTCAGGTTAGCCCAGCCTACGGTTCAGGCTGCTGACAGCTGCATGTCTCAGTCTCTGTTAAAGAGAAAGTCTATGCTTGTGCCTGTCACTATTACAGTAGGAGAAGGACACACTCCAAGGCTGGGTTTTCAGCAAAATCTACTTTATTACAAAGTTTTCTCTTTTTATACACTACTCCGATCCAGCTGGATCGGATTGGTTAACTAATCAACACATTCTACCTGGTTGGCTGGCCAGCTCAACACCTTTTAGTAAACTATCTTAGAAAGAAGAGAAAAAAATGGAAAGAAGCGAAAAAAAGCATGTGCAGATGGTTATAAGAACAAGGTATCATTATTTTGGCTAGGACTTCTTAGAGTCTCAAGCCAACCCTGAGAAATGCAGTTTTCTCACTCTCTGACTGAGGCTGATGGTGACCACGTGTGCTCAGCTTGTAACTTCTCTTACAGGCATTAGCGACTGCAGTAGGCTGTAAAAAAGTTCTACCAGGACCCTCTAGTCCATGTGATGGAGCTGCAAAAGCCAAGCTCTTGGGTGCCCAGCAGTGGTACCTGCACCCTGAGGAATGTGCACCTGCTGAAGAACCCTCTGGAGTCAGGTGAAAACCTGCTTAGGAGATGAGGCTCAGTCAGGGTATGATGGGAGATGAACTTGGATTTGATCAGAGAATGACCATCCATGTTTGAAATAAAATGCAGATTCATCTTCCTCCTTTACAAGCAGATTAACAGCAGTTAATCAACACTGCAAAGTCAGAACTGCAACATATCACACTACTATGGCCAGGAAACTCACTTAGTTTTTCTCTCACAGTCTGGGAAGCAGAGAGGTTGTGTGGAAGCTTTTTTTTTTTTATTCTGGTGATTTGGGTTTTTTTGAGTTTTGTGGGTGGGTTCTTTGAGGTTGTTTTCAGTTTGGTATTTGTTAGAATTTTTTTTTTTTATTTGGTGTTTGGGGTCTTTTTAACACTTAAAATCACAGATTCTCTGCAGACCCTTATTGACTGGAAGGTTCCCTGTAAGTCCCCATCATGGCATGTACTGGCAAGGGATCCCAAGCTTAGCTAAATGTGGGCTTCTTGCACCAGGGCTGCAATTCTTGGTGAACTTCACTTTTCTTACTTAAAGAACATTTGCTCTTAGAGGAAAGAGTTATTTCAGTTTCCGATGGAACAAAGAATCCTTCTCTCTGCTATCTGTAAAAGAGGACTCATGAAAGACAAAGCACAAGTTTTAAATATTATACTTCTGCAGTTTGATTGATATTGCCATAACTGTTTAGGATACTAGACTGTGTAATATTTTGGTACAAAGAGAATTAAAGTCATCTTTCATAACAAAGTTAGGATTTCAGTGTTTATTCAAATTGATATTTAAACATCCCCTTTTATTTTAACCTATGCATTGAATAATTTGCAAAATAATTCCAGGAAATTAATAGTTTAAAACTTGGAATTATTATTCAAACTGCAGCAGCTACAAGAGATGAAAAGTATTATTAATATTAATTAAGCAGAAATAATTGTTTTAAAAAGCCTAGCCACAAAAATGCAATACTTAAACATAAGCTCTGGATCTTTTCAAACTACTCCAGACTCGAAGAAGATTTAAACTCTTCCTGGTGAGTGCTTTTGAATATGAATTAATTGTTTCACTGCAGTAGTCATGTGTCTGTGCACCATACCTTCTCTGCCTTCCCAGGACGGAAGATTGAAATGCTGACATACCACATCACCAAGAACTTTCTAGCAGAATATTTTGTATAAGTCTAAATGAGTCATTCAGGGGACTTTTTTTTAAAGACAATTTCTAAGGAAGGGAAAAAAAATCTACTGTAGCTGATTTTTTCCCCAAAGTATCCTGAGGGAGTTTATATTAAGGGTTTAAAGAATGAAACTGACTTTGGTGTTCCATTCCCAGTTGCTAATTTATTATGTGGAGGAAGTCACATGAGCCTTGAAAGAAATCTTGATGAAAAGAGATCTGTCTCAGCTGCATGGGGTTTAATTGACTTAGTCTTGCAGGAAGAATGCATTAGTATTATCTATGCCTCTGTTTAACTATCAGCCAAATGGCAATCATCATGATGAATTAATTTTCTACTCTGCCATGCAAATCACTCCATTTGTGGACTGACTTCTCTGTTTAGCAGGACACCTGGTTGAAATTCATAGACCACAGTTCTAGACAAGGTCATTGGAATAATTCAGCAGAAAGGGAGAAGACTGCCTAAGGACCACTACTTTTACCCTTCTGGTTACATTCAAACAAATATTTTTTTGAGATTTTTTTCCCTAGGGGGGCAGGGCAAGTTTAGCAATTTTTACTGTAGGCCATTATATCTAATTAGTACTCAGTATTTCTTTTATTTATCTCTAATGTACCAAATTCTCCCTTGACTGCTTTCAGAATCTGGACCTGCAGGAACTTACCTGAACAGAAGCAGCCTCAGGTTACACCCAGCCTGCACAGCTCTGATCAAGCCAGCATGCAGATGCTGGAAAGAGAGCATATTTTGGTGCAGTGTCACCAGGCCTCAATCTGTACCTCTTTCCTGCACTACTGATGATTTTAGAGCTATGAAAAAACAGCCCAGAAAACAGTCATCATCCCAGAGGACAGGGAATCTTCCGGCACTACTGTCATTATTGCTGTTGCCAGCCAGCAGCATCACAGGGAGGAAGGAAAAAATATGACTGAATTAACATGAATTTAGCAAGTCCAATATGGACTGGGAAGCAGACTAGAAAGTTTCTTCACACAGTAGGAGTTTATTTCACCCATCTGTTGGGTGCAGGAACCCACGGGGAAAGAATCCCAAACAAGCAGCAAGTCCTCTGCAGTTTCACACCACACCAACAGCACACCGACATTTCCAGCAAATTAGGGACCAGTGACACTTCTGCAGAGTCTCCAGATAATGAAATGATAATTGCTTAAATCCACAACAACCAGAAGTCGTTCTGAGAAGGCAGCCAGCATTTAGCTAAAGAATATTTTGCAAGTGCACATTGCCAATCCTTAGTTATTTCCCTCTAGTGTTCAGAAAACATTACACTTGAGATAAAAGGGGAAAGATCACACAAAGCCTAATTGAATTAGCTTAATTATTGTGCGTGGGGAAAAAAAAAAAAACAACAAAACACAGAAACTGAAGTGCTGTAGAGAAGATTTTGTTTTCCCAGCTGCTAGTTTTTTTCAGGAACATATGTGATTATTGTGATGCTACATAACCTAAAGATAGGCTGCCCCTGCAGTCCAAAGGCACACATGGGACTAAAGAAATAGGTTTAGGTCACAGGTGTAGAAGATTACACTTCACACTTTAAAGGCCATTTGCAAGGCCAGTTCCTGAAGATGGTTCATGGCAGATATAAGCCATCAAGAACAGAAATGCTATTGCATATAAATTTATTGCACAACTTTTATTATGCTAGTCTACTTACACTGAAAAAGTGGAAATGTCATATAAATCTATTTGTAAGCAGTCTGATAAATTTCAAACACCAAAACAGCAAGTTTTCCTTGACATTAGAAAAAATGAGAATAGCAGACTCCATCATCAAGCAAAAGTTAACATGATAAAATCATTAAATCATAGTTAAATAATAAGCTTGCTTCAATACATTAATACATTACCAGACAATCTTTGCAGGAAGCTTATTTGGGACCATTGTGACTTAGTTCATCTGGAAGTTTTCACTTTCTTTACAGGTCCTCCTCCCCTATATGACTATCTCAAACTTAGGTAGAACACAGTGTTTGGGCAGAGGCTGATATATATTGCACTTTATTTTTTTCCTCTTTGTACAACAAGGTGGAAATGAAAATTGCTAAGCAAGGCAAACATCCTAAATTATTTGATTAGTGCACTTCCTCTTCGATAAGGACTTCATACACTGGCTGAACAAAAGGTGAAAGCAGCTTCTGAAAGCTACAAATGACAAACTTTTAGTTCATGTAGCTATTTCTTTACAATTCAACCATTCTTCTAAACAATATATTAGTTATACAGTATATTATCTTGCTAATAAACAGGTTGATATTTCAAAATTAGGATCCAATCTATGGCTTCAATAGCCAAGCCAAAGTGCTCTTTAAAAGCAGTCCAGCAACTACTTCCAAGACTCTTTGTAGATAATGCTATTTATGGTATCTGATTGCATCCTGCAGCATAATTCAATCACATTGTGTTCTTGATACCAATCATACAGTATAAGGACAGCAAAAAACTAACCTTGACATTCAATATAATATTTGCCAGGTAACACAAAGCAGCACATTGCTCATGGAGTTCTAGATATGAAAGGTGAGAATTTAGTCAAGAAAATTGCAGAAATTCAACAATGATGGGGCACCACAGAGAGACACTGGTACCATGGTAGGAAATATTTTAGCTTTCTCAAGGAAGACATTTGTACTTCAAAATTACCTAATGCCAGGGTAGGGGTTTTCCCCACCCACTGCTGATAACCACAAACAAGTGACCATTCAAGACAGCGAATTATTCTTAACTTTAAAAGAGAGAAAAAGTGTCAAATTAAATTCTGCCAATTAGAGACTCATATTGCAGGAGATCACTTTAATCAAAATAAATCCATTACCTTTAATGTCTAACAGGTATACAGTTAATGACGAGATGTGAGCACTCATCCACACAACAGAATCAGCTACAGTACACAACCAACACACTTACACTCAACCAGCTAAAATTATAATTGTTTATATATGTTACAGGTCAAAAGCTAGTTTAAAGATACATATAGTATTTCTTTAGATCTACATTTAAAATATCAGAACTCCTTAGCATACCAAAATACAGTTGTCAGGGCAACAGTATACAGAAGGCAGGCAATTAAAAAACATGCTTAAAGAGCAAGCTATTAAATTTAGTATCTTAAATAAATTGCTGGTTAGATGACCTTTTACCATGGAAATGGAAAGCAAATGCTTACTTTTGATCAGAAACTACTACTTAACAGGATTTAAGTTTTGAGACATTTTGGTAACACCTTTCAGAGTGATTTTTATCCCCTCCAGCTCTGTTCAGACTGAAATGATTGGGCAACAAAAGCTGCAAGTGATCAGCACTTCTGAACATACTAGATCCCATGCTTTTTAAATTCTTAAATAGGTGTGGAAAAAAATCCACCTAACTACTCAAAAGTCAATTTTTTGTCCTACAGTTAGGCATCTGCTACACCACAATGAGCAGATTATATAGTGGATAGTTAGGTTCTCATTCTGATAAAAAGAAATGCAGCCTGTCAAGTGTAATAGAAATACCTCAAAACACAAGAAAACAAAAACAAGATTAAAACTTAATTTCAGCAAGAGAAATACACATAATCCAATTTTATCTGGAAAAAACCCAAAAGATTGATTTGAGTACAATAGTTTAAAGCACATAATGAAGCCCTGAACTCAAGAAAAAATTTATTTCAGTGATTAAATTATTTTATCCATCTAAACCACATATTTAAAAATCACCTTCTACACAGACTCCTTTGCATGCTGTGATTGTAAAAAACAAAAAACTTCACAAAAAACTTCTAGTTCATTGCGCTTATTAGATCCAGCTAATCTATGTCCTGAAGTGGGATGAAGTACAGGAGGATATTACTGCCCCATCACTAGCATCTGTTGGCCTACAATTGCTTTGAAAGCTACAAGTGTCCCACAAAACAACGGATGAACTGGCAAAGCCATGAATTAGTCTGGGCAGTTTATATCCACATTTTAATTCTGTTTTGTCAGCAGAGGTTGTTTTTCTTTTTTCCTTTAGGCACTATGAAACTATACCCATCCAAACCCAAATTTTGTATGTAAAATATTCATGTAATAAGATATTTATTTTGACACATGCATTAGCCTTATGACCATGACTCTGTACTTCCCCCTTACGCAGTAAGCTTCACTCATCCCCTAAAACCCTTCTGGACAAGAGCCGCAATTCCTCCCACACGATGCCCTTTAGGAATAGAGACACCACGTACAAGTCTCCCTTCACTGCAAGCTCCAGTTGTGATTCATCAGAGCCAGGTCCCCGCTCCAGCAGCCGTGGAGGCATTCCTTTTATTTCTGAGAGGCTTTGCAGCGGGGGCAGCAGCGGCACACCAGCGCTGGGATGCGCTCAGCAGAGCCACCCTTACCTGCCCGCCCCGCAGCGCTCCGGGAGCGCCGCGTCCGCCCCGGCAGCAGCGCCGGCCCCGGGGCACGGGGAGCGCTCCGTGCCGGCCCCCGGGCAGGACAGCGTCCCCCGGGCAGTGAGCCCTGGCCCTGGGGCACGGGGAGCGCTCCGTGCCGGCCCCCGGGCAGGACAGCGTACCCTGGGCGGTGAGCCCTGGCCCTGGGGCATGGGGAGCGCTCTGTGCCAGCCCCCGGGCAGGACAGCATCCCCTGGGCAGGACAGCGTCCCCCGGGCGGTGAGCCCTGGCCCTGGGGCATGGGGAGCGCTCTGTGCCAGCCCCCGGGCAGGACAGCATCCCCTGGGCAGGACAGCGTCCCCCGGCCGGCTGAGCCCCGCAGCGCCCAGCACAGCGTGCTCCGAGGTTCCCCTGCTCGGCAAGCCCCTGGGAGTCACGGCACAGGAGTCATGCGGGTCCAGTTGTCAATTCATTTGTTTTCTCAGACACAGCGCTAACGCCCCGCTGCCATCGCTGTGGAGAGGCGACTTCAGCCAAACTGGCAGAGCGCAGCCTGCGCTGCTCCTCGTGCACTGACAGCCCAGGGAACTCGCTCAGCTCTCTGGATGCTTGAGGGAAAAGCGGGGAGAAGCACCCACTCAAATTACCCGTGTTGGAATACCACCCACAGTTCTGGTCACCTACAGTTTACACATCAATGAAGCTCGGGGAGGGCAGAGGGAGCAAAGAGGAGAACAAAAGGAGAAACACCATTATAAGTCTATTTAACTGCTTTTATCACCACTACACGTTGTAGCTTTACCTTTTAATGGCAATTAAGTACAAAAGAAAAGCAAGTATATACCCTGGAAACGCGGTTAACGCTGCTTAGTGTCAATTCCTAACAATTGTTTTGTTATGCTGTATATAAAGAATGAAATAGTTGTCTTCTAGTCAGAACTTCAAGTCATGCAACTTAACAGAAGGCAATGTGGGTGAGATAAAGTCCTCACTCAAACCCTAAGCCACACCAAATCATTTTTCTAAGAAGTCATCAAGTTAAAACAGCAGCTTACTCCAGATCTGCATAATTTTGCGCTATAAGTTAACAACAAATGAGGTCTTAAGCACTTTTCTGAAGGCTGCATATGAACTGAAGAAATTAGAGGGCTTTGTGTTGCTAATCATGACTACAGTTACTAAGTTCTGAAACAGTAATAAAATCTAAATCTTCATTAAATTTATGAGGGAGTATTTATGGCATGCAGATTTCTTTTTACTGCACAAAACCACTCACTCTTAGCTTTGGGTTGCCTTTACTTTTTTTTAAAAAGTGTTCTTTCAACATAGCAAGCATGCAAATGCATTTGAGACTTGATGGTGCTATTTAACTGTACAGCCAGGAAAGACATTCTGAGAAATGGAAACCACGTGTTCTTCAGAGAAATTAAATCACAGAGTTAAGTTTCACTAAGCTCTGCAACATCCATTTCCCAAGGCATGGTCTCTATGCGTTCAACAAACATGACATCAAGTACAATACATTAGAGATCCACACTTACCACACTGACATGCTTATTAGTGGCTTGGAAAGTGACAACAACTTGTGACATGCACATTTGCAGTTGTTTTACACTGTGTCTTTGCTAACACTAGCTCAACAGCTCTCTAGAGCAACGTTAGCCTCAAGAACTGGATGGATTCTAGTTTAACACTGGTATTTTAAGAATTGCTAGTGCCCCTGCACAGAGCAAAAGGAGTACACTCAGTCTCAGTTCCAGAAAGAAACAGAGCAGTCCATCAGGTCTGGGGAAAACCCAATTTGGATGGCAAGCATTAAATTGAAGAGCCAGGCAGACTCAAATGAACGCCACTGGGGCCAGAAGGGACCATAAGATAAATGACTGGACTGATGTTTCACAACAGGCTCTCACATGCTGAATAAAGCTAATCTTACAAAAAAAGTACTAAATGCTGGACCAAACACCCCTAGATATGGAGGATAGGTTAACCATGTTCTCTGTGCAAAATATCACATGTTTTAAACAAATTTATTAGCTTTGACTTCTTTGTTATTGCTGCCTCCCCTAGTAGGCATTCAGCAGCCATGATTTTCTGGCCATGAATATACTCATAGTAATAAAGTTACTTCTGCAACAGCTCATAAAAGGCTTAAAACAAATTACCGGCTAAGGTTCATAGGCATTCACCTTGGATTTCAGGTTTTGTGGATATTTTCCAACACATTTATCACAGTAGAATCAGCCACGCCATATACAAGAGTCAAAAATAAACTTCCCTACACCCATTTCTCTATGTCATCACATGGTGAGGACATGCTGAACACAGCCCCTGCACTGGCCACTAAATTCTGCCCTCCCTCTGGCAGCACAGCTTACATTTCTCACTCCTAAGCTCTGCATACGTGTGAATCTTCTCCAAAGCTCAGGCAACTCAAGCCATTCTGTATGAGTAAGAAACGATGAATTAGTGTCAGAACTTGACATGACCCCACAGAGATGCTACAAGGAAAACCCAATTTTGTTACAATTCCCTGATGCTAACTTCTGCAATACCACTGTTGTGACTTTTAAACAATTTAGCATATATTTTACTGCTATTGCTATTTTTGTGTGTGTTGTAATATACCACAAGAAATCACTTGATCAGTAAAATTTGTACATAAAGAATATTTGACAGAGTCTGCTTTCCTGTAAATTATGCTAACAAACTTTAAAATGCTGTCCTTACATAAAGTGAATCCTCATTACTTTTTTCAATCATTTAACTTAGAACAGGACAGCAGGATGCCCAAATTAATGCTATCTGCATCAGCCATTCATCTTCACCAAATATTGGTGCTATGGGCTGTTGAATATAACCTTGAATCTGCAGGTACAGAATATTTTGATATGGCAAATACAGGAACTACCCTATCTTTTCTTTGGTTTCACGGGAAGACATGATCTGCACCTGCCAAAGGTCAAACTTCCTATCCAGGAGCTGTCACAAAGCACCAGACCCCTGAAGCATGAAATTAATATAAGCACAGTGAAAAACAAGTGGGATACAATCTCTTTTAAAGCCCATCCAGTACCTGGTGCCCTAAATCTCCATGAGCTTGCTACACTATCTTCCTTACGGTTCCAAAATCTTTTCTGCAGGCCTAGAAGGTGCCATCTGAGAACAATTTTGTCTGCTCACCATCACTACAGACTTGTGTGCTTATGATGATGCTGTGCCAGCATTTCACTCTTGAGAACCCCTCCTAACACTTCCAACCCAAATTTTTTCAAGAATGCATGTCCAAATTTGGAATCCCAGCTCCAGAAAGGCCTTATCTAGGTTGTAGGTTACAGAAAAACCCCAACCCAAAATGAGCCCATCATGAGGCTTGTAAGCAAGATCCCACCAAGTTCTTCTCCAGTTTGCTTGTGCCAACAGCTGCGTTAATTTGCTGTTCATTGCTGCTTCCCCAATCCATAGTCAGATTTTAAGCAATGCATGTCAAAGTTTGATAATAACAACGAAAGATAAGCAGAGTAAGAGATCACTGTGAGGTATACCACAAAACAAAAAGTATACCTGTGATGAATATTACCATGGAAATTGAATTTCCTTATCTCTCCAGGCTTATAAACATCTGGGGCAATTCTATGATTCTTAAACTGATTCTGTTTCTTATTCATCACAGATAATACACCAGGGAATTGTGCCCAATTAAGAAGCACAAATGTTTGCTCCATGCCTACTGCTAACATCTAAATCCTAATACTACTTTATAGCAGGAAACTTGAAAAACATTCAGAGCCATTTGAGATCTTACACTTATTATGATACAACTAACATATTGCCACTGAAGTTGATCTGGAAACAGACTTTCCATGTGAAACAAAGTATAAGGGATAATTAGGAAATGCATAGGTAACATTTCCTGTCTAGCTTTTCAGAGAGCGTCTGTTCTCAATTATGAATTTTTAAAGTGGAAATCAAACTGAACATTTAAAGTAATTACTAGCTATAGGAAAAATATGTAGGAAGAAAGCACTCAGTTCAGATCTTTAAGCATCTAGCAGTAAAGTTACTGCCTTCAAACTTCACTTTCTGAAAATTACATGGACCTGAAGATTTTATTTTATTCTTCAGGTTCTCTTATCTCCAATCAGCAACTACCCAAATACTTCATTATACACTAACAGGACAAGCCTTTAAATGAAGGGGGCTTGTCTCTGTGTTGCACTCAGTCTGCATTTTATATCCCCTAAATGGTAAGTGAGCTAAGTGTGGAACAGGGAACATGTGCTGCTATAAGAGGTAACACAACCAGCCTAACCAGGAATGACTATGGAGACAGCTCACCCGACATTTCTTTCACATTCTCACGGTACAGAAACCCAGTTAAAAGACGTGACATAGAAGCCAAAAGAAGATTTTTGGGTGGAAAAAAAATTAAATTAAACAAGCAGCCACTTCTGACACCCCACAGGCAATACCCATTCTTTTAAATGCCAATTTGAAAGAGAACAGATTATTATGAGAAGAAACAGTAAGGTGATAACACTAGAAAAAAGAAATCAAGAGATCTTCATGAACTGCATCATTGAGACTTCAGTGGGAAAGCACCAAATTCTGCTGCAAGAATGTCTTTACACTACAAAAGTAAAAGCAACATTCACAAAATTTATCATAGAAATTGTAAGTTCCACTTACTACCACCCAAACACTTCAAGACTGAAACTCCCATAGCAGCCCTAATTATTCCATAATGCATGACAAGTGTTCTGTTGCTGGTTTTTTTACAGGTATAAGAGAGATCCTTTTTAAAAAGTCACTTAACTATCTAGGGACATCACTATATTAAGGCTTGTTTACTGGGCAAGCCTCGAGAAAAGTTAATTTAACTTGTAGCTCCACATGCACTGCAAATGAGTAAACGCTGAATGGTCTATAAATACCTTTACTACCATGGATTTGGTTTCTTTCCAGGACCAAGGAAAAAAAAATGGGCCCAGGCACATGAAACTTTATCCTCTGGGGGAGCGTTACAGCTGCTCCCATTTACAGCTTTAACAACCTGCCCGCCAACACAAGCGGCACAAGCTCAGCCCAAGGCAGGGGACACCCGGGGGGACCCGCACAGCGACACCCATTTGTCGGGACACGGAGGCGACCCCGTCACGCCGAGATGCGCGATCCGCACAGCGAGCCGGCGGGAGAACCCCTTCTACGCCGCGCAGCGAACGGAAAAGTTCAGCTAATACAAAAAGTAATTTCGCAAAGCGCTGATAAATAAAACTCCCGAGCGCTGGGGCCGCTCAGGGCCCCCCGCCCGGCGCGGCGCGGTGCCTACCCGAGCGGCTGCGGATGACATCGCGGAACTCATCGGCGGCCCCTTCGCCGCCAGCAGCGGGGCCGAGGCGTCCCGGCTCAGCCATGCCCGAGGAGCTGCCGAGGGAGGTGGGGAGCGAGGGCGGAGGGGCCGGGCCGGGCCAGGTGTGGAGCGGCGCCGCCCGCCCTGAAATAGCGCCGGGGCGGCAGCTCCGGCCCCCGCCCCCGCGGTCGATGGAGAGGCGCAATCAGCGGGCAGGGTCCCCCCGGGGCCGCTCCGCCTGCGGCAGCCAGGGGCGGGCGGCACGGAGCCACCCTGTCCCTGGCAGCGCCGGGGCTCCAACTTTTCTGGGCGAGTGTCCGCTCAGCCGCACGTCGCTCGGCCCCGAGCAGCCCTCGCTGCCCCGGCAGAGGGGTCAGGGCAGCCCGGGGTGCCCCGGCTGTGCCGCCGGAGCTGCCCGGGCAGTGCCCGTGCCTGCCTCCGGGGTGGGAGCCCGGTGGCAGGGCTCAAACAACAAACGCGCTGGAGTGTGTCTTCTGCCCTCTCCTTTGTAGTTCATCCTCCGAGGGGTGAAGGTCCTGAATACCTGGTCCAGTGGCGCTGCTCCAAAGCCACCCGAGTGGCAGCCTGTTGGCACCTGCGGGTCACATCCCTTGTCCGTTTTCAGGAAAGCGGGACGCAGGAAAACATTTCCTCTTGTGTTTAGAGGCGCATCTTTGTCCCCTCTCACTGCAGTCAAGGGACAAAACGCTTCCCGCTGGCATGCTTCCTTGCAACCTTCCATTAAGTGTCAATTTGGATGGCTGCCTCCAGCCCACCATTATTCCTTTCCTCTCAATTTTCTCTGCACACCGACTCTCAGGACTTGCTTTTTATGCTATTTCCCTCATCTCTCCAGGCCCCCAAGCAGACTGCATCACCTCATGGGGAAAGTAACCAGGCACAGGAAATATTCTTGTATGTATTTAAACACCCGCTCTCCTTTCAGGAGAAATCCAAGCTCTTAAAAATTGCACCCTAAAATACAGACAAGCAGAGAACCACCTGGTTTTGCCAGTTTATAGGACAACAATGTAATGCTTAATACAAATATAGCCTAGCTGCTTCTCAGCTTTAACACAAATTCATAGATAATTCATAAATATATAGAGAGGGACAGGAAGTTAAGGATAAGCTGTAGAATGGATGTATGCCTTTGCTAATATTTGTGTAGATAAAGGACTTGCATCTGTTCATGTATTCCTGAGTGTATCAGAAGAAATGTACTCTTTTGAAGATAACAGAGTTAAACAGAATAGAACTAGGTAAGAAAGCCAGGTCATAAACAATGAATGATTAGAGGAAATCTATTTACAGGCAGCAAGGCACATGGTGGTAGATTCTGAGGAAGGGGGTTTGTCCCCATGTGAAGCAGCAGGACACACCCTCCACACAGGGGGTGTCTCGTGGGTAGGTTCTGCCCTCCTGTTGTTCATAGTTTTAAGAGATTAAGTAGATGTGGATTTTTTCATAATCTGATAATTCCAAAAGTATTTTTAAGGTTTGTTTGTGGTGATCAGTGTTTATTACTTCAACAAAGCGGGGAAAGAATGAAGTATTGCCAGCCTTAAATACTAGAAAAAAAACATTACTCAGAAAACGCATGAAATTGTCCTTGGATTATTCAGGGGAGAGATATCATATTTCTTTGTCCATATTCCCATTTTCACTTCCCTCTGCTTGCCCATGGTGTGTGCCAACTCTCACAAACTTCCAGTGATGCAATTTTGGCTCCCACCACAGGGGTTCTTGCTAGAAAACCTGTCTGAGATCAAATTGCAGTCTGGGTTACTCCAGCTAGTGAGGAGAGCCTGTAGTTTCTCCTCCAGTATTACCATTCTGTTTAGTAGCCTGTTATCTCCCGCTGCCAAGTTTTTCCCAAGCTATCAGCTAGATTCTCCCAGCCCCACAGCAACCCAGACATTCAGTAATTTGTGTCTGTCTCCCGATGTCTTGGTTTCTCAACCTCTGCCTCTCCTTTTTAAGCTGACTTGTTTTTTTGCATTCTGGTGCTTTGGGGAAGGTGGCAGTTCTGGCATGCCTTCCCCTCCCCCATAACATGCACAGCATTACAGAATTTAAAATGGGATTCATGACTTCTCAACAGCTGATCCAGAGCCTTCCATACATTCTGTTCTGTCTTTGAAACCCATGTGGGGAGATGGTATAGCTGCTTCCCTGTTGTTGTTCCTGCTCGTCTCCTGTCTGTTCCTGAGGCCAAAATGCAGGGAAGATAATTTAACCTCATTTTGGCCAAGTTGTGATCACTGTTCTTCCATAACAGCTGTAGAAGGAAGGCAATCAGGATAGAGACAAAAATTTCATGACTGACACTTTTCACTCCAGACTGCCTGAATCAGTAGCCAAAATCTCATTACTGTGATTTGACAACAGGAAGAACACTATCTTATATGAATACATGCTTATATTCAGCATTTAAGACCACATTCTTAAATGCTGAATCTGTTCTGCTTTGAATTAGAGACCCAGCAAGACTGTATGCAGAACTTCAATGCTAGAAGTCTTAACAGATTTGATTGACTTTATGAGCAGGCATAGTCCCTTAGTGTTCAGTACCTCATGTTTCAGGGTTAAGTTAAAATTCTGCATCCCAGCGCTGCAAACACTACCTACATATATATCTAAATCACACACACACATGTATGTTTGCACTACTGTTGGTTGAGTTCAGAGTGTCCAGCAAGAATTCCCCACTTCTCCTGCATTACAATTACTATCATTCCCCTTAAGGGTCTTGCTTCCCCACAAACAGGAATCTTGTTTGAGTCAGATCTGCTCTCCAGAAAGCTAATCTAATCACAAAACTTTTTGAAGTATTTAAACTCCTGAAGTCCAAATCAAGGTAAGACACTAGAGCAACATATATTACATTCTTTCGATGAAGTTATTCCATCATGTTAATCAGGGGAAAAAAAAGGGGTTTATGTACCTCTTTCCCAGAACAATTATTGTGTTCATGAAGAGGGTTTTCTATTGAGGCCCCAAAAGGTCACAGTAAATGTCTCCATCACACAACAGCCAGATAGTGACAAGATTGATTTGTGACATATCTGATCCCGTAGAATCCCTGCATCTAAAACTCTCCCTGATTTCAGTAACAGTACTTGTGTGTTTTAAGCTCAAATGCAGAGGAGAGCTCTTAGATCACACTGGTGCCTGTAGCACTGCAAAACCTGCATTCAGTGCTCTCTGTGAATTTTGAAATATGTCACTTCTTTAAACCTCAGTGGAACCTACTGTTCCCAAAGCACTTAGTAACATATTGTATGCTTAAAAGAAGAAGAAAACCACAGGACAAGGAACAAGAGTAATTGGCTGGTTTTGATAGTGAATATTTGACATGTAACTTTTAAAGTCATTCTCTGGCACGCACGTGTGTGTGTGTATGTTCATGTAGAATGTACTTTGTTGATTAAGGATGAAGAGAGTATGGGCAGGATCAATGAGGCTAAACAAGAACTGGCAACTCTTGCTAGTCAATTCTTATCCCAGAAAACAAGTTTTAGTCAGTTCATAGTCACCATGGAAAATCTTACACTGTGTTTTTTATGTATGCTGTTGGAATTATTTGGTTAGATTTTTATCAAAAGCTGAGGCTGGTTAATTAAATACTAGGGAGGCCTTCAGTTAGAGATTACATTTTAGGATGAACAATATATTTTAATGGGTAAGTGGCAGTTATTAAAAAACCATTTCAGTAAATTATTGACTTAATAATAGACTCTCAAACATGATCAGAGTTTGAGGTTAGATGTTTTGAGTGATAGATTATCTGTCCTTAAAGGCATCTGTATGCTCTGATTCCACTTAAATATACTGATCTTTTTTTAGATGCATGTTTAAAGGCAGACTTGTTGCTAGTCATGTTGAGGCAGCTGCTTATTGTCAACTACAAGCTTAAACAAGCATTTGCTTGTTCAAAATTAGACTTTATCCACAATTTTCATTAATATAAACAATCTAATAAGTATTAAAATAGACCAAAGATTATATGGGAAGATGTCCCAACTTTGTGGTCCGTAATCATATTCCTTGGCAAGAAAGGTGTAAAACTTTAGGAGAAAATTTAGCATTCTGGATTAAAATCTTTTTTAAATCATAGAGAACCATGCATGCCTTTTCCAGGAGGTCCTGTTACATTCTGTCTCTGCCAGGCCATTTGTGATGCATCAGAAATATTTCTACAGCTTGATTAATCTAGGTAAGGGAGCTGTTTGTAAAAATCTACCAGAACACCATCTTCCCTGAAAAAAGAAGTTATTTATCCTAACCACAGTGAATGACCAATCCTATATTAAAACCAGTTTTCTTAGCTATGTAGGATTTTGATTCTCATATTGTCTTTTAATTATTCTATAAATCAAAATGAATACACAGTCAGAAAAGTACATAAAAGCTTTCCTTGTGATAATTTATGCTTTAAAATGATGGCTTTGAAGCAAAAAGGAAGTATGGCTGTGCTACAGACTTCATCTGCCCTAACTAATTTATGGCAACTCCCTCAGCTAACAAGAATCACATGGTGTAAATGGAAAATGAGCCTCTACTGGTATTGAAAATAAAGAGGTAATTTATTTCCATCTTTCAGAAGTGCTATTCAAAACTGCATATAGGCTTTTGTCACAGCTGATTAAAAAGCTTGGGTTTCATCTTAGAATTAGTTTTATAATCTGTTCAAGCAAAACTGAAAGTCAGCACTCTAAATACACTGAAAAACCTAAAAGCTTATTTGCTGATAAGTACTTACTAAATTGGTGACCTGCTTACCTCCTAGGAAAACAAATACTGGTGAAAAGCACAAAATCTTGCTATGGGCTTCCTCATGTGTCTGTGATTGATCATGTTATGACATTTTTATGCTGTTTTTTTTTTTTTTTTTGCTGCTACGATGTTTGTAAAATTGAAGATTTATTAGAAAGCTTTACATATAAACCAGTGCTCTGAAATGTTTACTTTAGATTTGATTTTTGGTGTACTTAATTCTGGAGAAAAATGTATGTTGAATCTTTAATAAAAAGGCCTTTAAGTAACTGAAACTAAATCAAAATAAATGCCAAAAGGAATTATTTATTGCATGATGATGTATCCTGCATTAAAGCCCTTCTATTAAAAAGTTACAAAATAACCTCTCAGTTACAGCACTCATAACCATATTTACAAAGGCAATCAGCAGTGCCTCATGCATAGACTTAAGCACTCTGTGAAGTAATGCCTAATTACATTTTCATAGCTATCATTAGGCATCTTTTGGCTCATACTGTCATGTGCAGTAGATGCTTAAATGTTTTGGTCCCTATCCTCAAAGATATTTCGACATCTAGTTCTCATTTCTAATTTATAAAAATTAGGGACCATTAGGGACCTTTTCCCAAAGCCAAAGTTTTTGAAATTTTGTCTCTTGGAAGAGTATTGGAAATTTTGTCTGTGTTGGAAACTTGTGAACAAAACTAGATTGTCTCTGTAATCTGCATCCAACACTGCTGTGCCTACAATTTCAATAAAAAATTATATTTAATTTTTTTAAAGTGTTGTTCACCAAATCTTTATGCTATTTCTATTAGTATCACAATCCATTACAAATAACCTAGTATAAATATATCTACACTTGTACAAAACTACCCATCACATCCAAGGAATATTCAGTCCATGAATGGAGTGGTTGAGTTCCAGAGAGACCTCAGCGTTACCTAAAATAAAATGTCTCCAAACTCAAGGAAAGTTTTCTTCTCCCATATTCTATTCTTCTCAACATATTCTTCTCTTCTCAAACTGTGCTTTTATTTTTAAAAAAAATTATTTTCTCCTTTTTTCGTGTATGTCGTTTGCACTTCCTGTTATAAATATTCCTGACTCCCCTAAAAGTTTCTGAATAAAGTCTTTTATGTTAGTGAGAGCTGTGTTTGACCTAACTTTAAACGTGTCCTTCATGGTTGTTTGGGCACCTCTGCTGGGGCTATTGTTTAAGGAGGAAGAGTTAAAGAATAGATCACCATGTGTGTGGCATATGCATGATTATATGCACAGGTTATAGTTTGTTCTTTATGCCTAGAAGAATGCTTTTTCTTCAGTCAAAAAAAAAACCAAGAGCAGTTTCACTCTCCATTTTCCAAGTCTTGCATAAGTTTACTTGTTTAATTTTAGGAACGTGAGTAGAGGTAGAAAAAATATGCAGATAATAGTCCTGTAATTGACATAATAATAAAGGTAGACAGCAGATATTTGAAAACAAATAAAATTACAAAGTCTTGCTCTGAGTATCATACACCTGAAGCAGAAAATTAAAAGGCATTCATCAAAATGACCCAGCATTGTGTTAAGTAGAGAACCAGTGGCTAAAAAAATTGGTAAAAGGGTGCAAAAAAAGCAAGCCAGTGATCAAGTACTTCTATTCACCTGGCTGGTAAAACAGCACTTAGTTTACTTTTATAAGCACTACTGTCTAAGAAAGAAAATGTCATTCTAAAGAGCAAATGTTAAGGAACTTGAGCCTTTGGGACTCTAGGAGACTGTTATTAAAGAAGCAAAAAGCTTACAGTGGCATAAAGATTTTTGGGTAACTTGGATGTGCTGCAGCTTGAGAATGGGGCAAAGCAAAATAATGGTATTTCCTGAAATGGTTAAACCCCTGAAAAGCAGAAAAAGTAGAGAAGCTTTACTATTCTAATTGTCAAAACTCTAATTGCCAGCTCAAGTTTGCATGAATTTACAGAGGCCTTTTTAACATGAGGTTAATTAGCAAGGCTTTTCAAAGTCTTTTCACGTCCTTGTACAAGTCTAGCACAGCCCAGGAGCAGCTGACATTTTTTACCAGTGTATTGTGTTCACCTGCCTGTGTGACATCAGTGCAGCCACAATTCAATCCCAGCCAGCCACTGGAGCTAGTGGACCCTCACCTTGCCTCTCCCAAAAATTCCAAGGATCACCATGCACCTCTGGAGGCTAAATACCTGCCTCTTTTAAGACTAGTCTTGGAGCAAGGCTACACTGGGGTTTTTTTGCCATCAAGCTCTTTTCTGTAGAGAAATTCAGATTTCATATTTCTGGACTGAGTGTCTGGGATTATCAGCAAATGTTAAATTCACATTCAAAATGTTTGCAACAAACTCCTATTTTTGAATGACATTTTGTCAAGGGCTTTTTAATTATTGTTATCCTCAAGTGTATCTATAGATTGACCTGTCAGCTGTGAGGCAACTGCTCTGATAAATCATTGTGATTGTAGAGGAATTTCCACCAAAATGTTTTAAATAATTGCACTTAGACTGAAGGGTTAATGACTAAAAACGATTGGAGAAGCTAGAAAGAAGCATTTGAATCTTTCTTCTCAACAGAAACAAAGGAAAAACACAGTAAGAGGTCATTTCTTGTGAAATTCTTCAGTTACCTGCAGAGTTAAAAGGAAGCTTTTAGTCAGATGTGTTCACGATTAAAATATATTAGCAAGTCTGAACAACTTACATATTAATTCAACAATGGGGTTTTTTTTCTGTGCTCTGAATGGTGTTTTACTCTTTCAAATATTAGTAAAAAAGACATGTGCCCAGCACACTGAATCCAAATTCTTATAGTTGAAATATTGAAGGAAACCCAGTTAGAGATGTATCTCTGCAGAGCGCTGAGGTGTCTGCCAGCAAACCCACTGTGCAGAGTCAGAAGTCACTTTATGTATGAATCACCCAGTGTGGCCATGGCCCTTTAACACTTCAGGACTAATCTCCTACCTGTGGTTGACTATTCTTACACATCTCAGGGTGCAGCAAGGGCAGGGCAGTTCCCCTGGGGCCAGGAACCTGGGGACTCCCCATGGGAGTGGCAGGGCAGGGCTGGGCAGCCCAGGTCCATCCCTGTCGCCCTGTCCCAGAGGATGAAGAGAAAGACTCCAAGGTTTCATTGAATCAGAAGGCTCCTTTATTGTAACAATGCAATCCCTTTTATAGGGTCTTTAGCTAACAGTTATTTGATTGGTTAAATGACACAACACCTCTCTACCACCACTGGATGAGGTAGAGAGAGCATGTTTTGAGAACACACACAAGGATAGAGCAAACTAAAGTGAACACCAGCACCTGTTATTTTGAGAACACGAGATGCTAACAAAACCTCTATCAGTCCTTCCCTGAGATCATGAAATTCTTCACAGAGATGTTCCTTAGGAAGTAAACTGCTTTCCTTTGGGAAAGTCAGGGCTTGCTGCTGAATTTTTCTAAGTCCTACTGAAAGTCAGCCCCGCACATCCCACTGTCCCAGCCCAGAGCAGCTGGGGCACTGGGGAGGCCAGTCCTGGGCACTGGGCTCCTGCCTGGCTTGGTGGCTGTCTGGGACTGGGGTATGAGCCCCTGGGTGGGGCCAGCTCTGGACACCCCTGGCTGGGAGGGCTGTGGGGAGGTGGAGGCTGGTCCTTCTGCTGGACTGCTGGAGCAGGGGCTGGTGGCCCCGGGGGGGGGGCCAGGGGGTCCCCAATTGCCAGCAGGTGGAGGGGCCCTGGAGGGGGGCTGGGCAGGGCAGACAGGGCTGGGGGTCTCACACAATGGGGCTGGGTGACAGCTAAGGGACAGACTGTGTTAAAGGGGTTTCATATCAAGATGACACACGTGGTGTTGTGCAGTTACAGATGAAGCTGCGGAGAAAATCATACGTGGTCATCTCCCAGGAGAGACCTAAGGAGAGGAGTCAGCAGCACACAGCAGGACTGGCCTGTAGCCAGCCTTTCCATGCCCTCTCCAAGCTGCTGCAGCTGCAGAGTGGCTGTGGCCTGTCCAGGGAGCCAACGTGATCTTGGAGCTGGCACCACAAAGAAGGATCCCTGCTCCACCAGAAGGCTTCAAGCTGAAGTCATGTAAGGCTGAGCTGCTGCCAGATGCATAATGCACACACAAATGCAGACACTCAAACAAAGAGCAATGAGCAACTTGGGGAATGTATAACCAATCTTCTCCCAAACATACATCAGGTTGCCTTTCAAACAGAAAGTAAAATAAAATAGCTTATTTCCATCTCTTAATTGTCCCACTGCAATGAGGTAAACACAGAACATGTGTGTGTTCAGGAGGAGTAAGATGATCTCACAATACATCCTCATATTCTTCATTCTTGCTATTTATTTTTGTTAGAAATCAGGAAATGTTAATGGAGCTGGAAATTAAAATGACTTGCTGTTTTGTACGGAAAAGACTGATACATTGTGCCACGTCAGCTCCTTGCAGGGTCCTCTGAAGAGCTAGGAAACAACAGTCCAAACAACAGTCCCGGGCAAGTATTTTGTGATGTAGAATTGTTCCTTGACATACAGATGTTCTTCTGTTTACTCATTAATAAAATGAGTAAAACCAGAGGCATGGATGCTGCATGGATAACTAGGAAGTGGTGACAGGCAAACATCATTTGAGCAGCATCCAGCAGTTTTACTTCCCTCCCAGGATGGTAATATGGGTATGTTGGACATATTTATCTTTTATGCATTCTGTAGTTCAGCCTGTCAGCTACAACTCATATTTTTCATCATTATGGCTGCAAAAACAATACTCACCATAGGAATGGTTGATTAAAATAAAGTTATTAATACAAAGACATCACTCTTTCCAGTGCTAATTTACACCATTTAAGTACAGTTGGGCCAAGGAGAACTGCAGCAGTCAATGCAACTTTTAGAACAAATGCAAGAGTTCCCATCTCCACTTGAAAGTAGCATTCATTCAGCTCTACAATGTTTTGTTCTTCACCTGATACCCTTGCGCTCTCACTGGTTATATTACAAGAGTTTTATGTATTTCTGGTGAGGAAAACAGCAGAGGTTCTCACTCTACAAATGTTTTTATGGATGGAGTCAGCATTAGCAAATACAGAATCCAGCTGTATTTCTGGGACTAATTAAAAGAGCAGAGTGCTAATGGGAAGACTGGCTGAAAAGAGTGTGAGCTCACAGTAACTCCATATTCACGAGGTGTCTATCTCCCTACTACATCTCTGCTCTCTGCCGGCCAGGCTCTGATTGGCCCTGAAATCAGCACTGATATCAGATAATTGTGTAACTTGATTTGCTTTAGCTGTTTGAGAACAGTGTTCTCAAATATTTCCGTGCTGAAAACCCCACAGTTCATACTTACTACTAGTAGCCATCCTACACATACACTTAATCTATGTTTATTAGTTGCTTTAAATTCATGGAAGTGCCTAAAAAAAGTATATGAAAAGCAAAAAAATCTTTGTAGGATACATCTCAGTGCAATGACAAAACAAAAAAGAAAAAGAGACAAAGAAACATAGAAACAAAGAAAAAAAATTCTACCATGAATCTGGTCATATATTACTTTATTGATTTATTGACATAACAGTTTAAAATACTTCCTAGATTTCATTAGATTCTAAAATTTTACCGTGAACTGTGCTAAAAAGTGCAATTCTCTTATTTCATGGAATGGAAGATTTAAAATGTGTTGGGATGAAAGCACTGTAGTGGCATTTCCAAAGTGTTTTTCTTAGGTGCCATTCTGATATATTTCATAGTGACAAAACATTGCAATAAAATATACCAAAATAAACTCTTTGGCAATACCATGATGAAATATTTTTACGTTATTTGGATGAAAAGAAAAACTTTCAAATACAAAAGTAAAAGGAAATTGTTCTGAAACTCATAAGATACTAAAATCTCCTCCAAAAAACCATTTTCATTCACAAAAACAGTATTTTTTGTCATAAACTTGTTCTCGTGCTTTTTTTCCTTTCCTTCTTCATGGTTTTTTTTTTTTCAACAAGCTCTAGGGATTACTCACATTTTTTAAAAAAGTAAAGAAAATCCTGTATGTGGGCCCAAAAGTAATACAGCTTTGTAGTTAATGTCTCTTTCCAAGGAATATAAATAAAAACATATAAATTCCTCTCTGTCTCTTTGTGCTCCATGCTTTCACAGGTTCCACCCTTTGCTCATTTTCTGACCCATATTCCCTCTGCCCCAAGTTTATCCATAACCAAACAAATGGCAGTGGCAGATGTCATCCCACAGACCACTGGATTTGCTATGTCAGGATGGGCACCAGGCACCTTCTCCTCTGTGGCTCTCTCAAACTACTAAATGCGTGTCCAGGTCCATGAAATGAAAAGAATTACAATGAAAAGCAGATATTTCAGAGCTCAAATTAGTTCAGTGTAGTCGTGCAAAGTTGTAGCAATAGGGGATCTGCCCAAACAGAAGAAAACTGAACAGGTTCTAAAACCTTTCTACTGTTGCTATGCCCTTCCCTTTTCCCCTGTGGGAGGAAGGATGAAAACAAATACTGGGAACAAAACCTGCCAGGGCTGATGTGTTATTTCAATCAGAACTGTGTTGCATGCTGCTGTTCCTCTGGACAGATTCACTCATGCAGGTTGCAAGGCTGAGTGGAATGCAGCTCCTGCTGGGGTGGGGTGAGTGGTGCTGATGGCTTTGCACAGGCTGGAGCAGGATGGAGCCCTCAGCTCTCAAGGCACCTCTCAGTGCCCACGCTGGCCTGGGCACGAGGGAGAGGCTGACCTGGTGAGAAGTGCTTTGCACTCAGAGTCTGTGTCTGACTGATGCCCATGCTTTGCCACTGAAGCCTAGGAAAATTGTTCTAATGTGCATTGAAGTTTTATTTCAGTTTTGTAACACAAAATAATTTTAATTTAATTATGATGGAAGAACAAAAAGACAATAATACTAATTTTTGAGAAATGAAGTGCATTGGTGATGTTTTTAACATATCAACTCACGTTTTTCTTGATTCTAAAGCATTTTGCTCAATAGTTGAAATAATTAAGAAAAGACTTATTTTTTCTATCCTCCATGGCAGAATGAGAATTGTTGCTGCAAGGTATCTTTTCTCATTATCAAAATAAGAGCAATGCAAACGACATTTGTATAGAATGACAGTACTTCAATAATAAGTTCGCCATTTTAAACATAAATTCATCCAGAAGGCAGATATTCTATAAGAAGAAAGTCAATATTTCTCCATATGTAGATTTACCTTAAAACTATCCATACTTTTCACAGGCCTGGAACAGTGCCTGCATTTTGTAACCAGATCCTTTGGAGCTGGTGCAGTCCCACAGCACATTGCCCCTTCCCAGCTCTCACAGTGAATTGACTGGAAAACTCACCAGGCAGAAAAGTTCAGGTTTTTCTCTGGCTCATTTTGTCTCTGTCACAGCCATGTAACACTTACAGCTGTGACAGGGGGATCAGTATACCTGTATAAAATGCAGGCATGTCATTTTTATGATCCAACTCTTAATTCATACAGTCTGATTTTTGCTTCAGTCCTGTGGTGAATGTTGAGTAGCTGGAGTCAGCTGGCCAGGTGTAATCAATAGGGATGGAAAGGAAGACAGAGCTGCAACAAAATGCAGCTTTTTAGGTCCTCTGCTATTTTTGGTTGACCTCATTAGAATTTCTGCCTTATTCATTAAGGCTCTGCTTCAGCAAAGCATGTAAGGCCATAGTTACAACAAACACTCATCTGAATGAATAAATTATATTATAGTTAAATACAAATTATGTTATAGTTAAATACATGCTTTACTGTTTTCCTGAATGGGTGTTTTAGCACTTTTTTTTTCCTAAATAAAAGAAAAAATGTCACAGAGGAAAATTCAGTTATGTAATATTGCATTATTTTGCACAACTCAGACAATAAACTGAATCTTATCTAGTATGCTAAATAATTTGAAAAAGTTCTTATTCATCTAGTCAACACACCTTGAAATTTGAGGGTAATGCTTATTACAGTTGCATAAAGCTCATTACTAACGAATAAACATTCATTTTACATCACTTACTTTAAATTCATGTAATTCTTTATCCATTGTGCCTATTCATGTAAGGAATTTAAAGTTTAGTTGATTTAGAATTATCCATCAGAAAAAGAAAGGAGAAAAGAGAAAGGGGGGGGGTACACATTTTTTGTACTGAGTTAGTTCAAATACAACTTAGGAAGGACTTAATTTCCAGTTTAGAAGAGTAGCATTTGCACTGAAATAAACTATGACATATTTAGTACTGTAGTGGGTTTTAGAAACTAACTTATAAGGAAGCAATTAAGGTCTTTTCTGGTGAGATTTATTCTGTAGAAGTAATGAAGAGCATAATTACTGGAGACAAACAGGAAAATTTTTGCACTTCCTTTAAGGCTCAGAACTCCCCCACATCAGACAGCCATAATGTGGTATTGCTAACCTGAAAAAAAAAAAGGCAGAGAGCTTGGCTTCAGCTTCTCACAAGTGAAAAATTAACAGTGATGCTATGAATGTAGGGCTGGTCTTAGTGGCTCAGAACTTGATGCAACTTTGCAGCATCCTCCAGCAGCATGTCTCCAGCAATCACCAATAACCAATTTCTGGATGGGAGCCTTAAGAAACAGAGCAAACACAGCAACTCCTTACTCCTTACACTACTCCCACAATCCCTGCCTTGTGAACATGCAAAGGTAGAGTTTAGATACTGGTTTTAATGTTTTTAAGAAGTCTTTATCTTCCAGCAGTCTGGTCTCACTTTCAGCAGGGGCCTTCCCAGCTCCCTGTGACGATGAGCTCCTCTGTACATCCTCATTAGAGTGTTTGGTCTGCAGCTTCCCATCAGAGTTCCCATAGTTCTTGAATTATGGGGAACAATCATCAGTTCCCTCTCTGCTTCTCAGTTTCACTCATGATTTTATAGCTCTGTCAAAAGCTCCCTACAGTGTCTCTTCTCTGAGCTGAGGAGTTCTTGTCTGTCTAATCCTTCCTCTGGGGGTTGCTCTGTAAATTTTTTCATCATTATTGCTCTTCTCTGTACTTCTTCTTCTATGTCCTTGCAGTGGCAGGGAGACAGATTTCCCAGCAATACCCAGGATTCATGTGCATGAAGTGCCATTGCATTTTCCAGTTTTGTTCTTTATTTCTTTGCAATAACTCATAAGCATCCCATTTTTTTTCTGTTGACTGTTGTTGACTCCTGAACTAACATTTTCACAAGCCCTGTTACTAGACCTCTGAAATCTCTTTCCTCAGACACAAACAACAGTTTAGAATACCTCAATCCAAAGGTAAATTTATGGTTTACACACCTATCATCCTGTTTTACTTTTTCCACATTTAGTCATTTGTGCTGCTAAGTTTAAATACGCCTGGTAGCTCAGTATTGAGAGTTTACCAGCAGTTGTATTAACAACTTTTTCAGCTCTGAAATCCTCTGCACCATCAACAAACTTTGCTGTTGCACTTTTCAGTCTTTCTCCAGACAATTTTTGTATACATTTAGCAATACTGGGCCCAGTGTGAAAACTGTGAGACTCCTAGAGTGGTTTTCCTGTATTGACAAAACTGACTATTTATTCCCACCCTTTCTTTCCAATTTTGAGTATATATTTGCTCATAAGATAATCTTGGAAAGAAGCAATAATTTGACATCTTTGATGGGCTGTTGAAAGGTTTTTGAAGCACAAGTATACAATAGCAAATGATTATTGATTCTTTAAAGGATGAGCAAGACCAAACTTCTTCTTTCTATAAAATTCGCATTGATTTTTCTCAGGGCTACCAAATTTGTCTATGTACTTTCTGACTGTCTTCTGCATTATACACTCTACTCGTTTGTCTGATCATTAGTCCCCAAATGTCCATGGGAACCTTTTCCAAATTTTAATGTAATGGAGTTTTGATTTTTCTTTTGCTACTCAGACCATTTAAAGAGGAAGGGGAGAAACCACTTTTAGCTGAATGCTATTTTTAAAATGTTCAAGACCCTTTAGAACTCTGACAACTCATTACTATGATGTTAGCTTTTCCTGCTTTTATCCTATGAGATGGAACCTCCAAATGGTTTCCCATAAAGATTCTATCATGTTCTCTTCAGGTATCAAATGTGCAAAGCACTGATCTTACTTCACCCAGCTTCTGTCATCAGGAACACTCAAGATACTTCTCAAGAGATAAGTACAATCCCTTTTATAGCAAAGGAAAGCAAACTGAGAGGTGAAAAACTGGCTTTAATAAAGGACTGACATCAGCACCATGTGCATAAGTATCTTGTCACCTCTTCAGTGATTTAGCACTAGCAAATTTGATATGAATGTCTCATAACAGTTTAGCATGTCTTGAGCCTGGATTGGTGCACACTCCCTCAATGAAGATGAAAACTGTTTCCTGACTCTAATTTGATGTCTTGATCATTAGCCTGTACTGCCTGATATCTGAGCCTACTTTAAAGGGTCTTTTTACAGTAATTAAAAAACAAAATCAGAATTTACTTGGGGTTGCCCCAGATTAAAAAGAATACATGAAAAAGTGCAAAATAAGAACAATCCTATTGTTTTAGAAATATTTACAATCCAAAATCAGTCTATGCATAAATGAGATTTAAATCACAGATTCACAGAATATCCTCAGTTGGAAGGGACCCACAAGGATCACCCAAGTCCAGCTCCTGACCCTGCACAGGGCAGTCCAAGAATCACACTGTGTGCCTGAGAGCATTGTCCAAATGCTCTTTGAGCTCTCTCAGGTTTAGTGCTGTGACCACTGCCCTGGGGAGCTGTTCCAGTGCCCAACCACCCTCTGGGGGAAGACCCTTTTCCTGATACCCACCCTCAACCTGCCCTGACACAACTTCAGGCCATTCCCTCGGGTCCTGTCACTGTCAGCACAGAGCAGAGATCAGTGCCTGCCCCTCCTCTGCCCCTCAGGAGGAAGTTGTGACTGCAGTGAGGTCTCCCCTCAGTCTCCTCCAGGCTGAACAGACCAAGGGACCTCAGCCCCTCCTCACACGGCTTCCCCTCCAGGCCCTTCACCATCCTTGCTTCCCTCCTTTGGGCACTCTCTAGGAGCTAAATGTTTCTCATAGTGTGGCACCCAAAATTGCACCCAGTGCTGGAGGTAAGCCTGCACACTTCATACCTCACGCTGTAGATGCACACAGAGATGAGGGCAGTTTCAGGCAATCTTCAGTTATAAATTCCTGGTGTCTGTGCCTTGTGCCTCAGCACTGTTCATGTTTGCATGCTAACTAATGAACACACCCCTCATTTAAATTATTGCTCCCTTGTCTGGTATAAACAGGCTGCAGCAATTCTGTAGCTGGCAGGCAAGGAAAAGAGGAGAGGCTAAACAGGATTAGCAGAATATCAAAGCATCCTCTTTAATCACCTGCTACAATATGTTCATTTATTTTTGTCTCCAAGTAACTTTTTTTGGCATTCACACCTGATTGATCACATAAAAACAAGGCTGGGAGCTAGGAGAGTCTATTCATTATCTTATAGGTTGTTATAATGGGTGCTCTTATTAATCAGATTTTTAAGAGGAAAGGTATGAAGTTGTCCACAACCATTCAGAAAACTAATGCTCAAGGGGAGGACCTAGGCAAGTGACACTCACACCAGCAGGCCAGCTAATCTAATTTATAGTAGTCCTATTAATTTGGAATTGAAATATTAACAGCCTGCAGCACTGGATCATCTTCATACTATTCTCATTATATCAAGTCCTCATTCATTTGGGAGTATAACAAGTGCATAGTATTAATAACAAAATTAAGTGGAAAGGTGTAAATTGGAAAGAGATATTTATTATTAAGTGTTTACAGGAAAGAAAGAAGCATTTTAGTTCCACTATCATTTAACTAAGGTTGCATATGAGCATCTGAAGAAGTTACATGAATGCAAGATGATGATTTAGGAGTTGAAATTAAGGATTATTATTTACTTCAAAAGCAGGGAAGCAGAAACATGAATTGTGGTTCTTTTGTCAGCTGCAAAGGAGTCCCTGAGAGTGCTGCTAAATCACCACAGGTGCATAATGCCTTTCTGAACAGTGTCTGGGTCATTGTGAACATCCTGCTTAGACTGTGGCATGGACAGCAGGACACAAGCAATTTTCAGGGATGCCAAGTTATTGGTCCCTACAGGCGTAGACAAGGGAGAGTTTCTAGGACATTTTGCACAGCTAACCTCCCTAGAAGTGCTCAGAGCAAAATTTCAGCAACTTAATAAATTTTACAGCTGAAAATTGAAGAGCTCTTGACCCTCTGCTACCCAAGCATTTCTTGCAGATTGCTGTCATGGACCTTGGTGTATAAATTCTTTCTGTGCTGCAGTTCAAGCATGGATCTGTAAGATTTTTTCTTTGAAGTCATAGGCGATTCTCTACTATAGTTTATGTTTTATATAACACGTTAAAAAAATGTTAAACAAGCCAATTGTATCCAATATATAGAGAAATAAATATGTACCAATGCTCTTCTGTGCTGTTTCATAGAAGTGATAGCAGTTATGGGTGTGGTCCAAAATGTTTTTTCTTTCAGTGTGAGGAAACTTTTCTCCAAGGCAGCTCAGGTTTATCTATTTATTTATTTATTTACTTCTTATTTGGCTTCATGCTCCTGGTATGTTGTGTCCAGAGTAGTTTTTGTCACACATTTTCAAGCAGATGGGTATGATTTGGCACAGCTGGGTTTATCCTACCAGTCACACAGCTTGGAATAATCTTGTCTGGGTTAGGGTAAAATGAGTCATAGCTTCCCAAAATCATTTGTCACTGTTGTAAAATTAAAGACAATTGGTCCTGATTGGTAGTTTCTGCTCAAAAAAAAAAAAAGACATTTGATTTGAAGGAGCAAGACTGCTGCAGATAAAAACATGAGGGCCCATCTCAGAACTGCTTTGTTTGAAAAACTTACATTTTGGTATATGGTAGTTTTTTCCCTTCTCCCACAAAACAAAGAAGCTCCCTACAGTGATGCTGTGGGATATACTGTGTAACTGGTTCATTGCTAGAGAATAAATATTGAAAAAGAAATAATATAATGTTTTTCCAGTAAAACCAGAATCTGGACAAAATACTATCTTTGTCTTAACAAACAAAAGAGAACAGTAACAAAGATTTGTTGAAGAAAATAAAGAAAACAAATACCCTCTGAATTCCTAGATTTACACATTTGAGTCTATATACTTTGTGCAAGATTTTCTTGATTCCTCCCTGCTGCTGCTGGGCCCTGTCTGGTGTCAGATTGGTAACTTTGGAGGAGCAGGTTGCCAGTCTTTGCAGAGACCAGGTCCAGGTGAACCAGCCAGAGAGAGCCAGCCTGTGCTTAGGGCTCATCAGAGCAGAGAGATATCCATGAACTAAACTCCATTCCCTGCTGTTTCTTCAGAGGGGGAAGCTGGTTTCCAGCTGACACCAAGCAGAAAGGAAAAAGTTCCTACATGGTTTGCTGTCAAGCTCCTGCTCTAGAGAAGACGCTACCTGTAATAAAATCCCTGCTTATCAGTCCAAAATTGATTTTTCTGCACTTTCTTCAATGGAATTTTTTCAATCCTTTCAATTCTCCTTCAAAACACAGGCAGAATTCTGTTCCTCCCTTAAGAATTAAGACAATAATCTTACCAAAAAAATGGTTTTGGTGATGATACTATGACTCTATGATTTGTCATCAACTTTGCTACCAAATTACATGTAACACCTCTAGGGTCCCTGTCATCTTCTTCAAAGAGTTTACCCATGTCTTTTCCATGTTTGACCCTAAGAAACCACAATGTGACTTCCATACAGATAACTCTGAAATTTTACTGTGTTAATACAACACTGATTTCAAGACAGATTCTACTTTGCCCTGCACTGCAGAAGTCTGAAGAAGAGTAGCACTGCTGTGCATTTCTGTGTTTTCACACACTAGTAAATTCTTCCTCAGATCATCATGTTTAGTTGCTTTAAAATAGAAACAAACAATGCCACTTAGCATAAGCTGGGTTAGGTAATAAAAGAGCTGAGTGCTGAAATGAAGGTTCCTTATTTGATCAAGCAACCTAAAGAAACCAGAATTCCATATTCATGAATCCATGATTTTTTTTCCATCTATTTCAAGTCAGCAGCTGCTCGTCAAAAGCTGAATCATGTTTACCAAAGGGAAGGAAAGAATCTACTGATATGTTGATACAACAAATCCACATCTTTCCTCTGCTGTCTTGATTAAAAGGGGACCAGAATTTAAGCCTTTATCTTAAGGTTTCTGGTAAATAGTACTGGTTTAGATCATTCCAGTGTGTAAAGTGTGACCAAAAGTGTACAAAAACAAAAGACAAATTCTGTGATTTTCTGGAAGTATGGGGATTGGGGTTTTTTTCCCCCATTAAACTAGTGTTTCCCACCCTGGACTCCAGGATCTGCATTCATACATGACCTCATAGTCTACATGAGGCTTGAGGCACTTTTAAATGAATGTTGGCAATGGGACAGGGACCTCCCCCAGCAAGCCCCCAGGGCATCACAGGCCTGGCATTCATTCTCTAATCAGTTCTATTCTGGAGCTGTATTTTAATGCCATCTAAACCCCCAGTTATTTATAATGTGGGACCTATTAAAAAATAATTCAGGCCTTCCTTAACCACATGACTTTTTTCCAGAAAATATTACGATAATTTACAGTGGAGAAGAAAGAAATTTGGTACTCTGAAATCCTCATCAAATCACACACTCTTGCTTTCACACAAATCTCCATTTCCATACAGTACCAGATGTGTAAAAGAAAACTGTCAGAATTTTTCTCATGCATACACCTCTTGGGGCTGATATGGGCTGTTATTATGATTTATTTGCTATTTGTTGTGCACTGGCAGATGTTTGAGTGTTTGCAAACAAGACAGATGATGTCACCATTGTGTGACCTTGCAGCCTACTTACTAATGAGTTACCTCAGGCAAGCAGGGACCCCAGAATAATGATGTGCTTGCAGACTTGGGCTGCTACTGAGTTATTTCTATTATTGCTTGAAGAGGCATAGGTGTTAATTATCCAATTAGTACCAATTAGTAACTCAGCTGAAGTGGAGGTGGTGCTGTAAAATTGTCAAAATTTCTCTCAAAATTACTTCCTGGGGCAAGCTTCCACCCGAGAAGAAATTAGATTTTTCAATGTTTTTCTAGCAGGAAGTCAAGAAACAACTGCTAAGCTAACTGACATGCTAACACAATTATACTGTATTTTAACCTATCTTCATTTTTATCTTTGTCTTTGCTTTAGTGGATTTACTTTTTCTGTAGGTTGCAAATACAGCTCATCAGAACACAGCTCAGCATGCTTGCTGCTAGAAAGAAAGTAAGCACTTCTCCTGCAACAGATCAGTAATGCTTGCGTAAACCAGATTTGAAATTAGTAGAGGTATGAAAGAAGTTGTGGTGGATGATAGGACAAGATAAAGATGAAACATTTTTATGTGCTTTGTCATTAATTGATCCACGTCTTATATTACAGTAGTCTCATGACTTGTTGTAAGGTCTCAGGTATGAGCCTAATGCAAAATATCAAAAAGCTACCCAGCAAATCTATCATGTATCAAAAGGATATTAAACAGTTTAAAACAGCTTTTTAAAGTGTGATTAGCTACTGATGCCATGGTCGTTCTGTTTCAAACCTTCAGCATGATAAAAATAATAGGTAAATTCAGATCTATTCAGATCTTTCTACAGCAATAGTTACCTGCCATTACTCACAGAACAATGCAAAGTGCAGTTCAACCTTTATTTGCAGTAATGTAGCCCACAGGAATTAATGATAGTGCTAGTGAACAACTGAGGTCAAAGTGTGATCAATAGATAACAAAACTCCCCACCTTGTGGCACTATAAGCTTATTGCTGAAGTGGTTTTTTTCTTTTTAAAGTTTAAAAGTTTTTTAAAATTTTCTTACATTGTGTATGAGCTGCAGGGATGGGAACAAAACCAGTTATGATGTGGTATTTATTTGATATTTTTTTCCTAGTCTTGATAGAACTATATATAAAGTCTGCATAACATATTCCTTAAATTGTTTCTTTCTCCAAGAAACTGATCCTTCATGTTACCATTTTGAAAAGAACAGTTCATCAGGAGCCAGAGCACCAAGTTCTATGGATGAAGGGCCAAGACTTTCATTCTGGAAGCTTGAGAATCCATTGCTTGTTTATGCAATAATTGCCTCAATATAAAATTCATCTCTCAGCATCCTGTGCTGTCAATATCAAAGAGATATTTATAGATTCAGGGGTTTTTTAGTAGTTTAATCAAATTAAAAAGTAGAAGGTGCTGTTAGATGAAGGCAATGGCATGCATAGTGAAGCACCTTAATACGTAAAAACTGGTGCATTTCTAGCTAATCAATTACATGGTGCTTTTTCCTTTTATCTCTGACTGTTAATGACTGCCATATTAAATAAAGTCTTAAATAGCTTGCTAGGATGCTCCCTGGTCTCTAGAAGGCAGACTGAGTGTCTGCCAGCTCCTTTGCTGTAACATCTTAAGGTCTTTAACTGTCTGAACAGCTGGATGATTGCACATAGCACTGGCACACAGCCACTCTCCCCTCCAAACCCCAATTAAAGCTGCTGTCGCAGAGCTAAGAAAGCACAAGCTGCAGTTTTATTTTATGCAACGATCAATGGCAGTCATTTTTTAAAATGATATAGCACTATAGTTTTGCATATGGCTCAACAAACACCCTTCTGCTTGCAACTGGTTAATGATCTGCCAACGAGCCTCCCCAGCGCTTTTGCCATTTGATATTATCCACCAGGCAGCTCACAGGAATGCTCTTCACTCTGCAGGCTGCGTGCAGAAATTTCCTGCAGCAACCCCTGTTTGAAACTTCAGCCCCATTTATTGGTTAGAATTGAAAACAGAGGCCACGTGGTTATTTTTTGTTTCTTGGTAGGAAAAGTACAGCTCTTGGAGGGAGAGGCATCGTTGGGGGATGATTCAACCAACCCTGTATTAGTGTGGGGTGAATCACCCTCTGCTTATTGACTACAGAAGGAGCCTGAATGATTGACTAACCTAGGCACTTAGATTTCAAACTAAAGTAAGGTGGTTCCCACTCTTAATATATACTTTTGACATACAGTGATGTACAACTGTTATGGTAGAGCTGTTAATGGACACACTGTTGTATAGCACACCACTGTAGTAAGTCTAAATATCACTGGGCTAATCCAAAATTTGACTAAAAACTCCAAACCAACAATAGTCTTAAGTCCTGTCTCAATGAATAATATTATTCAAACCACTTTTAAATATGATGAACTGTTAATATTTATATATTCCTTTGCTTTACCTTTATCTTTAGTTTTATAAGCTCTTGAATCTTATCTGTTCTTGACACTTCATGAATCATATTCTAACCCCAGTTAACAAAGTTTTATTTAGCAGAAAAATTGCTACAGCCTGCAGTCAGTCCATTCTTTTTATGTATATATGTATATATATGACTGTGTATGTCTCTATGCCCAAATCACTTCCGTCAGCACCTTGTGTTGGCAAACTTCAATATTAAAGGACCTTCATATTGATAAATCTGAAGTGTCTTTCTTTTGCCTAAGTAATTAAGCTGCCATCCTTCAAAAGAATCCTATTCAAATAAATCAGAGATTAGTTGTTAGAGAATACATTCTCTTTTTTTTTGAACAGGTAGAAATGACTACTTATTCATGCAATTTAAAATCCTTCCCACTGCCTTTTGCTGGAGCATGTACATTCCTCTATGCCACACTACTTATCAGGTCTTGAAAATCTTCACTGCTTTCTAGTAAGGCATGAAAAACTGCTGCATTATATTTAATTTCTGCATTGTGCTGATGTAATGGGCTGCTCTAACCCAACATAGCCAGGATCAAGGAGGAGGCAGTGGAAGTTCTGGTGTGGTACTGGGATGGTACTCACATCTTTTATACCCTTTATAGCTGTCCATGTCTTTTGAGAAAGATACAGTTGCTTGCCTTTGATATTTTTTTCCCATTCTTTTATGGAAAAACATTCTCTATGAATAAAGTAATGATTCAGTCTTTCAAGATTAGTTGTAAATCCCTCCTATAACAACATATCTTCCTATAATTAACTCTGTGGGTAAACCTCCCCCTAAAAATATTTCAAAGGAATTTTCCATGCTTTATGTGTGATGAGTGACCAATCCTTTGGAAGTGAAAAGTTTAACCAAGTTTATGTCATCTGGTTTTGAATATTAATATATTATAAGACATTTAAATAATGACTTAATGACTTAAATAGTGATGAGGAGAAAAGGAACATGAAAACTAAACTTTTTCGTGTAAAGAGACTTCAGTGAAACATCTTATACATTCAAAAAAAAATTTGAGTTACCAGTAAGGAAGAGGAAAACTCACATCTTTCATTCCATGAGGGAGTTTTATCCTTCAAAAAGTCCTTAAATGCTAAACTGGAATAAAAAAAAAAAAATCCAGTGTTAGAAGATTCCTATGGTAACAACTGTAAATAAATATTTTTGATAACGTTAAAAATTTTAATTTAACTCATTATACATTTTTAATTATATAGTTCTATTTTATTCCATATTATTAGTATAAATAGAAGTATATGATGACATATAACAAATAAAGGGTCTAATTTACTCCATTAGATGATGACACTAGCAGATTCAGAGAGAGATCAATTTCCATGCCAAAACACATTTACTTTGTGTCTGTTTAGCATTCATTCTGCTTCTGTCCAGAACAGCATTTCCCAAACTATTATCTTATTGGATCAAAATGTGCAAGGAAATTCCACAGAGCAACCTTTAGGATGGATTTCTGTTGCTCTTGTTTTCACTCACTCTAAGACCACTATCATGAGGAACACAAGGGGTAGTTCAGACCTCCACCACCAGGTAAAATGAGAAGTTGAGAGAAGGAAAGACAATATGAAAATATTATAGATATTCAAACCTCAGGAGAGGGACACATTTTGGACAAATGTTTCAAGAGTGGGTGTGGGATGCTGAGCTGGAATGCTTTCTGTTAACCATCTCTAATTTCATTTCCTACCTCGCATTGTGATCCAGGAAGTCTGTTCTCCAGCATGAGTCATTTTGTCACATTCCAGATCTGAAATGAATAAAGCTATTAACATTTATAGTATGCTGTGGTTTTGCCATATTTTGCAAATGTCTATTCTTTTTTCATCTGTTGTCATTGTCAGGAATAACAGCTGACAATGTAAGTATATGTGCACACTACCAGTGCAGAAAAAATAAAAGTGACCTTTAGTCATTTCATAATAAGAGCTCATTCCAGTTTAAGATTTGTTAAAATGTGATTTAATCAGAGCAGAGGCTCAGAAAGACTGCTTTATTATGACTGCTGCAATGAAGATGAGTTGCCTAAGTTAACAGAGCAATTCCATAAAGGTTTATGAGTGATATTGACTTTATGGGGTTTTGGCTGGATCTGAGCATCAGGACCTTAAGTGTTAGTTTGATCCAACTCATGGGAAAGCCTGCTTCAGGAAGGCATTGTGACTGGTGCAAGAAAAATAGGAACAAAGCTGGCCTAACCTTTCAGAAGTTATCTTAGAAAGATTCATTCTTACAAATGAGAAACTGTATGAAAAGCCAAAACCAAAGTCAGTCATTTATGATTAACCTTCCCAAATATATAAATATATAAATACATCTATATTCAATTAAGTAAGTAACAGTAGTAATTAACTTTTAACAATATTATCATGATACTATGAATAATATTAGAAAGCTTGGTGCTTTGGAGATATCAGCTGAAGCATACTCCTATATCTGCATGACAGCTCCTGCCATAAGCCTCCTGCTGCTGCAGTAATAAAACCTCAAAACCAGCCAACCAACCAAAAAACCCCACAGAAAAATAAAAAGAAAAATTGATAATTGAAAAAAGTACAAATACTTGTTTGTATCAACAGTTTTTGTTGATAAAATCCTCACATTTTAGCATTGGAGGCATGCATATGGCTGCTGGCAAAAATGATTTAGGTTGGCATGTTCATACCTGTCAACTGTTTCTAATTCATTTTTGAATCTACGTAAAGGTAGGCAATTACATCATTGTAGCAGTGAGTATACCTTAACTGGATCCAAATGTCTTTATGCCTTCCAGACAAAAGGGATCATAGACAGCACTTCTGCTTCCATAACAAAAGATAAACTTGCACAAATGCATTTCCTAGCCAGTCAGAATACTCCTCTAAGGCAAGCATGCATTTCAAAAACAGGGCTGACTCAATATGTGCATCTTGTTTTAAAAATCACATCATGAAAAGAGGAGTTGTTTTATGTGGTCAAATGCTAGTCAGGCCTCTGGTTTGTTCATGTATAAGGAAATTAATTAAATTATGTGGAACCTGCTTTAGGGTCTCATTTCCACACCTTTGACCATAAGAATACCATTTTATCCAGGAGAGTGCCTGTGCCAAGAGATACTAATGTACTGCCAGATGACAAGGGTAAAATGTACCTGCTCTACACAAACGTTGCACCTGTATCACAGAGATACAAATGTCACAGCAAGTGTAAGGTAGCAGAGCATCTGGAGTGCCCCCTTATAAATGAATGTTTCTTAGGACCTGAAAAACTTAGAACAAGAAAAAACGGAATGTTTATTGTTTAATGAGTGATTTTGTTTACAGGGTGAAAATATCCTTTATTTATGTCAGTATTTTGATATTCTGCTATGATCAGTACAAAACATTTCTATACCTGCCAGTTTTTAGGTATCTGTCTTAGATACTATCATCAATAAATGAATTTTAATGAAATACGTGTGGCAGGATGCTCTGCCTGGAATGGAACTCAAACAAAGCCGAATTGCAAAGCTACCAGTGGTGGGTGGAGAGGGGGGCATCATGCTGCTTTTGGATGAATAATCCTGAAACCAGCCTGACTCATCAATCCCAAAATTAAACATCCTCATACTGAGGTGGAGATCTAATTGACTTGGTAATGTATCCAACGAAGGAGCAAACAACTGACACTACCAATAACTTAGCTAAAGCTGCTGAGCTGACACAGCTGGTCTGGAGGCATCTGACAGTCAAACACTTTATACTATAAAAGCTCAGCCACATTTTTTAATGGCAGGGTCTTCTAACACACTCTTTTGTGGAGTGATGTAGAAATTCCTGCTTTAAGAGAGGATGCCCCTCAAGGTTACTGCTCAAGACTGAGTGAAAGAGACTTGCCCAGTGTATTCAGTATCTGTAAGTAACATCAAGCTCTACTTAATATTTTTTTCTAGCTTTGATATAATTGTCTTAATATAATTGCTTCAATATTGGTTCCTAATGTACTGCCAGTACCTTATATAGTGTGTAATAAAGAGTTCTGATTAAGGTCTGTTAGTCTAATTATTATCATAATAAATCATTTATATTTGTATAAATATAGTTAGTTTGTTATCCGTAATTGAGGGACAGAGTTATATAATGCCCAATTACACATTTTTAATCCTTTGGACTCTAACAGTTGACAAAGTCTGGAGCTGAGACTGGATCCAGCTTCACCTAGACTCTCCTCTGAGAAGTTTAGAAAGCAAGGAGATCTTTTCTGCACTTCATAACACAGTGGGAGGACTTCCTAAAAAACTTTGAAGCTCCCATTGTGCCTGTGGGAACATGTTATCTAAATTCCTTCTTGCAGCTGTGAGTGGGTATTCACTGCACACCTTCCCTCACTGAACTTCGTGGAGCCACTTCCAGCCGGCGAGTTCAGCTGACAGAGGTAATTGGTGCTGGTTTTCTGACACTCCATATTATGCCTTTAGTCCATCATAATTCAGTGTCCTGAATGCTGCAAATAAAGGCACAAGTCGCAGCAGCTGCTCTGACAATGAGGGGATGTTGCCTGGTCTCCCTGCTCTGGATGTCATGCTGAGTTATCTCATCACCCAGACTAACAGGGTGGGGTCCTTCCATCACTGCCAGCTTCTCTTAGCAGGTCTATCTGTTCCCAGAAGTCTATCAGAACCAGGGTGTTATTAAGGTAGGTTAATCTCCCACCATACTTACATTACTGCTATCAAACTGTAAGTAGTCCTAACTACTTTATTTCTTAGGCAGTCCTCTGAGGTCTGCTAGACAGAAAACTTCACAAAATGCAAAGCTAATGAAACGGATTGAATCCCTCATGGGGATTTTTGTGATCTGTCAAAATTCAGTAAATGCAGATGATGGATGATAAATACAAATCTAAAAAACGTTTGAAGAAGGAAAAAGTGGTATATTTATTTAGCAAAGATAGAAATGTTAATGAATTTTGCAGCATGGAAGCATTATCTACCATGGGTGGTTAGAGCTCAGGCTTGCACAGCTAAAAGTGATAAATGAGATCCAGCTACAAAATAATTGTTGGGTTATGAGTGTCCTTAGAATCCTTGTATGGGTTTGACAATTTTAAATCTATCTCAATTTCTTATTAAATAATGTATATATGTGAGAAGGGAGAGCGTAAACCCACACAAAAGTCTTTGAATAAAAGCTATTCTTACATGTTATCCATGACAATGAACTCACTGCTTTCACAGAAGCTGTAATTTAAACTCTACCATGACTGTTTCATTTAGACACAACTTTCTTTGATCAATCTAAACCTCAGATTTTCTCTACATGTAGGGTACATTTTAGGTACCTTAATAATCTTTTGGTGGAAGTATCAAAGAACTATTTTCTTTGTAAGACCACAAGTGGGTTTTATTGCTGTCACTCCCATATCTACTGCTACCAATCACTGAGTGGGGTTAACCAAATACTACCAAACACCAGCTGGGGTTAATTAGATAGAATAGGGGAATTGTAGAGATGTGGCAAGGCTGTGGTAGTTCCTTTATGCCAATTATTACTGTAGTCATTGAATATTCATTAGATAGGTCTGCATAATAGTTCTAGACTTTTGAAATCTGATTTTTCTTTATATGATCCATATATGCTATTGGAAGCATCTTAGCTTTTATTAAAAAAAAACAAAACCCTGAAACAATTATCCCCTTTCCTAACACTTTCTGACTGTTATGAGGCAGTGGTATTTTAGCTTTCATGTGGTTTTGAAAAAGAACATTAGACTGCATCTTTCAACTCATGAGAGAATCTGGTGATTCATGACGATATTATTTGTCTATTTTAAATATTAAGTTGTAGGTTTTTTTCCAGTGCAGACTGATCTAGTTTTAAAATAGTGTACCTTTTGATGTTCACTCTTAAAAGTGCTTTTTAGTGCTGCTAGAGCTGGAGAACCCCTCATCCCTGGGGCATTGATCTGGCAGGAAGCATAATGCCTGCTAATACCACCTGTGAGACTATGGTTTATCATTTTTATATCTGTTTGACTTAACATGCTAGAGCAGGAGAAGGATCCAAGGCAAGCTAAAAGACTGCATTACTGGTAAATATGAGCTGAAGAGCCAAGACAGCCTGGATCTCTTTACAAACATAATGCTGTTTCCTGGCTCTGAGATCCGATGGGAAATTCAGAGACATGGCATGAGTAGAAAGCTTTCTAAGATTTAAATGTATGTGTCTTATCCTGCAGAGGGTGAGCTCGTTTGTAGTAAATGAAAGCCCGTTGGCAGAGAAATGACATTACAGTCTGTTTGCTATGGAGTGCCACCTTGGCAAATAAAACCCCTCCACAGGACAGTCTCCTCTAAGCCAGCCCCATCACAGAATTACTCACTCATCTCTTACTAATTTTTAAGATTAAGACTTGCATTTTTAGTGACAGCAGTTAAGCCTTATATGAAGCTTTTTTTTGTACTGACATCTCTAGCCTCAATCCATTACGCGAATAGATTCAAATTTATTAATTCTTTGTTATTTAACAGCTGTGCTATGGTTCTCAAGCTCCTTCAAGTGAAGCCACATTCATTTGTCAAAACTGGGACTGAGTAAATTAAAATAGAAAATGCAAATAGTTAACTGCTGAGACCAGAAAAACCTCAGTCTTTCCTGTGCCCTTCTCATGATGTCTACCATGGTCATGTTTTGTTAAACTGAAAAACTGCTTCAACTTCACCTTTCTGTCTCCATGACCTAGAGACAATGGGAGTCAGCATCTTGACATTTCCATATTTAAAATTCTTAGCACATACTGGAAAGAAACATTTTTCCTCCCTGGTTAATGAACAATGGGACAGAAAATCAGAGAGACTGTAAGGACTATGACTAACAGAAATAAGAGAAATGTATTTTTAAAAATGCTAGGAAAACAGAATGAATTTTCTGTACATTTTGTGGTTGAATTTTGGTCCAGTTTATCCAATCCTCTAAATAAATACATTGCTTTGGATCATTATCCACTTGGGAGAATGCCATAAAAATGTACCACTAGTTGACTTACAGAAAGGAAAATATTACAATTTATAAATTGAGCACAGCTGGGCAATATCCTAGTGGGAGCAATTATTTTGGCATTATAAAATGCAGGAGATTACAAACCCTGAAATGAAGAAAAACAATGACCTTTCTTCACCAGAGAAGTCTTGTTCAGTAAGTCTTGCTGAGAGATGGGTGGCAACACAGATTGATATATCATGTTGCAAACACCATAATTAATGTGAATGACACTTTAGACCTCAGGGAATCAGGTAATGCTAAAGGTGTTTTGTCATGTAGAAGATGGTAACTAGATTGGGGCTTTGAATGAACACTTTGCTCCAGGCATCACCTTTATAAGTACAATTTCCTCGTCACACAGCCTCTCACACACCTCTTTTATGCTTTCAATCACAGCCATCAGAGACTAGTAATGGTGCCGAGGGGGATATATCATGTTAACTCAGAAGTTTATAATCTGATATCTCCCAATATGCATTTAAATGGTTTCCTATCTTTAGCTAAAAAAAAAAAAATTCTATTGTGAACCTTTTTTCTTCTTTATTTTGTAAATTACTAAGGAGGATGAAAAATGGTGTAATAAGTACTGTTTATGATGATTTAATGTTACTATTCTAGTTAAACTAGTGTTAGTAAAAACCTACCATATCAAAAGCCAAGCATGACTGCATACAGCACTGTCATTTCCTTTCTGTAGTGTGTGCTTCCATTTATTCATAAAGTGTCTCAGATTGCCTCCATAGATGTATTCCAGCAAAATGCAGTAGAGATGTGAGTACTTAAGCTATTTGTGTTGCATCTCATTTTTTCAATAATCTCTACTCTGACACAGCTTGGATAAGAACTAATTCACTTCTAAGTGTATTACATAAAAATAAACAAAGATTTATGGAAACTCTCACGAAAATTCTAGTTTAATGCTGGAGATGAAAACTTTAACCAAGAGGAAATATTACTCTGTGGTTCATAGATATGGAAAAATCTCAAATATCTTGAATCTTGAGCAATATTTGGTATACAACATGCAATCCTCCTAAGACCTGACAGATAATGAATTTGGGCCCTGGGTAACAGTCCAATCCACCTGCTTTTTGTCATTGCCTGGAAGGCCAAATGCCAAAATACAGTATATCTGAATGCTCTTTTGATAGCAATCCTTATCAAGTATCACATGTTGGATACAGGAAATTACTTCTAGGCTAGAAATGCGCTATAAACCAGACATAGATAAAATACTTCTACATCCTCACAGGTGCTTGAAGAGTTAGTCATGATGGGGATGACACAGGTGGGGAGTGTGTGTACGTGTGTGTAATAAGCTAGTGAAATTAGGAACCAATCAAGTGAAAGAGTTGTTTTATACCCCCTTTTCAAAGCAAGTTGTTTTGAAGCCAATGTTCCCAGAGCTCAGGAAGAGGTACCAAACATCACCTTTTAGATCTGCCTGGCAGTGCTCTTCAAACCCCATGGTCTGCAGATCCAGTAGTGAGTCCTGAGATGGAACATGGAGTATGCAGTAAGTATATAGGGTATGTGGCTGGAACTGCTGTAAGATTTTAATATTCTAAAATATAAATTCAGTGATACTGTATGCCACCTTTCTCAGAGTTCTTTGAATGCTGCTGCCACTAAAGTAGATGTTTTAGTAGACATTTCTGGCAATTCTGTGCCTATAATTCCCACTCTCATTTCCAGCCGTTCCTTGTCATGTCCTACTTAGAGACAGCTCCCAGGGAGTAGATTGAAGCTGCCAGTAGAAACTGCAAGCAGGGGAACTAGGGATGAAAGGGATTTCCTGCATTTCATTCTCCAATAACTAGTAAACATTAATATAAGAAATAAAGGAAGACGAAATCACTGAATTCTTTAATGCAGGGCAGGGTATTTGATGCTGAAGGGTGGGAAATGCATTACATAGCATGTCTAGACACTTTCAGCCAGTGCAGTTTCTCTGTGCAGGATAGACTGAATTCTATATCCAGATTAACAAGCTTTCACATTTTGGGTCCTACTTCTTTGCCTTGTGTCTCATTAAACCTGTCATAAAAGTGTGTCATGGCTTAACATCACAATGAACTTCTCTTGCTGAGAGCCTGGCTAGCAGCAAGGGGTTTTTGCTATGGAACTTCCTAAAACATGCAACTCAAATTAACATACAGCAATTTAAAGGTATTTCCATTTCCTTCACCCCTGGCAGCTTTGGATCAGGCTGTCACAATTAATCACTAAACAGCAAGAACAGTTATAAATTTGACCTAATGCATTCAAATCAAATCTGCTGTTATCTCAAACCCCTCAGGCCCCATGTTGGGCACCAAAAAGGTTTAAACCAGCTCATTACTAAGCCACTTGCTCGCTCTCCCCTGGCTGGAAGGGGGAGAGAATAAGAAGTGTAAAAGTGAGGAAACTCATGGGAGACTCGCAGGCAAATGCCACACATGCAAGCAAAGAGAAGCAGGAAATTCATTCCCACTTCCCATTGCCCAGACATCTCCAGGACAGCCTGGCTCCATTAGGTGTAGTCTTGACTTGGAAAGACAAATTCTATCACTCCAAATTCCCCCTTCCTCCTTCTTCCCCCAGCTCAGTAAAGGCCTGGACTCTGTGCTGGAACTGCTCAACAGTACCTAAAACATCCCTGTAATAGCAACACTATTTTCAGCACCATCCAAAACAACCCCATATAAGCTACTGTGAAGAAAATGAACTCTCTCACTACCAAAACCACCTCAAAGACACAGCCTGAATATCACCATGAAATGTGTCCTCCTGTCTGTTCCTCCAGTGACCTTCAGTCAGTTCATGTGGGTGTTTACAGACCAAGTGCAGTGTAGGGCAGAAGGTACTTCTAGATCAGGAAACTGCTCTTACAAACCCTCAAAAGGGACTGCCCCATATCCTTTGGTTGCTTTGCCTTGGAAGAGAGATAAGTGGGCTTGTGTTTCCTAGTGCTAGCACACAGGCTGGCAAGGTTAGCATGTACTACTGAGCCTTTCCTCTTGCCCCAGGGAACTGAACTTATTCTGCTTCTGATGCCAAATACAGCATGGCTGGAGCTGGGGAAGGAAGACTGGTGGAGGAATGGGAGCAGAGAGAGAGAAAAGGACACAGTAGTTTGGACTGGTCTTTCCACATGGCTCCGGTTCAGAGGGAGTGTGGGAAAATAACATTATTGGAGGGGAATCAAAACAACAAAAAAAAGGAAGCTGGTTCCTCTGTGCTACCTTTTTTTTATTTATTTGTTCTCACTTTTTCTCCCTCCCTCCCTACCCACAGGAAGGATGAAAGAACAAAACAGCTGGACCATTCAATTACTTATGTACTGTCTTTTGGCATGGCAGAAGCACTCTCTTGCTCTCAAAGTAGATTTTGAATTTTATGAGAGCCTTTGGCAATCACCAGCTCTGTCCCTGAGGCCCAGAGCAAAATCTGCAAATGACTTTCAACTTTGGCTCCTGCAAAATTTTGAAGGTGCCTCGAGTTGTTCATCCTACACTCTTTCACAGGACTGGGGTAATATTGTGGAAGGATGAAGGAGGCAAATTATTGAATAGAAAAGGGTGAAAAAAAGATCCAAAGTAAGTTCAACCCAGTTCAGGGGCAAGAAAATACTTTCTAACTTAAGTGTGCTGAATCTCTTTGAGCTACTCAGAGAATTTGTTTGGCTCTGCTGACAGTCTTTAGAAAGATTGGATTATACTCCATATTTCCTGACAGTATGATGCCTAACATATACATTATTTCACTTAAGTACACTCAATCCAACTAATTTTAATAATAACTTTTATGAGTGCTACAGTTCTTATTCATGTTTACATCCATGAACTGAAAGAAATTATGACAACAGTGACTACAGGTAAACTAGCTTGTGTGCTCCAGATGACTGGAGGCTCTGGAAGTGGCTTAAATTTCTCTCTTAATATTGTGAAAAAAAGAAACTTTTGTTATCTGCCAAAAGATATGACATCAGTTGGTTGGCTGATTGACCAAATGTATTGCAATCTTGATTATTTTTAGTATCTCATGTATTTCTCTTTCCTTCTTTCCTTCCCTCCCTTCTTCTCTGTAAAGTTTGTAAAGAAGAAACTGGGAATAGAAGAATGATTTTTAAAAAAATCAATTATGAATATTATTTTGCTTGTTTTTGTAATTCCTGTTTTTACTGCATAGAAGATAGTGCTTACATAGACATACTTTTCTGGGTAACTGCTTCTCTTAGCAAACTCTTCGTTGCTGATTAGTCCGTTCTATTTTCAGTTCTGTGAAAGTGAAGGTGAATGTGTGGAAGAGATAGAATATGCTTTTTCTTTTTCTTGGTGTGGAGACCAGCTGCAGTGCTGCTTCCTAAGAACACACAGAGTCCTCTAGATCACCTACAGTAACCCAGGAAGTATCAAAAGAGTAAATTCTCACTCATATAACATTATCCTGTTTCCAGAAGTTCTTTATACTGGAAAGCTGAGACCAGATGGGCTCTAATGGCACAACTGGCTACTGCAGAGCTGGGAAGTTCTGAGCTCCCAGCTCTGGGCTGGGTGAAATTGGTTACCATAGTCTGTTCCTGCCAGGCACAGCTGACACAAGCAGTGCTACAGGAAGATGTGAGCTGAGAGAAGGGAACCCCTGGAGCTGCGTGTGCCTCCTAAGGAGCAGCTGTGTGACTTTAGTTTGTCTCATGGGCAGGTAAGGATCAAAGGCAATATTATCCCAAGGCAGTCTGCATTGTTTTCTGAGAGGCTTTTCTGGCTTCCAACTCAGAGATGTGTCTGTTTGGGTCTGAAGCACAGTGAGGGGACGTGGAGTTCCTTGAGTCCTCATGGGAAGGTTTTATAGATGCACACTTCAGTGGGTTAAGTACCAGTTTGCAATAACATTTGCTGGGCTCTTTTTCCATTTTTCAACCCAGGCTACTGAATGGAGATCAGGAACCAAATAGAAGGAGAACTTTAGGGAAGAAAAATTAAAAAAAAAAAATTAAAAAAAAGAAGAGGGAGTGGGAGAGAGACATTTGGTTGATAGTGATTGTGGAAATGAATAGTAGGATCCTCAAGTAGCACATTTTCTATGCTGTCAATGGCAATGCAAATAAGAGCAGAAATGCCAGTGAGGAAAATGAGCAAATGCAGGAAAGAGCCGAGAAGGAAGACAGGCTGAAAGAGCATTTACAAAAAGAGTTTTATTGGTTAGTAAATTCATTATCTACTGGGCATGGGTGAGTATTACTAATGAAATTGATGAGTTGGCTTTTTTTATTTTAAATACTGAGCTGAATTGCAATCACCAAGATATTATTACTTTGCCTAATGTGAATAAACCATATTTCTTTCTCATTAATTCCACAGAAATCAGCAGGCATATAAATCAAATAATAAAGAATAGAGATTAAGGGTTTACACTTAGAGTGCTGTTCACAGGTCAGTGCCATTGTGATTGGGATTTTTTATAAGTTACACTAGGAAAGAGAACCTTTTCTAGAATCACAGGTTTTCTTGTGCTCATACTAATTGGACTAAAATTCAAACTGGAGAAACTTGATCACAAAACTCACAGAATATATGCACTTTTCTGTATGTAGGACTTACGTAAGCTCTGTCTTAGAAAAATCAAACAGTTGTGCAGAAGACCTGAAAGATTTGTGCAGAAATATTCTGCACATTGGAATTTTTTTAAAATAAAAACTGCTGAGGGCATGTAGCAAAAAACAATGGACTAAAGACTAGAAAAAATAAAAAAAGACTGCCAGCAAAAGCCAAGCCAATAACAGGAGAGAGGGAAAGAAAGCATGTGTATTTTCCTGCAGTCCTGAATTAGTCATGTTAAAGTTACCATTATATTAAATCACAGTAATGGAGCCTGCTTATACATCCTCCTGGTTTACCTCATTACCTCATTTACAGAGCTGTAAGCTCTCTGGGACTTGTTCTGTGTTTTCATTTTGTGTTTGTACAGAGCTCACAAATTGGAGAAATTCTGAATGGAGGCTCCTAGAGGATAGTATAAAGCAGAATGAAAATTATTGGTGATGATAATGAATAATTAGTAATAATAACAATAATAATAATATGCTTAAACATTAGAACATTTAGTGAAATACCCTGGTTGAATTCAAAAAGTACAGCAGACTAGTTTCTTTTAGACATGATTTTCCAGAAGACCATAATCAGTAAAGAACAGTAGAGAAGATCAGGTTAGACTGTATTATATGAGCAACTCTCCTTGTTTGTCATCCTGGAAACTTCCAAGTGAAAAAAACCCACCAGCCAAAACAGAACTTAGCAATACAGTTGAAACATCCCTCACATAAACATGATACATGTAAACATACTCAAATTATTTCTACAGCCATGTCTATACCATTTTATGCAATCAATTTTGTGACCAGCTTTCAAGATGTCCTGAGGGTGCTTTACTAAATAGAAACTAGTGAACAGGTGGACAGGGGTCCCTTAATTAGCAAAACCTGGAATAGCTAAACTTACTTAAACAGTGCAATGTGATGCCAAAGACCTCACTTGTAAACTGTGTAGAAAGATTACAATCCAATAACTGCAGAACAGGTAATTTTATGAGTAAAAAACCCTGTGAAATCCAATATCTGAGACTGTTAAAATGTTACCTACTGAGATACAATGAAGCTATAATCAGGTGACACTATCTAAGGAATTAGGGTCTCCAGATCTTTATAGAGTAAATACAGACAGAATTAGCCCTAGGTTGTTTCGGGGGAAAAAAAAATCAATTTTTCAAGTAATAGCTATTGTTTATTTTCTGTGTGTCAGGCTTCTGATCTCTGTTAGCAGATAAATCCTTTGGTCAGTAGCACTGGCCTGTGCATCACAGAAACACATTAACAGTAAATAGGACCTTCCAGGGAGACTGAGATATACAGTGCATAAAGACAGACAAAAAATTAAAGAAAGAGAGATGGCTGATCCTTCTTATGAGTAATGCTTTATCACTCCTATTTCATTTTTCTACTTGACCTGTGATCTCTCTTTTAAAGTTTCTATCTCTAGGCCAAATGAAACCATAACTCAGAAATTGTATGAATGACGGTATCTTAGCTTTAGTTACAGAAAAGCTCACTTATTTGTCTAAAATCAGTTAAAATGGATTTTAAAATTCTATTTAATTTGCTGAACTTCTAGAGCATTTTTAAATCCATTTAACTGTCTCACCAGATTCATAGGCACTGTTTTTACAGTATGCAAATGATCCAGTGAAATCTTCTTATAAATACTCATTTTTCTTGCTTTTTAGCTAATTTTTACTACTGGAACTTTCATTTTATTCACCATGATGCATGAATATCCTAATTGCTCTTAAGTCTGAAAACTGATCATGCAGTTTCACTTTTTTTTTCCCCCCTTGGTGAGGTTGTTGTCTGTTTTCCTGTCCTTTCTCTACTTTCTTCTGAGGGCCAGAAAACTAGTCAGACTTCAAAACGTGTTGTGAAAATTGGCAGGAAAATAAAAAATTCCAGATCAAAGACTAGCACACTCAAGACTAAATATAGTTCCAAGCAGAGCAGAAGGCAGTAAGTTCCAGCATCTCTGCTGATATGGTCACTGTAGTGGAACTGCCCTTCCCAGCCATGTAATTTCAAAAGACTCATGTTTGATTTTCAAATAAAGTTCAGGGTTTTAATTACTGCAGATATTCCTGGCATCTTCTAACATTATCATTAGGGCATGCATGCTTTTATTTCATGCTGCAGCCTAGCACAACTCTGTATTAGACTGAGCCATGAGCTCCACGTTTCACTTACTCTCCAGTCTTTGTTGTAATCATGCAAGCTTGTGCAGGGGCAGACTATCAAAATGTTAACTATTTCTACTCTCCTCTTATTTTTGCATACAGAAGACTCAGAATTTCTTCTGATCTCTCCTATTTGCAACCCCTTTTTCTGTGTCTTCCTTTTGAACAGTTCCTTCAGTGAAATGAGTAGCTCCATGAGCATCACATTTTTGTGTGCCTGGTTTCCCAAGGCATTCTGTGTTTAAAAGCTGCTTAGTGGCCCATACTGCTATTTTTTCACTTGTCACTATTGACACTCATATGTTCTCTCTCCTCTACCTGGGCACATATTCTCACAAAGTTTCTGAATCTTAATAGAGCAGACTCACACCTGGTAGGAACTGGCTGATGCATCCAGCTACAAAGCTAACAGAGAGATTGTATAAATGCCTTTCCTTGGGAAATATATTAGAAAATACAAATGTACCTTGTCCTCAAGTCTAGATTGCTCTCACTTTTCATGTACCAAAGGTAAAAATATCCAGAGTGTACACATAAACAGAAAAAATTATGCACAGTGCCTTGCCTTACTTGTGCAGACCAATCCTGTTTCATTTTTTACCCCATCTGTGATCCTCCAGATCTTACCACCAGTCCAAGGAGCTCCATGAGGAAGCAGCAGGGATTCACAGCTCAGACACTGTGCCCACCTCATGTTAACAGCCAGCCAGGCAGCCTGGCTGCTGAGAAATTGATTACTCTTTGAAAAGACAGCGAGTAATCTTAGATTTGAGCCATTATGTTATTCTTAGAGTAGTTTCCCAAAAGAAACAGAGACCACAGATGCCTGCACAGTCCATCTCCAGAGCAGGAATCCAGCTCCCTCAGCAGACTGCCTTAGCTTCCATGAACATAAAGCTGGATTTCACTCCTGTGCTTATAAGGTTTGCCCCTGCTGTGCTCTGATTGCTTCAGCTTTTTGGCATGACTCAGCATGACCTGCCAGATGGCTCACTCACAAAGGGAATTCTCTTTCAGATAGCTTCTGGAGTTTTCCCAATGACAACCTCTCTTTGTTCTGGATACTTCTGGGCCCTTCCAGTTCACCTCCTTTAAATGCAAAAACCCCACTGCTAATGCACATCTCTTCTTCATTCATTCTCTCCCCTGCAAAAAACCAAAATTGCAACATTTCACAGCATTCAGATTATATAAGTAAATAGCACAATTGTCTCTTTTACAGTCAGTCACTAGGAGTTCCTTTTAAAAGGATTACCCACAACCTCAAAACATTAAGAAATAAAATTTCAGGTAATTTGCACTGAATTCCATGTAGAGTTATGTACATTAATGTAGAGTTATCTATGTTAACAGAGTTATCTATGTTAATTGGAGGCTGAGAAAATGTTGTTTACCCCTAAATCTGTTTCTTCAGAAATAATGAAACCATTTCTTCTGGAAAACTTTAATAAATACTTTGACTTCTACACAATGTGGGCCTGCTTTTCCTTAGAACTCATCTCCCTCTCAAGACTCTTTTACATTTACTTCTCTGAAAAATCCCAGTGTTCTTTATGTTTTGTAGATGTTCTTTGATGATTGAAAAGGGGCATCTCTAGTTTCTTGTGAATAGTTTTTTGGGCCACAGGGAATATTAACTTTGTACACTGCTGTCTATTTGAAAAGCACTTCTCTTACAGTGGTTGTGCAATTTAGGTTTCAGTCTCAAAATAAGAATTTTGGATGTTTTTTTTTTTCTCTTTCTTATGTGATTGTTTAGGGCAGTTTCTGTGATCAGATATAAATCACAACTTTATTGTTTATTTTGAAAAGCCTTTTGTCTGAACATTATTTCTCTAGTATTCCCAAACTTTCATGTTTCTTGTGTTTCCATTCAAAGTTACACTCCTTTTTTTATATTATAGAAACTAAATCAGCCTGGTCAAAACCTTTGGAAAAAACCTCAAACAGTTTCTTCTGCTGGCTCTTCTGGCCCACCAGATGAAGTTAAAAAAAGTTTCTTTTTCTGCTGGAAGACAAAGAATACTAGATTTAGTTTGTGGTTGTGATCTGAAGGTGGTAGTCTGATGTTCTGACCACACTGGGCAAAATCACAACTAGTAAAGATATTAAGAGGGAAAAGTACCTCAAAAAATGTCTAAAAGACAGGCTTGGACTGCACTTCTTTGATAAACCTGTAAATGTGATGCACCCCAATAAATTCTAGTAAAATTTCTAATTCTTCCATGGATATCTTCCATTTTCTCTTTCAAATTATTCCTCAGCAATACATCTCATTGATATTTCATAAAATTCACATTTGATTTTGTTAGGTACTCATTCTTTCTAGGAGAGATACATCATTAAATTTTTGGGACATGAGAAGGATTAAAAAGTTAATTAACAGTTAGATTAAAGTTTTGGAGATCAACAGCACCACCTGGCTTGTCTCCATTTTAAGAAATAACAATAATAATAATAATAATAATTTTTCTCTAACCACACATCTAGCAACAAAAATTGAAGTGGAAATTACTCTTTCAGAAAAGCATTAATAATAATGTCTGCCAGTCATAAATGGGGCTTAAGCTTACAAAAGTCAGAGTGAGTTCTTAATCTTTAACTGTTAGGAGGTTACTATGAAATTTCCTATAGCATTATTAATATATATATAAAATGCTTTATTTTTTATATTATCAAATCATCACTCTACCTAATGGAACTCACCTTTCCAAAACAAACACTTATTTATTATTCCCCTTACTAAAATTAAAATTAACACCAATCCCCAAACTACAATTAGACTTCAGGGACTGCAAATGATATCTTTGGAAATTCCATTGAAAAATGGTTGCTTCCTTGTCACAGTTTTCCTTGGCTGCCAAGGGCACCAGCAGATGTCATAGCAAAGCCTTTTAAATATGGGCTGCTTTTACCTGCATGCTGCCTGGTCTGGTGCACCCTGTTCCAGCTGTTCGGAACTTCAACTTCCATCCACTGGGCCTTGTTTCAAAAACATGGCAGGAGCACTCTCTGGAAGTACTGCACAAGTCCTGTCAGGCTTTCTTTGCTTCAGGGAACACAAACCTTTTGCTCAAAGAGCCAGGAATGGTGTCAGTGGAGCAAAAGATAATATTTTATCTTTATTCTCTTACAGAGCTACTTGAAAAGGTCTGATCCATCCCTGGAAAAGCATAGAATCACAGAATCAGAATGGTTTGGGTTGGAAGGAGCTTGAAAGAGCCCCTAGTTCCAACCCTAGATCAGGTTGCTCAAAACCGCAGCCAAGCTGTCCTGAATCCCTGCAGGGATGGGGCACCCACCACTTCTTTGGGCAAGCAGTTCCAGTATTTCACCACCCTCACAGTCAAGAATTTCTTCCTAAAATTCAATTTAAACTATTCCCTTCTGGTTTAGAGTTTTTTCCCCCCTTGTCCTATCACCACCTTCCCTTGTAAAATGTCCCTCTCTGTCTCCCTTGTAGCTGTCTTCAGGTACTGGAACAGACTCTAAATTCACCCCAGGCCTTCTCTTCTCCAGGCTGAACAACCCCAGCTCCCTAGGCTGTCTCCACAGGAGAGGCATTCCAGTCCTCTGATCATTTTTGTACTCCTCCCTGGGCCCACTACAATAAGTCATCTAGGCTTTATTGCAATTTTCAGGCCGTATGTCAGACTTCAACAGGAAAACTGACAAATTTTTGATTTAAGTATCTAAGCAACCATAAGACAGAAAAAAAATTTAAAAAAGGAAACAAAACCTGTCTGCACAATTCAGAATGTGTTTTTCTTGCTCTAGACTTCAATTCAGAAATCTTTTTTATTTTATTTTCCAGAATAAGTTAGAACAGCTGAGAGCAGTAAATGTACACAGAAAAAACCCAATTAGGAAAATATTGGGGAGACAAAGTAGCAGAATCATTTATTGTTCTTTGTACCTGAAACGTCCACTGTGAAGAAATCTTCACCTGCCCATACATACAACTATTCTTACTGAGGTACAGGCCATGTAAGGAAATACCAAAATACATATTTACACAAAAGTAATTTCAATTAGCAGTATTGATGAAAAGACTTTATTCTTCTGTCCAGTTTTAAAAATTCTATTTTTCATCTGTACAGCCTTGTGCCTTTAAATATAGGAAGAAGGATAGATAAGAATTGGGGTAGGGGAGGGTTTGAATTAAAAAGGGGCACACAAAAATAATTCTATCTGTATAAGCTTGGAAAACACATTCACTCCTGATCTAAAGAGACACCAGACATTAAAATGTGATCCATCACAGAAGCACAGAAATAAATTATACATATGGCTGCTCTCAGTGTGAAAATCCATATTTACATGCACAAAAGAGCAGTCATCTGCTAATAAGAGTACTTGTCACATGTCATTAATCTATCCCAAAAGCTTGTACACTGCTATTGTGGGGAGTGAAGCTTATCTTGTCAGTTTGGGGACTAATGGTACATGGACAGGTTCAGCTCATAATCAGACATGAACTGTTCTGCCTGAGTTCCAAGCCAAGCAGAAGCTGGATGAGCCAGTTTCCTGCAGCCCCAGCTTCGAAGCAAGATGTTCTGCCTCTCAAACTTTACAAGATATAAAAGTTAACCCTGACTCCAGGCTTGTTTGAAGGATATGCAAGGTGATCTCCTGTCCCCAAGAAAAAGGCTTAGGAACTGCTGTCAGGTTCCCAGCCTAGACATGATGCCAACACTTCCTCATTGGAGCTGTCTCCCTGAATCTGATTTGACACAGGAGACCTTTTTTGAATTTAGCATGCCAAAGAAAGTACATTAAATGATAGCATCAGCTTTGCCATATGTCTTTGATAAGTACCTAGATTATGTTTGTTCTTCTAAATGACAGCATGACAGCTCTCAATGGGCATGCTGGGCTAATTTATCAATTGTATCCTCCAGTTAAGTCATAACCAACTAGCAAACTAAAAAAGAATGTCTAGTCATTAATAATCCAGCATCCAACCCTGATTTTATGCTATTATTCTAGTGTGCCAGATATTACAGATAATTTCATTTCCTTTTCTAGCCCTCCTCTACACTGACATTGCTTTCTCATTTTGCATGATTAGAATGTTTTTTTCATAAGCAGTGCTTTTGCCTTTATCAATCAAAAGATTAACTATGATCAGACCAATTCTTCTGCTTAAAGAATTTCCTTAGTGATCAGGTTTCGAACGAAATAGTTCTTTTTATTACAACCTTCAGTGCACTCTAGGTGTCATTAACTCCATATCAAATGCATTTCTCTCCACAAATTATTGATAACCTTCCCTTGGAACTAATAAGAACCATTTTATCCATTATTTGGATATTTCCAAATGGATATTTCTTCATTATACATACTGCCATGTCTGGATAAAACTGTCCCAAGTTGAGAAAATGTATTTCCATGCCCAGTAATAGGAGAGAGTAGTGGTGGTGGTGATGTTGGTGTTAGTGTTTGGATTAAACATAAACAACACAAGGAAAAATTCAAAATAAAGTCTTCCACTCCATCTGAGAGTGTGAGTAGAACTTGTACCAAAGAGCACTCTAAAAATGACACTATTCCAATTTTATTTTTACAAAATCTCATACATTTTTACATGTACAGTCACTAATTAGGCAAGATGAAGAAAACTTTTTTGAAAAAAAATGAATGAAACAGTATTTTTCTCCATGCTTTATTCAGCTAGAACATAGTATAGCCTGATTCCTTGCAAAAGTTAACAAATTGTTATTATTGCTCTTACAATATATACAAAACTGTCACTGAAAAAAGGAGAGGCTTAGTTGTAGCAGGAGCAAGGGCTAATAAAGTTTCACCTTGTAGATCTGCTATTTTATTCTACCTTTATATTTGAGGCTCTCTGACAGTTTTTTCTTGTGCTTTAACGAAAATCTGGAGTTCAGTCTTTAAGGAAAAAGTAATATATTAATCTATTCTGCTAGCAAGCTTTATAAAATCTAAATGTGCATCTCCATTGAATAGTTGATCTATGAACACAATATTTTACCAGTTCAGAAGAGAAAAATATTGACTGATATCCCTGGCCATTGAGCTATGTAGCATGTAAATACAAATATTTCGTTCTGGTGAAATTCATCTTAGACTAGCTCCTGGCTTTCCTTTTCTCAAGAAATGTAAGCTCTTTTCTCTTCCTATTTAATCTTTTCTTCAACTCACTTAATTGACCTTTTCTATAAATTGGTCATCTTTCACAGTACTTCAGCATTAATTATTATACCTCTTTCTTCCCACTATATACCCAGAAAACAAAACACTGTAGAAGAACTCACTGTAGTTTTCTAATTAAGACTGAACCAAGGATTTAGCTTCATTGTTATGTATGAAAAAGACAGCATGTGTGTTGCTGAGCGCAGAATAAATTTTCTGATCATTTGTATGTAAATCCGTTAATTAGTTTTTGAGGACAAATAATTAAAAATAGTGCCTTTAAGAAATTTAACACCTGCTGTACCTCCCTGCCCCACAGCTTTCCTCGGCACCAGGGCCCTGCCCATGGAACCCCTGTGTCAAAGCTGGTCCCAAACAGAGGCTGCTGAGCCCTGGGGCACCCCAGCCCCGGCAGGATTCCCTCCTGCCTCTTCAAAAGAATGTGCAGGAATTGTTAGTACATGGTTGGTTTTGATCACCTTGTTCTTCAGCCTCTGTGGAGGGTGGGAGCTGCACAATCCCAGCTAATCAATAGTTATCTGGGTGAGGAAAAACAAATAACCGAGGAAAGTTTTGAAAAAGTGTCTCAAGGTATTTACTGCTACACAATATTGACAAAGACCCACTGGGAAGCTAAATCTGCCAATCAAACTAATTGGATTTAGCAGGAAATGATGGATTGAAGATGTATGAAAATAACCATCGGTGTGACTGAAAAATGAAATGCCAAATAAATTTACAATAGCAGCCGTATCTAGTATATCAGCCTCCTGTCTGCCTAACCTGTGTCAGAGAGAATAAATCATGAATTTTGGACTCTCCTGCCAAGATAGAAACATTAATCACATACAGTCTGTAGGTCCTGCTTTGAATAAATGTAACTTCTGACATATTTTTTGGCAAAACCTGCAAAATTGTGTATGCCAGAATTAGGTTTGTAACCAATATTCATTCTTGTCATAGAAAGCACATCAGATAAAATTATGTTAAAGTGCTCTGTCAATCAAATAACCCATTTTTGTAATATCTCAGAAATTTTCTTCTGCTGCTTCTTTACCATGCTGTTGCATATTTTAACGTGTTCAGAGCAAAGGAATATCTCAGTATAATTATGGAGCTAATTTTATTATAAAATTTTAATTATAAATTTTAATGTGGCAACCATCACATATTTTTATGTTAGTTCCTTGCACAGTTTCATTAGAGCAGCCCTAATTTTTACGTATTCTTTTCATTTTCATTAGCAATCTGAAACGAGAGACGTAATTGTTTCTTTCAGAGAAAAACTGTTGTTGAACAAGGTTTGAAGACTTAGTCTAAAACAGTTTGCTTTTGGTTCATTCTCTTTATATCCAGGCCAGCAGGCCCTGGTTCCTTAGCAGCAGTTTGGGATCAGTATTGATATCACAACTCATTTTTTCTGAGTTTAGAGCACAATGTCATTTTCAGCATGCTTTCATTCTTGAGACTGATCTAGCTTTTGGTTCCTGTTTTTGGGGTTTTTTTTTTTGGTTTTTGGGGGGTTTTTTTAGATGTTTTTGTTTGTTTCCATTAGCATTCTTTGATTTCCATACAGCACAAGAAGACTTTTAGCATTTGACTTCATTAACCCAGTGCAAGTTCAAGCAAGAATTACAGATGCATATTTTCTAGCTTTGGAAGTCCCATTTTCCATTAAGTTAATATTTCTTTTACTTTTCAAGACCTTCTGTATTCGACTGCAAAAGAAACTTCCCAAATGGCTGGCAGAACACTAAGCTGTTCACTGAACTGTCATACCACAAAATGTTTCTGGATAAAAGTGTTCCTTCTTACCACAACAGCCTTAAAACTGACTTTCATAGATCTACTGAGAACTCATGCTGATTTTCAGCAAAGAAAATTATTTTTTTAAACTGCAACATACTCATTGGCAAGTCAAGGCTGTGGAACATTTCTATTAAGTCTTTGAAAAAATATTACCCTTGATAATCTAGTTGGGAAGATATTGTGCATATACTGCATCTAAATCATGTTTTCTCACAGGAAAACAATTAAGAATCTTTTGTACTATCATGTAGTCAAGGTTAGTACTACAGGGGTGGGACATAACAAACATGCTGTAACAATTGTGTGTATAGGTGCATACTGCATATATTGTGCTGGGTACAGCATACATCTGTAGTACAATATACATGTAGTCTGGGTCTATACATACAGTGTATGCTGTGTATGGAGTGAATGAACATTACACATGCAGTATGTGCACATCAGTGAGTTATTTCAGGCATTGGAACAGGCTGCCCAGAGAAGTGGTGGGATGCCCATCCCCGGAAGCATGCATGTGACTTTGGGGATATGGTTTGGGGGGTTTGGGGATATGGTTTCATGCTGAACATGCTGGTGCTAAGTTAATGGTCAGGCTTGATGATCTTAGAGTTCTTTTAAAACTTGAATGATTCTATGCTTTAATATCTATACATGATATTTAGAAAAGAACAATACATATACTGTAAGCATTTATACACATTCTGTCACAGCACACTCCACAACACAGTCCATATTTAAGACAGTCATGACACATAATAACCTAGAGCAGCACCATACCTTGTCAGAAGGCTTCAGGCTTTCTGCTCAGACAAAGGAACATGGTGAGCCTCCATCAGCTGCAAACCTCTGCTAGTATCTGTCCCCCCTGCCTCTCAAGCCCAACCTTTTTACCCCTTATAGTTAATGCACTGCACCTGTGTGCTCTTCATTACAGTCTGTGCTCTTCATCTGTTTTCCCCAGCTGAGGTCCATTGGGGATGAGGCTGGATCACAGCCCCATTCCCAAGTATCACAAACCGGGTACCTACACACATTCTACTTGAATAATCCTTTCTGTTTCCTTCTTTTTCTGAAAGTAGGAAGAGATGGAAACAACTAAACTGAATCAAAGCAAACCAACAACACACCAGCATTGAACTCATACCACAGTCAGGAACAATAAGTAACTCCAGGGCAGACTTTGGTGCTCATATTTAGACTTACAAAGCAGCAACTCTGTAAATGGTGGCACTGTGAATGTTGCCGTATCTTTAGTGAAACACACAGGTTATAATGTGTACACAGTATTTGAATGTTGTGATTTATATAGTTGTTATTGATCATATCACCAAAATCATAATAAATTAAATGTCAGAGAAGGGGAAAACATTCACAACATTGTTCTAGAATTTAGTTCCTTACTGTATCAATCCTCTACACTCTGATGGCATCAGAATGGTTAGCTGTGATTGCCTGTGTAAGACCTACAGTTCTCTTAATGGATATAAAAGCAACAATAATAGTAATGAATGCTTCAAGAAAATAATTCTAGTCCATAGGCTGGGTTGTCACCTCAATCACTGCCAGGTCAGCTGCTGCTCTGTAAGGTGGCAGGATAGTCAAACATCAGTGACAGCCAAAAAGGATCAGCTATTCTTGCACTTGTCTCTGCTCTTCTTCTCCACATGCTTGAAAGAATTTAAGAACATGTTCTACTCCTCTTGAAATGAGCGTATCTAAATTTTTCCTGTCATGCATCAGAATTTTTTTCCTCTACTTGAATGGTCAGATTTTGGAACTGCAATAAGATCAGAGAGACAGTAAACCACAAGCAAATGTGCTTTATATTTAGTGGGACAGATGGTCTCAATTATCATATCTTGTTTCTTGTGCCCTATATTTTCCACTTACCCTGTTAGACCTTTCATATATTTCTAATGAGAAAATTGGGTAGATTTAAAATTTTATTTTAAGGATTTTTTTTTTGAAAGCCTCGGTTTAATAGATGAATTTAAATTATTTTTCTAGGAAGAAAGCCAATATGAGACAAAGGCATTTTCCCAGAAGAGAAATGGAAAATATTGCTGTGTAACAATTCAGTATGTTACTGTGTTGTGGTTTAACCTCAGCTGGCAACTAAGTCATGTAGCCACTCACTCATCCTCCCACACTGGGATGGGAGAGAGAATTTGAAGAGTAAAAGGAAATGCATGCGTCGAAATAAAGACAGTTTAGTAGGCAAAAAAAAAAAAAGCAATTAAAAAATAACACCATACATGCCAGCAAAACAAAACAAAGAATTAATGCCCCACCTCCCATGGGCAGGCAGATGTTCAGCCACCTCCAGGACAGCAGGACCCATGGTGACTCCGTGGTGCACAATGGTGACTTGGGAAGACAAATGCCATAACTCTGAATATTCCCCCCCTTCTCTGTTCTCCCCCCAGCTCTATAAACTTGTCATGGCCCCATGTGCTCTGGGATATCTCTGTGGCCAGCTGGGAGCAGTTCTCCCAGCTGGGAACCCTCCCAGCTTCCCAAGCCTGCTCACTGCTGAGGTGGGGTGAGAAACAGAGAAGGCTTTGACTTTCTGCAAGTCAATACCTAAAATAACAATAACAAAAATATCTCTGTATTATCAACACCATCCTCAGCCCAAATCGAAAACACTGCCTCATAAAAGCTGTTGTGAAGAAACAGCTTCTCCCTACCAAAACCTGTACATGCTGTTATTGAAGAAAGTTTAGTCTTGGGTTAAACCAGATTTTCATTCTATAGTCAAATATCTTAAGATTTTGAATGGAGCAGAGTCAGTTCCAGGTAAGAAAATGAGTTTTCTCTCTAGACACTTTAAAGTTCCATAGCAATTGAGAAGCTCTAATTGATTACAGAACAATAGCTTCACTAATGGCTTCAGAAAGGGTATTTCCAAGCTTTATGTGTGTGTGTGTTTGTATTCTATACAGCACTGTTTCTCCAAAAGCATTTTCACTGAGTCTAGCCCGCAAAAAATTACATTAGCATTGCATTTATTAGCATTAGATGGCAAGCCATTATTATAAGAGGTCAGAATAATAACACCAGAGCCTGGAAATGATGCTGGTCTACCCGGATGGAAATTGAAGCCAGTTGTGATTTGCAAGGGCGTCTGTGGTATCACAGTTCTTCCTGTTCTAAATCATTTAACACTGTCTCACTTAGGAAAACAAAACATCTTATACACTCATTTAAATATTGTGACTAATATGGAATTATAATTTTCAAATAATGAGGAATGTAAAAGGTGATATAGTTATAGGAATCTACTACTGGAAAAGTTTATGCAAAAGTTATTAAATACCTGTTTAAAACAAAATCATAGATCAACTTGAAAAAAAAATATATTCCTGACTGTGAATTCTTTTTTAGCCTTATTTATTTTATTTGCTGAAAACTAATGTAATTTCTTGGCTACTACAATTCTTTCTTTTAAATACAGTATGTGTAAAATAACATAAAACCTGTTTGGTTTTTTTTAACTGTGGCAAATTTTGTGACTTATCACCACTTTTTACTTTTGTGTTTTGGTTTCCAGTTGTGAACAACGATGCATCTAGCATCATCAAAAACAGCAGATAGTTCTACTTGTTAATTTATCAACAGGAGAAACATACTGGTGGCATGAAAGGGGTTGCTTACTGAACAAGGAAGTGTTTCAGAAATCTTTAATTGTAGGAACTCACACCAAATATTCATAAAAATATTTACAAGCTTCTGGTGTTAATAATCACATCTCTTTGGTGGTTGTTTGGCTTTTTGGGGTTAAGTCTCTTCAGAAATTCCCTATATTTTTTCTTATTTATATCATTAGAGTTGAATGCTGCTGTATTTCCCAGTGTGCCAGATGGTTGGAGAAATAAAGATACAATCACCTCTCCTGAAATTTACATAAAAATGAATGTGCTGACATCAAATTAAAATCAGAGGCAAAGAAACCTCACAATGACCTTGATGAATGTGGAAAAAGGAGATGAGAAAAAATCCCAGCAACTGATGTAAGAGGAACTGTTTAACTACTGTTTTAAGTATGTCAATTCAAGAATCTTTCTATTTTAACTTTCAGCTTTTTGTTGCTTGAGGAGGCACAGAACAGAGCCTGAGATCCAGCTATGTATTTATTCTGTAGATATAACCCTTCAGTTAAAATATTAAGGAAACAGGTTTTCTCTTTCTTTTCGTTCAATTTGTTATTAAGCTGTGCTTGTGACCTTCCCCAAATTTCTTGTAATACAGGTTTCTCAGTACTTGTCTTCCTTTTAAATTAATTGTGTTAAAATGTTTTTGAAGGGTGCAAGGCACCTACCCAGAGATGTACTCTATTATAGTTTAGTAGCATTCAATATTTAATAGCTTCTGCTTTTCAGAAGTTTTCTTCAGAGGAAAAAGATGAGAGTTCAGGGAATGAAACAGAATATAGAAACTCCCAGCTTCAAGCCACACAGTCAGAAAAATCTGCTAGCTATAATTACCAGTAGTCATTATTGCTGAGAATATGAGGACTCTTCATGAAATGATCCAAATAGTAACTAAAGGCCAATTCTGAAGGAATACTTATTATTACTGATGTTATTGCATAATTAAACATAAAAACTATGACCCATTGTGTGCAACTCAAAGACAATTTTTGAGTCTAGAAAACATACTTTGAAGCCAAGTAATTTTTTTTTTCCAATTCTTTGCATTTTATTGGTGACCAAACATAGTATAGCTAGTCATGTCACCAGATTGGTAGTCTGGATTGAGAGGCCCAGAACACCTTATGGATCACATGGGTATCTGCTTGTGGCATCTAAAACCTGAATCTAAAGCAGATCTCAGCTTAACCAATCTTTTCCTAAAGAAAAAAATCCCTCCTGTCTTTTACTTCACTATTAGAGGAGCTGCAGAGATATAAACTAAAGGTGCTTTGCTAAAGGTTATGTTGCTTCTGCTGTGCTGTATTTTGCACATGAACAAAATGAGAAGGCTGCAGTTTCCAGTCAATCAATGTTTGATGAAATAGCAATGCTTTAAAAAGTTCAGCTTAACAGTTGCAAGCTTTCATTTGAAATATGGCATTTTTGTGCCACCTTTTTGAAAGTTCATAGCAACTTTTGAAGACAGTAAGAAAATTACTGGTAATTTTAAGCCCTCAGCTTCATTGACAGCTCCATGCTTTAGGATTCAACTTTTTTTTTCTTTTTTTTTTCCTTGTAGACAGTACATTCCCTGTGAATTCACTAGTTCGAGACCTGACACTTATTCATTGCATTGCTCTCCTTCAATTATGTACTTGGCAATTGCTCATACTCAGCCTTGGAAATGGGAGACATTGTGTGAGTGCAAATAAATGTAAGCTAGGAAATTAAGGTTATCTTTTACGGCTTTTAAAGTACATGTAATAGATTCTTTATCTTCCCACTGGACAGTCAACATCTCATTTGGAGCAAAAAACTCCCTAAAATGCTACATTTCCCATTTGAAGCATCATTGAAGGGAAGCAGAGATGGGACATAACAGTTACCTCATCAGTGGCTCATCAGCTTTAAATTTGGCTCTCAGAGAGGCCACTACATGTATTTCAGAATAATGCCAAATGCCAAGAGTGCTAAAGGGAACTATTTTTAATGTACTCTTAGTTCTTTTGCCTTCTGTGAGGCTGGTTTATGCCCACAAACATGATGCATTTTGATTTTTTGGGGTTGGGTTTTTATTTTTTTTAAATGTAAGGTTGTTAACTACTAAAAATGATTATGTGCTTGTGAAATAAATGTCCAATAAACATTTTTCATATGGAAAAAAACCACATAATCTATAATATTTTGTGAGAATTAATAGCCATAATATACTACAGGATTACTTTTTATTATTTCTATTAATATTGTCTTCAGTCTCATTAAATCTTCCTTACTTTTTTCCTCAGAAAGCAAAAAATAAGTACAATAAAATGAACATTAAGAAGCTTCAATGCTAATGGCCATAATATATTCATCTTCAGGAACACACCTGTCCAAGTTTGAGATGCTGAACAAAGTTGTTTATGGGGACTTTTTAGGCTGAGTGGGAAAAACATTAGAATTTCAGGAGAAGTCTGTCACGAGGATTACCAACCTGATAACTGATATGAAGAGTACATATCACTGAAAAATAAGCAATATACCTGCAAAATAAGAAAGGAAAACTCCCAAGGCATAATTATATAGAGTCTTCATTTCACCTTTCTACCCTGCTCACCTGGTAAAATTAGCTCATGGTTTTCTTGTCAGTGATCTCTGTGTCAGTGGCTGAGACATGAGAGAGCTGTAACTTATTCAACAACTCAGACAATTCGTGGTTTTAACCAAAAAGGTTTTATCTCCTCCCTGGTAACAGTTTTCCAGTCCAGCTTGGGGCCCAGGTGCTGTCATGCATTGGATTTTTTTTCCAGGAACCAGGGCAAATAAGATGATAAGCATCCCTTGCCAGTCTGTGAGAGTGGGAAGCGTCTCTGCATGGAAAAGAGAGCAGAGAGCTGGGAAAGGCAGGTTTTCCCAAGAGTCCCTGGAGGATATGTGGTAGACAGCAGTGGCAGCTGCATGGGTCAGAGCTGTAACTACTGATAAGAGTCTTTTTCTCTGCCTGAAGTACCATCAGCTTTCTTTCATCACCAGTAGCTTAGGAACAGGAGGGTAGGGCTGGATTTGTAGACGTTGCCTGAGAGCATCTTGTGCAGTCATAAGGAGCTAAAAAAATGCTTTTCACTCTTTTGTATGGGATTTTCTTGGCAGATAAAAGTAGTCCTCGGGTTCAGTGGTGTTAACAGCATAAAGGGTGATTTAATCAATGGGCATCTGTTAGGGGTGAGTGAATCCTACACATATTGCTGGCGTCACAACTGGAGATCCTCTCGTGAGCTATCAGGGAAGACTTAGAGCCATAGTGCATCTGATAACCTTCTGGGAAGGAAAACTGAGACTTTTAGGTACTCAAACTACAATTTAGGCTGTAATACTTTTTTTCTAGGTGAGTATTAGAACATTTACTTTTTCTTGTTCTTTTTTTTTTCCTTTGATTTTCTTTCTTTTATTACTTTCCCAGACTTTTTCCTTTAAGGAGAATTTTTCTTAAGACTTCATTTAGACAGCAATTTGTTTTGCTAGCTTTAGTTAATCAAAAATTAGTAAATGGACATTTCAGAATGAGTGACTAGACTTCCTATAAGGAGTCCCACAGGTAAAACGAGGAGTACAAGTTAATCCTGGGGAGATTCAGATTAGACACAAAAGAACAGTTTTCCACAAAGAGAACAATCAGCCTTTGGAATACTCTGCCTAGGGAAGTGGCAGATTCCCCAGTGTTGAACAGTTTTAAGATTCAGCTGTACAAATTGCTGCATCATCTTGTCTAGACAATGCTTTTGCCAGGAAAGGTTGGACCAGATGATCCCTGATGTACCTTCCAAGCTGGTCTTCTATGGCATTTTACCCAAGAATTTCACAGTTCCTTTTCCTCTGATTTTCCTTACAGGTTAGAATCAATTTGCCAGTCTATTGCTATCTTTCTAGCTAAGCTGCTTGAATATGATTTTACTGAATTATTGATGGTCAATTTCATTGTTGCCAAATTTATCTTTAAAACAAATACTGTTTTTGAAAGTACTTGATTTATTTAATTGACTGTGAGTTCTTGACTTCTTTTCCTGTCCAAAGTCTTTACCACACGAAACTTTTTCTTCTGGGAGTTATTTCACAGTGTGTAAGAAGAAAAAAGTTAAGCAGTCAAACTCTATTTGACATATGAGCTGAAATGCTAAATCCTCTGCTATCAGCTGTAAGCAGTTAGGCTCACAAGTGAGTCAGGAGCAGAGTTAAATGGGATTCCAGCCAAAAAAATGAAATTACTTATGGAAGTAGTTACTCAGATAGGGGAATGGGTGTCAAATGCTGGGCCATAATGAAGAGTATAAGTATAAACTACTGACTGGATGAAAAGTTTTCAGAAGGGATTTATGCTTTCTCAAAGGACTTTTGTACACTTTCCTGCCTGGAATGATGTGTAAGAGACATCTTTAATATAAGTAAAAGTGGAAGGATGTGATCTTGGTTTCTTTTGATCATTCTTTAAAGAATACTGAAATACACAGACAAATGAGACAGTTTATTACTGTCTTGAAACTAGATGATGCTTATCTGTGTGCTTAAAAAAAGATAAAGAAAACTGTGTATTACATTTGCAGGTACAATCAAGAACAGTGTGAAAACCATGCTGAGAAACATCAATTGTCATCCATCATTGAGCTTGCCTGTATCCTGACAAAATTTAGGACAGCCACACATAAAAAGAAAATCCAGATTAACAACTGGAACATCATTTTTCAGGTTTTCTATCACCCTTTTATTTTCAGGTGTATATTTATTTTGAGACATTCCCAAAGAAATAGTCCTTTTACCTTGAGTTGGACATGTGATCCTGCCTACTTCTGTCCTTTCCCCTCTCTGGTTCAAACTATGACCCTGTTTTTACTCTGCTTTGAAATTTTCCCTAATAATTAGTCTGCTCTTCCTCTGCCTCTTAACATAACACTGTTTTCTTGTTAAAAAAATGAAAGTATTATGCAATTAACTGCTTCTTCTGGCTCTTCATCCCCTTTTCCATTGCTAAATATGTTGAACACCTTGCCAGTTTGCTTTTCTGAACTTGCTGTTCTGGTATGCTTTGCAAGTCTGCTTGTCACAAACTTTGCCTTCCTGCTCCCAATAACATTATTCTCATAATGGCCATTAATTATCTTTTCTGTGTTTGATGTCCTTGAATATTTTTTTGGCATGCCCAAACCACCTCTAATTGATTGTTGACATGGAAAATATGATCAAACACTCATTTGCTGGTTTTTTGTAGCTGCAATTGTAATTTAATGACATCATTTGTTAGCAGTTCCTCAGAATTCATCTTCTCTCTGGTATGTTGTGATGCTAGCCATGGTACACCAAATTTGACCTCTTGTCTTTAAGACAAAAAAAAATTATCTACAAGGCATCATTCTGGGGGGGAAAAAGCATCTACTTTCTTTTGATTTCCTTGAAAGACTTAGTCCTTTGAAGGCATATATTTAGAAAGATTCTTCTGAATTCTGAAGAAAAAAAGATCCACCTTGAGACAGAGGCTGATTGACAGAGAATCCTGAGTAGTACTACTTTATTTAGTCTGCTTGGCATGGAGCTAATTTTCTTCATAGCACCCTGCATGATGCTGTATTTTAGATTTGTGACCAAAGCAGAGCTGATGACACAGGGATGTTTTAGCTCATGGTGAACAACTCTTGAGTTGTGTCAAGGTCTTTTCTATTTCTCAGACTGCCCTGCATGAGAGTAAACTTGGGGCACACAAGAAGCTGGGAGGGGACACAACTGGGAAAGCTGATCCCAGCTGGCCAAAGGGATGTCCCAGACCTTGTGGTGACGTGTCAGAGCTGATAAAATTATTCAAAAAATTAGTACTGCTAAAGAGGATAGCATTATAAATATATACTAAGGAGTTAAAAAAGTTTAGGTTAGGAATGAATATTGAAAGGCATTTCAAAACACATTTTCTACTACATCTCAAATCAGCCTTTCTCTTGCCTAGTAAACCTTCTAAATCTGGATTTTCTCTTTTCTTGTGGGTGCACTCCCTGAAAAAAAAAATTCTAAGTAAACAGACTTGGTTGTTCATCTGGGGGAGGTTTGGTGAGGTGTTATAATATTCAGCATATGTGACACATATTTCCACAGAGATGCCCATCCAAATGACTTATATTGAAACTCATCAGATGCAAAGTCTTAGGAAAATATTTTTTGAACAGCAAAACTGTATTTCTCAACACATTTCTTAATTTTAAGACATGGGATTTTGTGTGAGAAGATATTACTAATGGAAAATTCTAAGCAAACTTGTATTCATGTCCTTGACTGTGATGACATAGCCAACTTCAATTTTTGATGGAATCAAAATGTTCATTTTTAAGATAAGAAAATAACAGCCTTACTTTAAAATTTAAATTAAGTTTCTATTTTTATGATTTTCAATTACGTTTTACACCCCTATATATTTTTTCCTGTGTACGTAATATTTTTAGACTATAATTAAGTTCAGGAATAGTCATGTTCACTAATTAAATCCTCTTCATGTTAGGTGACATGGTTTATACTACAGAATTTTATGTCAAATGGAAAATGCTTCCATTAGCAAATGCTTCATTACAGAATGCACACCTCTGCTGTTGGGGTCAAACAAGCAAATTCTGCTGAGTTTTGAGTTTTTTTGGACACACTGCAGCAGCTTTTGTTATGGTCTTGTATCACTTTCTGCCACTTCTCAAGTACACTAAAAGCTAACATAAAATAAAAAAGTGTTTCTTTCTTGTTCTTATTTTGCCTCCACTCTGTATTTGAATTCATTGGGGTACTCTTTGATCAGTTGCTGTGCATTTTACAATAGCAACATCTGGGATTCTTTGATCTTGCCAAATTGTTTGTATTCTTTATAGCACTCGTTAAAGAAGTAATTAAAAAAAACAGAAGCAGACCTTAAAACCCTTTAAAAAAGTTACCCTTGAACAATAATTGAAGGAATTGTGCATCACATTCTACCCTGATAAGGCTTTAAACAAGATTTGTCACCTCTTTTTATGAAAAAAGGTAGCTCTGCTTTCCTCATGCTGTTAATGATGTCATAGCCATGTCCAAAAGGCCCACGCTTGCTTCCAGCTCAATGTTTGGCAAAACTTTATGTTTTGAACAGGACTGTTCTCCTTCTCATGAGCTAGGAGCCTCGGTTCAGGATCACTGATCTCTATTTGGAAGTCCTGCTTCACCTGGGAAAGGCCAGTCCTAGAAAACCAGGCAGGAGCACCAGCAGGGCAGTAGCTGCAGCTTTAAGGAGCTGACTGGGCTCTGAGCTGCAGGGTCAGAAGATTTGTCACTTGTTAGTGCTGCTCATTCTCTGGATTCCTAAGGCACACAGGAGAGCTCTTCCCACATTGATACCAGAGGCACAATCTGGAGTCAAGGAGAACATATTGAATTAGAGACAAGAGCTCAAATTTTAGAGACAAGGCAGACTTACTTCAAAATAAACTCCATGTAGAGGGTATGTATTTATATATTTACATTTATAACTTACATGTTCTGAAAATTCAGGAAGTAATTTCTGCCATCATACTTTGACAATTCTCTGGCTACTCATTATACATGCAGAACTACCATCCCACTTGTATTTTCATTTGCTCTGGCCAAACACTCTCTGTTACAGTTTTATTCCTCTCTTCAGCAATGATGGACTCTACAGCCAAGAGGGAAATTAGCAGCAGCTACAAGATCATATAGAAGCTATGTAGAAGCCGTTTTTATTTCTTAACTTAGTAGCAGGAAAAATCTGTTTCTCAATCCTCTTTCATTATTCTGATAGCAGTTTGAAATTCTTGTTCCTTTTAAACAGTTTAATCTTGGCTTGCTCAGCATCCTATAAAAAAAAAAAAGAAGGCTGCTCTTCACTAATCTTCCCAAGACATAGAATAAAAACAAGATGGAAAGCAATCTATAAAATTACATTTTAGTTTACAAATTTAAGTTATAGTGCTATTGGAACTGAGAGAAATATTCAAAGATCTGTCTTTAAACTAAAAAAAAAAAAAAGGATGATATGCATTAGCAGCCAAATTTGGGTATTTTTTTGAAAAAAGACAACTTTCAAAGCTTGCATGACTGCAAATTCTAATTATAATAAAATGTGTAGTACTTTTATCTGGTTTTAAATGTGTCTCCTGAAACAAAAGTTGCTTCAAATTTAATACAGTATCAAGGCTCGCCTGAGCAATTTCAGCAACATATTTGGGAAAGAAATATGAGAATTATAAAGAAAATCATGGTTACTGTGCATCACCAACATTTCGGTGGTGGTCTGTGACAATGAAAGCTGTCTGAGCACCTAGGAGGCTGCAAAAGAAAAATCTAATAATGACTGCAGAGAGCAAAGGAAGCAATGTCTGAAAGCTGTGAAGAAGCTTGCTGCTATAAAGCACAATGTCCTAGACTCTGCTGATAATTATTCCACCTCATTATTTCTAGAGGGCCACTTCTAAGATCATTCTTGTATTGCAGCAGGCTAAAGCAACAGCAAAACAGAGCAGCTTAAATAGCTTCTCATTTAAACAGATAGCAAAAGCAACAAATGTGAGAATCTTGCCAAGTTCACAAAGCAGGCTAGGGCAGCGAGCAGATCCTCTCTTCTTCGCTTTACAGCTGCCTTATTCTCTCTAGGCACAACATATCATTTGTTTAAGCAATTTTTTTGGAGTTTGGGCAGGATTTTTGCCTTTTTTTTCCCTTCTTACTCGTTTATACATCTCTGTCACTACCAGCAGTTTTCTTGGAAGAAACATTGTCATTTCCTAATCTTTTGAGTCATAGTAAAAGTTGGCCTGTGAGAAGCAATCTCATCTCCACTGACTTTATTCTTCCTTGCTATAAAATGGATGAAATTAAGAAACATCAGAAGCCATGTTTAAATCCAGGACAAAATATCCTAGGCAGTTTTCCATTAAGAAGAAAACCACTAAACCACTTCTGTTCTAGCACATCTTCAACAAACATAAGCAGAACTGTCTCCAGCCACAGAGTTAATCTAAGCTGGAGGTTTCCCAGCCACAGTGTTTTGAGCATTCATTTTACCCTTGAAGACAGCACAAATGCAGTCCTGGTAGAACTGGTAGAAACATCACCCACCTCTGGGATTTCCATGTGTTGCCTTTTGCATGTGTGTCATGGGGTAACTCCATGTTTGGAATTAACTGTTCTTCTGCAATACCTGCTTTTCATAATGCATGAAGAAAACCTGTGTGGATGAATTCTACAGCAGCAGGAGCTGCCTTTCCAGCTGAGGATCCAGGAACTTGGCTAAAGGCTCAGATACCTTGAGCCTGAGGTGTTGTAAAGTAGCCTTTAGTGAGTGAGGTGGAGGTATTCCTCAGAATTCTCTGAGATCCCAGATGAGAAGAGTTTAGACATGGATGGTCAAAGATGATGGGCTTGATCTGGGCAAATGCAGGGCAGAAACCAGCAGTGACTAGGACATGCATCCATCCTTGCCCAAAGCCAGCCCTCAAACCCTGCAATCTCACCTTTCTCTTCCTGGAGAAAAGGACACTCAGGGGTGACCTTATCACCCTCTACAACTTCCTGAAGGGTAGTTGTAGTGAGATGGGGGTTGGTCTCTTTCTCCAGGCAGCACTGACAGAACAAGGGGTCACAGTCTCAAGCTGCGCCAAGGGAAATATAGGTTAGACATTAGGAAAAAGTTTTTCACGGAAAGGGTGATAAAGTGCTGGAATGGTCTGCCCAGGGAGGTGGTGGAGTCACCATCCCTGGATGTGTTTAAAAAAAGATTGGATATGGCACTTGGTGCCATGGTTTAGCTGAGGTGTCAGGGGAACACGTTGGACTCAGTGGTCTCGAAGGTCTCTTCCAACCTTGTGATTCTGTGATTCTATAGCAAATAAGTGAGAAAAGCCAAAGCCTGGCATTTTTCCAGTTATGCTCCACACAGAGAATTAAAAGTTCTGAAAGCCATTTTCTGCTTAGCTTGGACAGTATGGGCTTCACATCTGCAGGTCTGAATAACATGAAAATGCCATGCTGGAGTTTTAGTTTGTTCCTTTTTACCAGATGTAATAAATATTTCATACACCGACAGATTCATGTACATAACAGACATACACACGCAATTTCTCTCATTCATTCAAGTCCTTTTAAACACATATACACAAATTGGCATTACAATCCTCATCATTTATGTTTGGTGATACAGCAAATATGAGTAAAGCAACTACAAAACAACAGCATCAAATTGTTTTGATAAAACTGTTTGTAAAAGATTATTTATATTGAAAAAAATAATTCAATTTTTTAATTTCCAACAACACAATTTTTCAGTTCTTGCCAGCTGTGACTTAATTTGGCACATTTTTTTACTTGTTGGTTGGGAGGTTTTTTTTGTATTTTGGAATCATCAAGATATTAAAGATCAGTTCTAACAGCATATCTTTTTTGACTGAGCTGTGCCAGCCGGAGAAAATTACAAACCACTTTCATGTTGCAGCATATTTTGGATGTGACAATGTCAAAAGTGTCAGCAAATTCTACTGATAATAATAAGCAAGTGTAATAAAAGTTAATGCCTAGGCATGTCCATTGTCCAGAGCCTTGCATCCACTTATTAGAAGCCCTACAACATTTCTGAAACCTGTAATTCCTGAGCTGCTATGTGCTGAAAAAATACATTTTTGGTAAAGTAGCTAGCCTGTCTTGCACCATACATGTTGTACTTGAAATTAAATCTACATTTTCATTCCCTCATTCGCCATTTCTTCTCCTGCTGATAACATTTAGCTCTTCCTGCACCTCTGTTGATCCATCCTAACCTTTTCCAAAATGCTGGAATTGCATCTCAGCAGCCTGCTGTTTTCTTGTTCTTTGAAACCAGCAGCGACAAAAATGAAACCTACTTCAAGAGTGGCAAGAACTGAAAAGTAATTACTTGTGCACAAACTTAAATTAAATATTATTTTTCATTTCAGAAGTTTAATTTCATGCTGTTTGCTGCCATTTTTTCCCCACTGATGAATGACTATAGATGCTTTTTTTTTTCACTAGTTAGCTACCTTTAATTTCAGATAGACATTGATTGGTTCAAAGGGGAGTTAATGAAAAACTTCTTTAGGAGTAAAACTCTAGCATGACATAACAGTTGATAACAAAAACTGAAAGTCTCTTCACAGTCAATGCAGCTCATGTGTGCAATCAGACTGTAGCAGTCCATAGTAACTCAGTTTGTCTTCCACAAGACCCAAACAATATATGATGGCAAAGCACATTCATTATCAATCAAGGGTGAAGAAATAAAGGCTGAGGCACAGGGAGCCAGGTTTCTGAGTCACGTCAGGAAGACAATTTAATTAAGAATGGAGCATAAATTAAGACCAAGGCACCTAAAAGATGAAAATTCAGCTCAGGCTAAGAGCAGCAGAGTGATGTTTCCTGGTACACTTTAATACCCTATTCTCCCTTGGTGGCTGCTCTCATTATTGGAGTACAGATGGTGAAAACACATACTGTTCAAATTTACTAGGCTCATTCTCAAGGATGTTAGTTAAGAAAATAGTGTTACTCTAAACATTATAGCTCCATTTATGCTCTTTTTATTTTTTTTTTCACTTTTCAACACTAACATAAATAAACCTGCATATGCAGTTACCAAAATGTTCCCTGTGCTTTCTAGTGATGGAAAGTACATGATAGCTGGTTTGCAGACTCTGCAGTCCATTACAGAACAAGATAATTAAAATTACAAACTTTAAAAACACATGTAATTTCCTCAATGATCCTTAAAGCCCTCTCCTGAGTCATTACAGTAATTGTGTAAATATGTTATTACAGAATTATGAGATGTGATCTTTACTCGATCATCTCAAATTACTCTTCACTAAGTCAAGTTTGCTGTCACAAGGTTTGCACACTGAAAATGCTCGGTCACTTGCTGATTTCACAGATAATAACAGCTACAACACATTTGTAGTTGACAGTAGAAGTACAATATCTTTTTATTAATCATTTAGGAGATGGAAAAGGGCTATATTAATAAATATTGCCGATACTGTTAAACCATAGACCTAAAAAGACAACCTGAAGTTGCAAAACACAGCTATATCTTACTTTTATACAAGGAACTAGAAAAGCAATTGGACACAAAATAAAATTACATCCCCTAATAATGATCAAAGGAGCTGAATCCAGAGTTTTCAGTTTGCACTTAGCATGCCAAGGACAGATATTCTTATGTGCTTATCATCACCAGAAAGCACTATTTGTATTTAGATATAAACTAAAAAATAATTGAAGGCATATGACTTTGAAATCCTCATTATAATCTTTTGCTAAGTCTGCATTTTACTTAGTAGCAGACAAGTTTTCAACCCATATTACCTTATGTGGAACTTTTTGCCTCATTCCCTCCCTGGTTTGTGGGGTTGTCTGTGTGCATGCACATTCATATGTCCTAGTCCCTTTCTTCTTCTACCTGTGCCTCAGTTTCATCTCCAGTAAACTGATAAGCTATTAATTGGAAAGTGTTAATTTTTATTTCAATTATAGTGTTTCTATTTCTACACTAAATACTGGCAGGTGTTTGGCACCAACTCAACTTTTTCCTCTCCCATCAGAATTTTTCACCATTTTTCCTCCTAAAATGGAAGAAGGTGAGATTTTTTTTTATCAGAAACCACCTTCTCTTCTTTTTATTTGTTCTTATCATGCAATGTCTGATTTACATATCTGCTATCTCATTTTTTGCAGTGTTTTACAATTTATGACTACTTTGTAGAGGTTTGCTGATTGAAATGATGGATGTTCAAAAGACACAGGTAACAGGGCCTGATTTCTCATTCAACCCTGTGAGTCAACCCTTGCTATCAGTGTAAGAACACTGAAATCCAGCCCTGGGCACAAAGCAGAGACCTGATGTCTCACGTCTCATTCTGAATGGGGATCACTTTACCTCTTCCATTCCTTCTGCAGTCTCTAAACACAAGGGTGGCTGCTCCATCAAGTCCACTGCTGTGCCCCAGCAGTGGGAAGTAAGAGCAGCTGCTCTGGGAGGGGCACAGACCAGAGTAAATCTGTGCCACACTTTTGTCATGAACTCTTCCAGCTTGCAGCTCAGAGACAAGCCAGCTGTGGTTCTTTGTGCTGATGAAAACCTCACTTCTGAGAATTTTTTCAAAGGTGCCTTGAGTATGCAAACCTTTCTGGCATGCAAAATATCCTGGAAAAGTTGTTCCACAGTTTACCTATGAATAGCCTGGGAGCTTCTTTTGTTCTTAGTGGACCTCCAATGTAATTCAGTTTGATCTTCCAGTTTCAGCAGTATGAAAACAGTTTCCAATACACAGCAGTGGTATGGCTGCCTTTCTCCTAGTCAGCCATGTTTCATGAGTCTCCTTCATATCCCCTAAAAATAACAATTCTCCAAATTACAATGGAATTCTGATTTACCTGGGCTCCATGGCAAGTGTATGCAAATCAATCAATTTCAGCAGAAGTGCTGACTCACAGACCTTACACATCATATTATGTCACCAATATCAGCACCATATTCTTCATTGCTTCCCACATCTTCCTGTAATGGGCACTCTCTTCACTTGGAAAAGCAAGAAAGATGAGCTGCCAAATTATATTTGCAACTCTTACCACAGTTTATGGAAAACTCCACAGATTCACCTTCAGATCACCATGCTTTGTAGACAGGCTTCAGCTTTATCACCCAAATAACCCTGAAGATTGGTGGTTTTTATAAATTGAAGTTTAGCTCTGTATTATCTGTGACTTGTGTCCTTTCTTTCTCAGTCTCATGTGCAGCAGAAGAGAGAAAAGAGATCACTGAAGCCCTTTAATTACAGAGCAAGAACTGCACTGCTTTCATGCTCCCAAAATAGCAAAGCTTACATAAAAACATTAGCAGCATGAAAATGCAGAATATTGGGAACAGCTAGCAAGACAAAGATTCAGTAAAGGTAAACAAAAACTGCATTTAGACAACTTTTGATGCAGACAACTCTGTAGTTAACAAGAGAAGCAATCCCTCTCTTCATGGTAACGTTTCCCCCAAATCAAGCCTTTGGGAGCAAGCCATCTTCTTTAAAACCATGGATTATTGTTCCTTGCATTGTACTAGTGCTGCTCATTGTACCAAAATAAAACATAGCTCCCATGGAAACCCAGAGCATCACAAGTCTTTGCTAAGTCACACCTCAGCAATGACAGACTTAAAAGAACCCAAGCAACAACAGCAACTGCAAAGCCTGATGCAAAAGTATCCTCTTTTATTTTTCTGCTGAGGTCAAAGTAGCTTAAACCCTCACATGGTTCAGTGTAGTACAAGATCACATCAAACCAATGGAAATCAGCTAGTTTCTTAATGCAATATAGCAGAAGTTGAAATAAATGTAAGTTGGGTATATTTTTTATAAAATGAGTATGTCCTAGATGAGTTTTCCTTCTAATCTGTGCTAAACTAACAAAATTTAACTTGGTCATATGTGAAGAGTAGATCAAAGCAGAGAACTTAGGAGTAGAGACACTTTACCCCAGTGATTAACTTCTGAGCCTCTGCCTTGGCATAGTGCTGGTAGGAACTACTCTGCTGTAGTCATTACCATTGTAAAAGAACAAGAGGAGCTCCTGGACACTGTGGTAATTAGAAATCCTATGGCACTTATTAGAAGTGTAAGAACATTAACATCAGAGCTCAATTCAAATTCTCATTTTGGTGATTATCGTTAGCTCAGTTTTGACCTTTTCCTGTTTCAGCTGGCTGTCAGGTTTCTCATTTAACCTCCTAAAGACTAGCAGGTTCATTATTGTCGCCATCCTGTCACTGGTCAGGTGCTGCATGCGAAAACATGCAAAAAATACTGCATTTTTTAGTAGGAAGGTTGGGTCAGTATTTTCAGTCTTCACTTTTTGGCAGCTTGCATTGGAATTCTCATCTGAAAAGGTCCTGATTTAGCACTGAGAGCCTGGCTGCTGGCTCAGGGTCCCAAACCCAGCAGCACTGCTCCCAGTCCCTGCAGCACAGCAGTGCAGCCTCCTGCTGTGCCTGTGTGCAGGGGGCAGGCAGTGCTCAGCCATTCCCCAGTGCCCATTGCTCAGGGCTGCCATCTGATCTCAGACACATCCGCGGCACCTGGCTCCAGCTGCACCCTGTGTGCTGTCCCCATCGGTTATCTGGTGCTGCCACAGCACTGAATCCACCCCTGGGTGTGGTCAGTAGTATCAGTTACGTTTTACAGGCACAAAGAAAACATCCCAGACATCCCAGCAGATAAGACCCCTTCACCAGCTGAATGAAAATAAACCCCAGCTCTTTTCTGGGCATTGAGTGCAGCTGGCAGTGACTGTCACTCTCTGGTCAGAGGATGAGGAGTCTGGTCCTGGAATTGACTCGTGCAAGTAACCATGAGCTACTAAAGGTGGGAGCAGCAATTACAGTTCAATTGCAGGAGTCAGATCACAGCAAAAATTTACTGCTGTGGTTTTACATGTTGCCACGATCCGCAAAAAAAACCAAACGCACAAAACCCATAACACACAGTCTCTAAGATATCATTCTCAATATAAAAAATGCACCTGGCTGCAATTTCAGGTTTTGGGTATTGCAGACTTCTGCCATCATCTCAAGAAGAGTTTCTGTATTCTGTTAAAATGGAAGAACCTGAAGGCACTTTCCCTCATACAGAGAACTGCAATATTGAAAGTACTGCTAGGGGAGAGCCTTCAAGTTTCTGCATCTCTACTTCAAGCTGAGAGAGCCAAACTGCATCTGACTCATTGCAGATGATGAGGAAAAAACTTTTGTGGTGTATCTCAGTTTCTTCAGAGAGGCATCTGCTTCAGAGAATCAGTTTAAAATTGAGGCTTATACAGTGAGAAAACAATTCTGTTCTACTCCTCAAGGGACCAAGAAGCTCATCTGTCTTTTCTTTCAAGATGCTGTTGTTTTTTCAAGGAGCCTCCTTCATTCTTCAGCATCTGCTCTGTTCCTGGCTGTGGAAGAGATTTCCTGGGATTTACATGGAAGTGGAGAGCTCTGTATTGTTAAGTCAAATATGATATTCCATCCACATTTCCCCACAAGCTGCATCTCTGGTTTTCACTCTCACATTATTAAATATTATTCCAGACCAAATAAGAAAATATCAAAGGTGAGAAGGACACATTAGCTAATTAAATAGCTAAAATAACATTAGCTTGATTCTGTCTGGGTTATCTTTGAGACCATCATCCAATATGATCCTTCTACCCTCTTGTGAAGGTTTTACTGAAAGGAGTAATTCTAGATGTCTTAATGCGTTTCAATTTATAACTTTTTTTTCTCTAAGAAATGCCTTTTCAAACATGAGTAATTAGGTTTAATTAGGAGAAAAACGTGGAAGAACTGTAATAGTCTGTAATACAGAGGAGAAAACTTCCTTATATCTCACACGCATTCTGTGCCTCAGGCAAACTGTGAGCACTCTCTGTTCAGCTTACCTGGAAGGTACAATTCCACTCCTGACCAGACCTCAGGCTAACAAGCCACGGCCAGGGAGCCATTCAAGTGAATTCTTGTGACAGAAATATGGTCCCATTGAAGGAGCAATAGGAATGTGTGGCATTCTTGAATGACAACTGGGGAAGGTGCACATAGAACTTATCTGTCTGATCAGAGCCTAAGCCTGGATGATGCTTTTATGGTACCAGCAGGACATATGGGAGGGCTGCCGGGGTCAGGGCAGGAGCCAGCTCCATAGAATAGAGTCATTCAGGTTGGAAAAGACCCTCAAGGCCAAACATTAAGCAAGTCCCTATGTGCCACATCTACGGGTCTCTTAAATACCTCCAGGGATGGTGATTCCACCATTTCCCTGGGTAGACTGTTCTAATGTTTGACAACTCTTTCAGCAAAGAAATTTCTCCAATCATCCAATTTAACCCTCCCATGGCACATCTTGAGGCTATGTCCTGTTTCCTTATCACTTGAAACCTGAGGGAAGAGACTGACCCCACCTTGCCACAGCCTCTCTACAAGTAGCAGTGGAAAGCAGTGAGGTCCCCTCTGAGCCTCTTTTTCTCTGGAGACCCAACACCCCCAGCTCCCTCAGCTGCTCCTCATCAGACCTGTGCTCCTTCCCCAGCTCTGCAGCCCTTCCCTGGACCCACTGCAGCCCCTCAAAGCCTTTCTTGTAGTAAGAGGCCTGAAATCAAGTACAGGATTTGAGGGGTGGCCTCACCAGTAGCAGGGTGATGATCACTGCCCTGGTCCTGCTNCTCCAATCATCCAATTTAACCCTCCCATGGCACATCTTGAGGCTATGTCCTGTTTCCTTATCACTTGAAACCTGAGGGAAGAGACTGACCCCACCTTGCCACAGCCTCTCTACAAGTAGCAGTGGAAAGCAGTGAGGTCCCCTCTGAGCCTCTTTTTCTCTGGAGACCCAACACCCCCAGCTCCCTCAGCTGCTCCTCATCAGACCTGTGCTCCTTCCCCAGCTCTGCAGCCCTTCCCTGGACCCACTGCAGCCCCTCAAAGCCTTTCTTGTAGTAAGAGGCCTGAAATCAAGTACAGGATTTGAGGGGTGGCCTCACCAGTAGCAGGGTGATGATCACTGCCCTGGTCCTGCTGGCCACACTGTTGCTGATAAGGTCAGGATGCCACTGGCCTTGGCCACCTGGGAGCTGTCAGCTCATGTTCAGCTGTCAGATGACCAACACCTGTCAAAGAGCCTAGATATTAGAGAATTTTTAAATTTCATTTGGATGACCAGGAGAAATAAGACCTGTATTCCTTTCATCATTTGGTGAGTATTTTAACTTGGGTATTAGAGGATAAAGGGGAGGGCAATGTCACTGATCTGTTTGGAAGTAGCACAGCTTGAAGCCTGCGTGATATAAACAAAAAAATATTTTTCAGCAAATGCAGCATGACCCACAAACCTCAGTGAATGTCCTGTGTCACACAGCACAATACCAGCTCACTATGGAGCAAAGAGCGCATCACCAAGGGAAGGAGGAAGGAATTTATGCTTTTATTGTCTGGATGTTATTTGGTTTTAAGCAGTTACACTGTGCACAGCTCTGGCTGTAGTTTGTACCCCATAGCACTTGGTGATGAATATCAGGGATATATGAGCTACACGCTATTCTTTAATTTCTTTAACTGAAGAATAATGAGACTAACTTGTTTTGGGAACAGCAATTTAGCTGAATAATATATATTTATAGAATTAGCTATTATATTATTTAAACACAGACACCTGTAGATGCATTAGTGACTGAAGATTAAATATATAAAGGAATAATCTATTTTACAACACTGCACCTCTCTGCAGTATACTTTTGGATACTGCTTTGGTAATTAAAAACTTTATGAGCAGTTCATTGTAAGATAGTAAAAATGTGTTAAAATCCATTAGCACAGATTGAATATATTCATGAAATGCTTCTTTGGTAGAATAATGAAATTCAATTTATTTTTCCCCCTCCTTTTAGTAAGAAATTATTCCATTGGAAAGACAGAATAGATAGAGTAAATTGTGAATAAAATGCAGTATAAATAAAAACAGTTTTTTTAAACCAAGTCATGCAAGTTTTTTATTTATGCAGCTACTTTTATCTAATAAAAAAGCCTGTGCCATTCTTAACTCTTAGTGAAAAATCCCAGCAACATAGCAGATGAGAGCATGATAAACTTGCACCCCCACAGAAGTTACTGGGAAGAAGCTATTGTGAATCCTACTACTACTAAAAAATTGTCATATTGGGAAACAAGGAATCCACACAATAGAATTCGATGACTTCTTTTTATGTCATTCATTTCTTTCATTGCTGATTTCATGTGCATTTTATAAGTCTGCTTCTTTTTCTCTTGCCCGTGAACAGGCCAGAACAGACAGGTAAAAAAGTGCTCCTGGGAGAGAGATTCTAAAAGTAAAATATGGTGGTTCCTAGCAGCAACACAGAAATACACACCTAGAAATGAGAGAAGGCCACTGGAATGCAGACATTGTTATTTGCACTCTGAAAATTTCCTCAGATTTTATTAAGTCTCCACAATCCTTTTAGAACCAGTGTCAATTGCTGCATGCATCAGAACAAAAGATAGACAAAAATTAAGGCATGAAAGCCAATTACAAAATCCTAAATGTCAACTGCTTTGTTTTCCTCAAAACTCAGGATCACATGTGTAGAATTTATGCTGAAAAATTTCTTTGTAAATCTTTCCCAGTGACCTGTAATGTCATATTTGTTTTTCATTTTATGTTACATACCCATGAATATGAAAATTAGAAGCTCAAAGGTCAACTAATATATCATGGCAATTTGGTAGGAGATATTTAACACCAAATGAGCACATACCAACACTACTATAAATATGTTGTTATTATTAAGGTCAAGTATAATTTATATGAAATCCAGGTGTCAAAATAAATAGTTGCATTCCCCTCTGCTGAGGGCGTAGCTAGCTTTCCTTTTAAAATAGCACTAACAAAAGATGTAATTTTACTTTTCTTCCTAGACTCCTCTCTGTCTCCAAATCAGTTTTGAGAGATTCCACAGCTTTGCAATGGTTTCTGTAGTACTATATCAATATGTAGCCTTACTTCCCAGTGTTTCTGAAGGGTTTCTTCTCTCCTGGTCATGATGTCTTTCCTAGTTGAAGCAGATCATCTCTGTCTGGGTTAATTTTGTGCTGTCTGGCAGAGCTGCTGGATCAGTCCCTCTGCAGACAATACACAAAATTACAGCTGTAAAGTGTGGCTAAACCTGTGTGGGGATTTGCTACCTCAGGTCTAGCTGTCCTGTGTCTTTCTTTTAGTGATGCCAAATGTATAATTTATTGTCTGGCAACACTCAGCATTCACAGCTCTTATTTACCCATGGATTGTACCTGATTCCTGGGGAAAGTATGCCACATGCTTATTATAGAGGAAAAGACTTTAAAACAGAATTGGAAGTGGAGGATAAAATATTATCATTGTATCTAGAAGTATCTATTGTATCTGTTGTATCCCTTTTGTGGATGAGTTTAATTTTTTGAGTGTGGGCACTGTTTTCCAGTGCCAGCTGTTGGAAGGTGAGGCCACCTCCAGTTTTGGGAGCTCAGCTGGGACTGTCCTGAGAAGGGATGATCCCAGAGGGGTCCAGCCCACAAGCCCCCCAGCAGTGCCATGTGAGCAGCCTTCTCTTTGCTTCGGGTGACAGGAACTGTCCCCCATTCCTTTATCCTGCCCCCTGCACTGGCCAGTAACAAGCAGATCCTTGTCTGAGCATTAGCAGACATGCACTGACAACATCAACAGGCCAGGTATTTGTCCTTGTTCTGCACAAGAGAGTTTGCCACCTCCTTAGAGCAAAAGACAGACTGAAGCAACCTAAAATTCCAGAGCATTATAGGAGTCTCTGAAACAGGGCAGACATTAAACAGAAAAAAAAGATTTAAAGCCAGGGGTTCCCAGGTGCTCACTGCTGTTTGGTAGATATCTGCAGATTAACATGGATAAGAATTGTTAACAAGATGAGCACTTTGGAGAAATTCCCACAAGTGATACAGCTGCATTAATAATCATAAGGAAACAGTTGTGCACAGGAACACAGAATTAATTTTCGTTTTAGGCTCCAGAACAGAGTGTAGCTATGTACTGCATAGCTATTTCTGTATGTTGCTGTTCTGTTTCTGGTTAGCAGCTTGGAGAATAACTGGGGAGACAGAACACACAGTTTTTCACATTTCACCACAACTCAGAAAACTTCCTCGTGTCAATTTGTACAATGTATTCTCCACATAATAAAATTGCCATATATTAAGCAAATACTAATTCAAAGCGTAGTTGGAAGGAAAAAAAAAGCTCAATTCTTCCCTGTATTACATCTTCATCAAAGCCAAGCAGTGGCATAGAAAAAAAAATAGGGTTGAACAACACTTGAACTGCTTACAGCTACATCGTCTGTGTCAAAAGCAAATATTTAATTAAATTAATTCACTTTTCTAAAAGAAATAAACAGATGTTATATTTCCTAGGCTAATATATATGACGCCAAAAGTAAGATGCCCCTGGGATCTGTTTCAAGAGACAAACAAAACTTTTTTTGTTGCCCAAAACAGGAGAAATATGTTAACCACTTTTTGCTTTGGAAAAAATCATACCTACTGCCAATTTAAAAGGCAGAATTAGCCCACTGAATTCTGAATTCTCAGCAGGAATACTGAGATAGAACAGATAAAATTAAATTTGCTGTAAGAGAGCTGTCAAAAGTGAACAGTGCTGTGCAGCACTGCAACTTAGCTTTTCATTATTAAAAATATGCATTATAGATCTCCTTGTTTTGGATAGCAGAGTAACAGACTCTCCATGAATCAATATTTGCTATTCATGAGAATCTGCTGAATACACAGGCCAAACAATTCATTAGTTCCTTAAATTCATTGTGTTAATTCTTTGCTATTAACATTGTTTAGTTGCTCAAAAGCTTTTTTCTTTATGTATTTTTCTTTTTATTTTCTTTCTTTTTTTTGTGGATGATATATTTGTCAAAGAGATAACTCATACAGTCCTCATAAGAGCCTCTGGTGGCTAAACATCAGACTAAAATTGAATTTAGAAAGATTACGTCTTGGTTTTTAGCCTGCTGACAGAGAACATTGGGGATGTGTGGAATAATTTTAAAGGTTTTGAAAGGTAACCAAGGAGAAAAGCAAATATATTTTTTTGTAATTTTAAATTTGCCATTATAAACTTCTTAAGGATTCAAACATTTTGTTTATTTTCTAAGGGAAAAAAATCTACGGTCAAACATATTGCAACCAATATGTTGTTGTTTTATAATCAATAAAATTTTAATATGTCACTTAATTCACAGAAATATTGAAAGTATGGTAATATATCTAATTCATTTTGTTAGTTTAATTTTGCCTCGCTAATAGGTACATCACATTTTAATTTATTTTAGCATTTATTAGAAATTACTTATTTCCTGCCTGTTATGCTTATTCATTTTCAAGATAGTCTGATTTCTTCAAATGAAAATTGCTTTATTTATAAGGCCTTTCCCTTTGCATTGTGTCTGACCTTGATGCTTACCATAATTTCCCAGTGTAAGTTGATAACTTTTATTTGTTCCTTTACAAAAGCAGTCAGTCATGTGGATAATGGCAATGAAAGGTATTGTAGTAACTAACTGTCATTAAGCATTCCAAAAGGGTTTCATTAAAAATATGTTTATTGTATTGCTTGAACAAAAGAAAAGCATGCAAGGATCAGTAAAATATTAAGTATAGTTGATTTACCAATGGAATAGTATGATATGGAACAGTGAATTTCACAGTGGTAACCTAACTCTCATCCCACACTTTCTTCCAAGGTTTCAACAATTAATAATTAAAGATGCCTAAAGAAATTAACATTTTTAAGAATGGATGGAAATTTTATGAATTACCAGTCACTGGATTTCTGCACTGAGGCATTTTTCCTGGTAGGACCATTGTAAGCTGACTTAGAAAATGTTAATTTAGGAACATTTTTCTGTGGAATAAAAACTATCACTTCTTCTGAAAACATCCATAAGGTATAAGAATACAACTTTTTATATCTAATGAAAACATGCAATGCCAGAGGTGTAAACCACTGCTCAGTATGGTTTCCTGTCATATAATCCACAAAGCTGTACCCTACCCAAGGAGAAAAGGAAAAAGACAGGATCAATAGAAGAGAAGGTGTGGAGCATTGTAGGAATACATCCTGGCTCTGTAACATATCCTTTACAGACAGAACTCAGTTAAATAGGACCTTCAAGAACCTCTTACTGGTCTTGATAACCAGACTGAATGGAACTAATATCTGCAACTAGAATTTTAGATATGGAAATAAAGTGTTGAACAGTGTTGATAAAGCTGCTTAGCAGCTGACACCAGAAGCCTCTGATCATGCAAGGGAAAAATCCTGTAACTCCCATGTCCCTGTACATGGCTTAATCTCCTATACAAGGCTTGAAAAAGTCATGGAATTTTAGATGTTACAAACAAGTTTGTTGGTTTTTGTTTCGGTTTGTTTTGTTTTGTTGGGTTTTTTTGTTGGTTTCTTTTTTTTAATTTTTCTTCAACCTTTATATCTATTAACTCATACAACTTAAATACTTTGTGAAGACCTACATCTTTGGGCAGACAAAAGATTAATTCCTGCTGTTTTATTTGGAAAGGACTTCACTGTCTTCCCATCCAGCCCAGCTGAGGATCAGTCAAACACTAATATGAAAAACATTTACAAAGCTCATATTTTAAAAAAATATGATACTGCCATGTCTCCTTTTTCTTTTTTTTTCTGAAACGGATTTTCAAGAGTGTTAGACACCTAAGCACAGTAATATTTTTGAAGCAGTTGTAAAGCCCAGTGACCTTTCCCAGTATACCACACAGAAACCTGGTGAGATGCATGGGAGAGTTCCTTTTTTCTCCCTCCTGCTTCTCTTTGTGTCTCTAAAGCAAATCTTCCATGAGGTTATTGTGAATATTTAAGTGTATGAAGTGTCACAGTCACACCTCCTATGAAATGGGAACAAGTATGGTCTGTGGTTATTGCACTGCCAAATCAGATCTGCCACGCACAGCATAAGGGACAAGTGAGAGCTCCATGTTCTGCAGCAAAAAGTGCTGGAGCAGACTAAGCTTACCAAAATAAAAATAACATTTAAGGATGTAGAACCAGCTGTTGTTTTAGGGACTATCAAAACAGCGCGGTGGCAAAAATGGTTTGTTAGTGTCCAACTCCAATCTTAGCAGACACTTTTCAAAACCACATCTTTAGCATTTCTCCCCTCAGTAGGCATGGCTATTCTGCTGTGTAGCTCCCGAAGCCACGGCACTGCTTTCTACTGACACAATTAATGTGCCACAGCAAAGTGTGGCTGCGTGGCTCTCCCGAGCAGTGGGCGGGCGATGGCGAGCCCGGCAGCTGAGCCCAGAGGGCCGCTGCTCTGCAGCCACGGGCCGTGGGCCGGGCTTGCCGGCGAAGTGCTTCCCTGTGAGGGAGCCGAGGCAAGAGCAAAGGAGAGACCAGATGCTGGCTGTTCAGAAGAGCTTTATTCTCCCTAGACAGAGGCAGAGGGAAATGGCCCCAAGCCAGGCTCGGAAGGGGTTTTAAAGAATACAATAACTGGGGGTTTGGACATAAGGTAACCAACGGGGCAGCTTTACGGGAGGGATGAGGGACGACAGAGAGCAAATAGGAGAAACCCAGGGGTGGAGGAAGGTTTGAGGGGCAAATCATCTGGGAGGATTGGGATGACTGATAGAGAAGGTTCTCAAAGAACCTGGGTAGAGCTAGGGTGAGGGACAAGGGTAGGGGTAGGATTTTTCAAAATTGACAGGGATATATTTGGAGACTGGGGAGGAGAGGGAAGAGTGACACCATTGACAGATAGGTCAGTGTCGGGAAAACTTGGAGGCAAACAACTTGGGAGAGACTGCTCTGAGGAGAAGGAATAGGGGTACACAGGAACAAACCATTTCATAACTGACTAACATAGAAATACCTCATTATAACAGAACAATCAAACAAACTCAAAAACAGAACACCACAGCAAAGTTAAGAAATGTTTCCTAGAAGCTGAAAGGATGCATTTTGCAAAAAGTGACAGAGAATTCATTCTTAAATGCTGTTATCAAATGCATCATTGAGGCAGGACAAATACAAGTATAGTTGGTTCCACGTGATGGGTCACACATTACCTGGTTGCCACAAGTGGGTTTTCCTTTTTTTTACAGAACTTCTTTAGTGCCAGGCTGGCTTTCTTACAGCAGCCATTTTCCCTAAAGGAAGTTCTGTATAACTGAACCTGGTATGGTTAAAATGTGCCTGCTGTCAGCACTCCAGGAAAAAGAAAAGTCACTGGGGTACACTTCAGCTGAGTTGCCTCTCATCTGTCCAAGCTGTATTCAGTGGTGTGTCTCCTGGTGTTCCTTATGCTCACAATTCCTTGCTTAAAAAGGTATAAAAGAACTTTTTTTCATACTTGTGCTGATTTTATGTGTCTTGGATATCTCGTTTTGACTGTGGTTTCACACCTTCAGCACTCGGTACATCCAGAAGATTTGTCCTGGCATCTTCTGTCCCTATATTTTGTTCCAGACCATTGTTCTTCCTGAGAACCTGTGATTCCTCACTCTTTTCAGTTGTGGGAATCTGTATATCCTTCCTTTTGGTGCTGAGTTGAGTTGTGTCACCTGTCCTCATAATTTCTTTAAGTAATGCCAGGACACCAATAACATAGTAGTAATAGCAAGTAATTTTTCCTTATGAAAAGATACAGAGAAATAGAGAGGAGGGCAAAAAGACAGAAAACGGAGAAATTATTGTTGAAAATTCAGGCTTGGAACTGAGATTAATTGAATAATTAAGTTGAATATTTGAAAATCTGCTTAAACTGTTCATAACTGTGTCAGATTGTTCATGACCAATTTGGAAAAAAAATGCTTATGATCTCACTGACCTTATGCTACTGGTGACATTTGTTTTAAGCATGATTTGGACCCCTGCAAACACCCTACAAACATCCCTGAACTATCAGGAAACAAAACTGTCCCACAATGTTTAAGTCTTTTAGCCTCTCCATAGCAAACCTTGAGTAAATATAAATAAATAAAAACAACAAAGTCAAATCTCATTATTGCAGCAAGTAAATTTCACTACGTTTCTTCTGCACAATATGGTGAAACTTTATCCTTTCATCTTGCAGAAATTACTTGCTAGAACACACTCTTTGATGAGAGCAGAGGATCATTTGGGAAATAAAAAACTCTCTGCCTCTCATAAATTTTGCAAATTGCTTTCAGAAAGAAAAAAATCAAATTATTAAAACACAGACTTTGAAAACTAATGGAATACGAGTCACATTTGCAGGTTCCTTTTTAAAGCAAACATTGATTTTCTCATTACAAGCAGTAAATCATGCAAAACTGCCTACATATCACTGTAAGTTACCTAAGATACAAATCCTCTTAATTTTTCTGTACTGTGACATAGTAGACTCCAGATAATGCTAGCCAAGCTTATGCCACTCTAATAATAGAAACTGAACACTGGACTGGCATATTCTTGCAGTGTAAAATATTCTTGAAATAAGGAACATTCCTTTTGAGGATGAATTATTCCTTTCTCCAAGCATCCATTTAAGCAGCTGCGTGCAAACCTTGAATCAATTTTTATAACAAAGGTGAGGACGCAGAAAAAGGAATTTGAAGTAAGTAGTCAATAAGAGGTAAGAAGCAACCTTGAAGTGACATGAAAAGCCAAAAGGATGTTAGAACTTCAAAACAAAACCAGATGTCCTCTTGGATGTGCAAGTGAAAAGGATATTTGATCCTTTGTACATCCTTGAAGTGCCGTGGCTGAAAGCAATGCTTGGCCCTGGAATGCTTCGTTAGTTCAAAGTGCTGTGTAAACACCAGGTAATGAAATCTCATGGTACCTCTGCACTACCTACATGTTTTCTTGTCCAAGGACACACTCCAAGGCATGCACAGCACTGGAACCCTTATTTTCTAGCCCGTGACCATTTCTTTCACCTTACAGTGGTTTTTAACCTACCTCAAGTAAATATAAAGAATGCCTGAACTGTCAATAAACCACAGGTGGCAGAAATAAATGTTTTTATTGAAAGTATTATACAATATTTAAAACCGTTTTTGCAATAATATGGGAGGGGTTTGATCTGTCCAAAATAAAGAATTATTTTCTTTCTTCGCACCAACACATGCAAAATCAGAAATGCAGGGTGATAAATCAGAATGCATTGTTTTTGTGATGTTACTGACATGCAATTATAATCTGCACCATTCTACAGAGCAATGTGCTTCACTCTAGTTCACAGAGGAAACTTCACACAAGTGAAGTCTAAATATATCAGCCTAAGTTGATTTGATCACACAGAGTATGAGCTCAGGTGTGAAACTGGATAGACAAATGCTGAAAATCAAAGTTCCAAACTCTGCAAGGAAGCAGCTGAGAATACAGCCCAGTTCTGCAAAGTTTCTATGTATAGTTCAGTGAACTTGGTTTTTCTAGCAAACTTAAAGCCAGGGAAGTGGGCCTGAGTGATAAATTTGCTTTGCAGAACTAGCTCAGTGTGCTAATGCATGGCTAATCCTGAGAAAGACTACAAAAATTATTTCTCTCCTTCTTAATCCCTATTATATGAATATTTCTCATGTTCAAATATTACTATATTGAAAAGAACTGCTGTGTTTGCTGTATTTGTCATATAATGATATCTTTTGACTTAGGTGCACGTGGTCTCAGGCTTTATGAGGCAAATATATATGAATTTGTGGGCTGTGAGAGTGTGGGTTTGTTCCTTGTGTTAAAGCATTGCAGCATCAGCTTTGTCCCATCTCATCTGAGTTTCTTTCATGAAGAAGGTTTTCTATAATGATAATCCTCATGATTACCTGTGGTGAATCAGCAGGTAGTCACCATTCTTGTGGCCACTTGCTGGAAGCAAAAGGCCACTTCCTCACTCTAGAGAAACCCTCACACTGCATTGTACCCTCACAGTGCCATTCCAGGGCAGAAACAGAGTAAATCCCAGCTCTGTGTGTGAGGTTGTGGGTGCAAGTTCATGAAAGAGACATATATATTGATATACATATATATACACACACATACACACTTAAAAACAATAATTCCATGTTAACAGATAGTCTGCAATTGAGTGAAGTACTCTGCAGCATGCTGGATTCAAAAATCTGGCTTTTAAAAACTAGGAGAGAGAGAGAGACTCTTGTGGGATTTTCTGAGAGAAACATCATTAAAGGCTAATAGGAAGTTAGACCTCAAGACCTCAAAGAGAAAAGAAATTGGAATTTCAGCATTGAGAATAGTCAAGAGAGAAGAAAGCAGATTAAAAAAACCAGAAGAAATAGAAAACATTCAGCCTTTTCTCAGTACTCATCTAAGCTACTGCATACAAAGCACGTGGAATGTAGGTCAGAATTCCTCAACACGTAGAATTGCTATTTTCTTCTTAGTACTTTTTTGTTACTTTCTTTATGTAATTTTCCTTGCATTTCATCTGAATTTTTTTTCCAAATAGGACTCTTATGAGATATCATTGCATATTGTGGTGGGTTGACCAAAACTTCTCTCTCACTCCTTTCCACAGCTGGACAGGGGAGAGAAAATACTGAAGGATTTGTGGCTTGAGACAAGGACAAGAAGAGATCACTCACCAGTCATCATCACAGGCAAAACAGGTTCGACTCAGGGAAATTAATTCAATTTATTACCAATCAAACCAGAGCAGGCTTATAAGAATAAAATAAAATCTTAAAAACATCTTTTTCACACTATTCTCTTCTCCCTGGACTCAACTTCACTCCTGAATTCTCTGCCTCTTCCCCCTCAGCAGTGCAGGCTAAAGGGAAATGGGACCTGCAGTCAGTTCATCACATGTGGTCTCTGCTGCTCCTTAGTCCTCAGAGGGAGAACTCCTCACACTCTTCCTCTGCTCCAGCACGGGGATCCCCCCACAGGGCAGAGTCCTCCACCAGCCTCTCCAGCATGAGTCCTTCCCATGGGCTGCAGTTCCTCACACACTGCTCCAGCATGGGTCCCTCCCATAGGGTGCAGTTCTTCAAGAATAAATCTCACCAGAGTGGGTCCCCTGCAGGGTCACGAGTCCTGCCAGCAAACTTGCTCCAGCGTGGACTTCCCGTGGAATCACAGCATCCTCCAGGCTCCCACCTGCTCCTGGTGGATCTCTGCTCCCCCACGGGCAGCAGGGGCACAGCTGCTCACCATGGTCTGCACCACCTCAGCACCTCCTGCTCCTCCTTCTGCACCAGCCTGGGGGTCTTCAGGGCTGTTCTCTCACATATTCCCCTCTCTCCTGCTGCAGCTGAGCAGGGTTTTTCTCACCCTTTCTAATTACATTATGCCAGAGTTGCTTCCAGCATCACTGATGGGCTTGGGCACGGCCAGCATCAGCTCTGTCTGGGAGCTGTCTGGCAGTGTTTTGTTGGACACAGGGGAAGCTTCTAGAAACTTCTTAGAGAATCCACTTCAGTAGCACTCCTGCCATGAAAACTTCATAGTGCAAACCCAACACACATGTAGATAAAAGTTATCAGTGACATTTCCTATGGAAACAGCCATTTTCTAAAGAAATATATTCTTAAGTATATAATATTTATAGTATATACTGACATATAATTATACATCTATTAATATAATATAATATTTCCTTATATATTTAAAGTACATATCGTATTTATAATAAAATATAATTATACATCATATAGATAAAAATATTTATAAATCTCAAAAATCCATAACAGAGAGAAGGAAATTTTTGGGAGGAGGAAAACAGGCATGCAATAGTGAAAGAAAATATTAATGAAGCTTTTTGATGCAGTAAAACGAGGACCAAATGTAAAGTTGAAACAAATCTGCATCTCCACTTTCAGAAGAGTTTTGCTTCCTGATAACATTTCAGGGCCTGCATCATGAACTGTATGTTAGACCACCACAAACTTTCAGAGCTTTGCCCCTTTCTGAATGTTTAAACTACCCTTAAAATAAAAATTTATTTGGCAAGGTTTACATATTAATAGGAGTTTTGTTAGCTTCCTGCAGGTGGCCTTTTAGGGTTTTTGCAAAGCTGGCCATATTTACCTTGTCCTTTGGACCATGCACCCCTCTGAACTGCTGCATCTCCCTGATGCTTCTGCAGAATTCAAATGACTCCTGCTAGTTACCATGGGGACATGAGCAAGGACCATGAGATGCATAGCAACAATGCTCCTATTTTTGCCATTTTTGCTTCATGATAAGGAAAGAGGAACTACAACATATCCTAGAGTTTTTCCTTTCTGTTTATCCTTTTTTTTTTCCTTCACATGCACACACACACAAAACACTTGCTGCATTTTAGCTAACACAGAATAGATACAGGTTGGACCTTTAAAGATAAGCATGAAGTCAGATTAGTTTATTTTCAGCTCCCTAGAGGAATAACAGGAAATTTTTACAGGAATTTTACAACTACAAGTACAAACTTCTTCAAGAATCTTGAAGTAGTCAAAGAAATCTGAATTACTATGTGTTTTTACAGAAGGAACACCCCAAAATGTAGATGAATCAAATATGTATACACACCTGCATATCTTGAGAGAGAAATCCAGTCTTTAAAAGAACAGGAACTAGTCTACAATAGAGTTGTATCAAGTGGATGAACACCAATGAATGGATCATGGGCTGTGGTTTTGATTTGGGGCTCTTTTTAGAAGAGCTACAACACTCTAGTAATTAAAAAAAAAAAAAAGGTAGCTGTAAGCTTAATATTTTAAGAGAGAACTTACCAGCTGTGCTCCCCAGATTCTGTTTCTCACTCTTGTCCTCCTCCCTTTATGAAACTTACTCTTGTCCCTGTGAGGTCCTTTCTATACCAGTAGAAGTGCATTTAAGCATTGTTAAAATGACAGCTTTCTGGGTGGATAAGTAATTGAGTAACAAGACAGAAATCAATGTTGCTTAGTCATATGCTATTTCTTCGTTTTTTAATATAATTAGTATGAAAACTTTGATTTTGTTAGATATCATTTTAATAGGTAGATCTAATTATGTTCCCAAAGGATAAAAATGATGAAGACTTAAGCTCTGCTGGCATGACAATTCAAGCTGTCAAGCTGCCACAGCTTGCTCTGCTCGTGGTTCCTCCTCCGCCGAGTCCTTACATGAACAAATGCTCTGTCATTGCTCTATTTTGGTGCCACTATTCAGCTGGTAACATTTTATAAAAACATTTCGTTCTCCAAGGACTATATTGTTCTAGAAGTCTTGCAGACACAAAAGCAATAAATAGCTAATTAGGTCAACAAGAAGACATGGCAACTTGCAGCAGCCTACATGATGACATCGATGTAGAAATACCCTGACTTGTGATTTCTAGGGCAGCAGGAGATGGTTTAGCTAAAAAGACAATCCTCTCACTGTGCTTGGAGTATTGAACTGAAGATAGAGCAGGCACCTGAGGCACAGACTCACAATTTCCTGTGAAGGAGTGCTTTGGTTCTGGATATTATCCCCAGAATACAGCCCCTTGGGCACCATCCTCTCTCATGTGTGATGGGCCAGGGCTCTTGTCCCACCACACAAGTACCTCAAGGCAAGAGACTCCGGCTTGCAAAGATATGGTGTGTATTAGGGGCTAAATCATGTAGATAAATCATGTCAGAGTGAATCTGAATTTTTTCTTCTCATTATGTGTGATTAATACCCAGCACCAGAAAGACACTGTAGTAGTCCTGCTGCAGAAGTTGTTTCTGTGTATTTGTTAGGGCCCTTCTAGAGCTATGGACATTGAGTAGGCCCAGAAGTAATCACAGCTTTGTAGCTGTCTGTGCCAAATTTTAGGATTAAATCAATCTTCCACTACGGTTTTATACCACTCATCTCTGTCCCTCCCTTCCCACACTCAGCAGCCATACAGGAGGTCCCTGGCCAGAAAGGAGCTGATGGAAATTTCCAAGGCCACCCAGAGAAGACCTCAGCTGTGCAGCTCCCAGGAAACCAGCAGCTTTTAGCACCTCAAATACACTTTTCCAATTAAAATGCTTTCCTTTCCTGTGCTCTTGGTCTTTATCTCACTGTCCTTCTAAGTGGGAGATTAAACTCTAGAAATGGAATCCAGATGAAAATCTGCAATTATCAGGGGGATAGGGTCAAACAGCAAATGGAACAATGCAAATTAATCTGATACTCTTGGACAATGCAGTTTGATTGCAATTATATGAATGCCAGTAAACTATGCACATATAGCAGATTTTCCACCTATTTATTTAAATAAGAGCTACATTTATGGTATCCCATAGAGGATCATAAATATTCAAGGACCTAAATTTTTATTAGTACACTAGCAAGTAAATTTTCAAAGTGATGCATAGGAATTTAACTGCATGAGTCCCATTAATGTCACTACTTTGAAAATTTACTTCCCATGAACTTCTAGAGGATGGGAGAAAAAAAATGAAAAAAGACTCTCATAATTTTAAGAAGTAGACAGGAAAAATCTTGTCATCACTTTGGCACTCCGGTACTTTAATTGCTAAAGAACAATTTAAATCATATCTTCAAAAGTAAGCTCCATTTTAGGCACAGACACAGATGGTGACATTCCATCAAGAGTTTCTGCTGTACATTATTAGCCAATGTACTAACAGGCCTTTTACTTTGCTGTAAATATTAAGAGTAGACCAATTCTTCATGACTTCTGGGAGAAGTTTAACGGGAATTCTTGGTCATGAAATTAGCAATCAGACTCTGTATTTGGGATCTGAAATTTATAACTCTGGAGTGGGATTTTTGAAATCTTTTGAGAGCTCTATTCCCCTTGGGCAAGTTATGAAGTTACATTAATGTAACTAGAAAATTCTGTCTTTCTCACTTGAAAAAAGAATTATTATTTTATGGGTGGCAGAATTTCAGTTCAATAAAGAGTAACATTTTTTGTCATGCATAGAATTACCAATCTGCTTTCTCTTTCTCTGAAATATATTTAAAACAAACTTTATATTTATGCTGCATGTTTCTATTATGTCTATAGTAGAACATACGAGTGCAATCAGAGTACAGCTAAATATGTATAGTTTTCCTCAAAGAATGCATCAGAGATTGTGGAAATTCATGCATCACGCTTAATTTTGTATTTCAGCTGGGAGGAACAAGGAAAACCATGGGAGAAGCCCTTGCTTTGAGGTTATAAACTTTCAGACCCGAGAGGTTAAGAGAGGATTGTGCTCACCAACTATTCTCTGTGTGGGCACCACTGGTGAAAAGGCCCGAGGTGAATGGACATTCTAGGTCTGATTTCAGTGCATGGGCATGTGTGAAACTTCAAATTCAGCTGCTGGTTGGGTTGAGCATGGGTCCTTGTTGACAGAAAGAGCAATAAAGAGGATGCAGATGCCTCCAAGAAATGTTTCTTTGCACCAGTCTCTGCTGCAGAGAACGAGTGGATTTCACAGCTTGCTTTGCCTGTCAATGAGGATGATGAGTTGTGATGATTGAGCTGCCATAAGGAAAGATGCTGAAAGAAACTGATAATCCAAAAGCTTCAAATCAGCAGGCCTAAAGGATAGACATCACAGTATTCTAAATCTTGACAGGGCAGAGCAGCTAGCAAACTGCACAGGCTTTAATTAAAAATGCCTACTATATCAGTAACTTAGAGGGTGGCAAATTTTATATCTCTAATTAAAAAGGCTTCATAAGTGATCTAAAAAGTTACAGATGAATAAACATTACATCTATATTGGGAAAGTAAAACAGTAAACACCTGAAAGACCAGGATGTGATAAAGCCTAGCCTGCTGAGTTTTCTGAAGAGTCTCACTGATATGCTAAAATTCAGTGAGTGTCTCCAAAGCAACAGATAGCAGGCAGTTTATTTAGTCCTCTGACAAGGTCCTGCACAGGAAATTAGTAAGGAAAATAAGTATTTCTGAACTAAAGTATTACTGTGGATCAAAACTCTAGGAGACAGAAAGACTAGAATTAAACTGTCAGTTTTTGCTGGAGGAAAACACAGAGTGCCTCAAAATCACACCTGAGACCAAGGTTTTCTACTTTAAAGTAGCAAAGTAATCAGGTTGCAGAAGTTATTTAGGTTATGGAAGTGCAGAGTGGACTGAGAGGAACTTCAGGGAGACCAGACACAGCTCACAGAAGCTGTCATTAGGTGCAATACATTTGAAGCACAGGAAGTATTCACCTGGGAAAAAAAAAAAACATTTAGATTCTTCCTATACATCAAACAGTATTAAATAATTTTCCTACTGCTTCAGGGAGGAAGAATGCAAATGCAAGGAAAATGAGAGGTGGCATATTATAAATGGATAAGTGGAAATATCTGTTCAGAGTATTTTCAGTAGACTGTGGAACTCACTCCTGCTGCAAGTCATCAAGACTGAGAATTTAAAGAGATTCTGACTTGTATTTTACGAAAACAAGAAACTAATGCTCGTCCAGAAGTATAATGACTAATTCTAGGAAAAGGGAAGCAAAGGGATGAAAGGGGATTTAACATTGTGTTGGATTGCACTTGTCTTGAAGCTAGCAAATCTGACAGCGGTTGGGTTTTACATTCTTAACTGTGGCTACTAGTTCTGCAAACAGACTGTTGTTTCTTGATCTAAAAATACTTTCTGCCATCTAAATTTTTTTCAGCTTCTCTTCTGATTCCTCAGATTCCTATGTTCAAATTGTAGAAGAGTGAGGGGCAAAGTCAAAAGAGTTCAGAGAGTTAGGAGAGTGGTTAATTTTTTTGCTTTTTTCACTGTCTGACTGAAGGACATTCAGCACTTGCCATCACCAATGCAACCACAACTGGGAAACAGCAAGTGGGGAGTGAAGGAAATTGATTTTAAATTTGATTGCTGAAGCAATAGAAATATTACCAAATGATAATCATAAAATATTGTTAGGCAAGAACCAGTGCCCAGTGGAAGCAGGGATGTTTAAACACAGGACTATGAAAGTGCAAATTATGAGAGGGAAGGACCCAAGACTTGGTATGATGTATAATTAAAATGTCCCCAAGATAATGATAAGTGGTTATATAGTTTGGGAGAAGAAGGTGAGTCTGGGGATGGATAGAAATACAGCCATGAGAAACCAAGTCTTTAACCAAGTCTTAGTTTGTTCTCAAATGTGTTTTTGGAATCTTGATTTATTTCATTTTCACGTGCCTGCTTGACACACAAAGTCTCCTTTTCCTCCCTGTTCCTTCCCTCTGGAGGTTGTGACAAGTGTGCAATGTGCTTCAATTAGAGAAAAAATGAGCTACAGACCAGTGCCTGTTTTTCTCCCTCACAGAGTGACTAGCACATTTCAGGAACCCAAACCTGGGGAAGACAGGAAAAATCAAAAAAAGTTTTAAATGTATGCAGAGAGAATCAGAACTGCCCAAGACAAGCAAAGGAAAATTTCCTAACATTAATCTACACAGCAAAGAAGATTATTTTTCCAGTTTAATTTTAAGTACAAAATCTTTCATACACCTCCAGAGAGGCTCTTCACTGGCAGAACAGTAACATAAAGATTCTAATGTGTCAAATCAAAATGTCCCTCCCCTCCTCCTTATATAGATTCATCTCTCCCCCTCTCTTTGTCTGCCTCCCTCTGCATGCTCCAAGTTTAATCTGCAGTTTGACTTCAAATGCAATAATTCACTAGCTCCAGGCATGTGCTTAAAGGACTATGTATAATTGTAATTCTGCAGAGATTAATACCCTATATTGATCCTCTATTTCTTCATCTATCTTGACAGCATGTAGTAATTTTTAAGAAAAGGAAAAGTGATTTGTTTTCAAAAGGGTCCTGGTTTATTGCCTATTCATACACTTGTTAGAACTCCTGTATTCTCCTAAAATCAGCGTGGCAGAGCATGCAGGGTAAATATGTGTTTAGATTTATTGGTTACAGTTGATTGCATATGGGAAAAGCTGTAGTGTAGAATGAAAGCCTGCAGAAGTCTCTGTTGATTTGAAGGGACGAGTTTTCTCTGTTAGAAATAGCCCTTGCTGGGCACATGCATTTTTTGTCCCAGTTCAATGGACATTTTACAGGCAGTGTGGATGTTTTCTATCCCCTAGACTGAGATGGTGTTTCTTAATTGTTTTGAATGTATTGCATGTCCTAACAGAAGTGAACTATGTTTTTATTTGGCAAACAGTTTTTATCTCAGAGGTAATTTGTCTGGCCATTAGATTATCTTTGGTGGTTTTTCTTATATATGAACACTTTAATTGGAAATGCAATGCTAATATGATAAATAGGCTTCATGATATACTTCAGGGTGTAAAGAAAGAGATTTGCTAAGAAATAAGGGACCCCTGCAGATTCTTACATGTTTTAAATATGCCCAGAAAGTAGAGTCCATTATATGAAGCTAAGAATGATAAAAATACTAAGGGAAGCACTTTCCAATAGAATTGCCTCGATTCTGTGAAATGCCAACTACTTCCAACCTCTGTTTATTTAAATGACAACTTATGTGGCTCCTTGCAGTGTATCTAAGTCTTCATGACATTAATAAAAAAGGCTCTTTTGTTACATATCATATATCTGCACTGTTTTTGTCAAATTATGTATCTCAGACTTCAATGGAGAAAAACACCTTTTAAAGCATACACAACATTGAAAGTTTGATATGGATGATTCAAGAGCTGGAGAATTTGGGAATACATTAGTATATCTAGGCATACAAATAAAAGTGGTCACCACTTAAAATAGTTTGCTAAATCTTTATAGAGATGAAAGAGAATATCCATTATTTGAAGAAAAAAAAAAGCACAATAAGGAAAATATTCAGATTGCTATCATATGAAGAAGCAAATAACTTCCATGAAAATGACAATATACAATCTTGCACTGCATTCAAAATTCTCCCAGCCACTCCATAAATAGCCTTCTCTATGTGCATTCAAAGTGAATTTTTGGAGCTCTATTGGACTGATTGTTAATACCAAAGCCTTGACTATGTGTTCTGTACTAAATGAATCCACCCTTTAGTTATGATATGGAGGTAATATGATTTTGGTCTACAATTTATGCATAGAATATCTATGCATAATAATGCTAGCTCAATTTGTATTCAGAAAATAACATAATTTGAAATATCTTTGGTTTTGTAAATTTAAATTAGAAACTTGTGAAGTTTTCCAGTCAACATGATATTTGCAGAAAGATAGGAGAAGGGTATACATATTGTTGGCTGGCATAGGCTCTGTCTGCATTAGCATTTTGGAGCATTTTGCAGAGCAATTCAGGCACAAGAGAACTCGGTTTCTTTCAGATGAAATTGGGCAGGAAATCCTGATTCAGGTGCAGGTTTAATGCACTACAAACCCTAATGGGCCTTAACCAGTGATGTGGGCTCAGGACATTTCCAAACCCCATAGATGGTTGAGGGCATGCAATTCTGCAGGCCAGGCTAAATGTAACCTAAAGTAAAAGGTGCAAATTGCCTTTAATACTGGGGCTCCTGCAGCAACTGCTTTGGTCTAGAGCTGTGCTCCTGCTGAGCTACCCAGCTGCTAATGCAGGCACAGCCTTAGGTGTGCTTTCAGACCATCAGTGGTGGCCCTATCAAAGCCAGAAGCATAGGTCAGATGAAAATAACAGACTAAGAATTAATCAAAACCCTTCATAGTTTTAGTCACCTTTCTCTTTTCATTAAAACTTCATGGTAGCAAGGCCAGGTATAATTAATGAAGAAGCCTTTTCTCAGCCAGGATTATTCTGAGGTATAAGCCTGATTAGTTTCCATTCATTCTTTGACTCATTTCATGTTCATTACATAGAGTTAACATCAAAAAATTAACTGTTATTCCTTTCCATTGAAAAAGTGAACTACTGAGATGAGAAGGCATAGATTATCCACACCAGAAAATCTGCATTCAATGAAGTGTTTTATTACCAAAAGAAAGGAGAGAATGTGATTTTAAGAAAGTATTAATATGAATTTTGCTATTGTTCCCATATTGCAAGTTTAAATGAGAATGACAAAATTGGGCACAGAAACTTTTCAATGCAACAGTGAACCAAAAACCTTTTCCACACAAGTCAATGGGTATCAGAAAAACAGGAGAAAAATAAAGATGTCCTGAGGCAGTAAATTAGATTTTTCTGCACGTTCCTTTTATTTACAGAACATTTCCAGTCTGTACATGATTCTTTTAAATGTTAAAGTACTGCAAACCCCATTACAAGCATTATTGTGTATGTTTTCAAAAGACAAATGCCTAGATGATGATAGCCTGACATTTTGTTTCTAATTTCACTTCATGTGTGACTTGGAGAGATGATATGAACTGGGGAGCTAAATTTCACAAATGCTAATAGTGACTAGCTCAGGTGTGAGAATATATTACTTGCTTCTGTTCACAAATAATTGATACAGGCTATAATCTAGCATGACACCCCTGCTTAGCTGATGACTGTGCTATTAATCAAAAGCAAGAGTTGACAATTTTTCAGTCTTTAATGAATAAAAGTTTTGCCATCCCCTTGAAACCAGTGATGCAGCAGTGAGACTTTAAAAGACATCTTCAGTTATTGTATTCTGTAAATCTTGGTCACATAAACACAATCTCTGTTTTTCTTTTGTTAGCTTCTACTCTCCATCCATGGTTTCATTCACACCCCTTTCCAGGTCGGTGTGTAGAACACCACAAATACTTTTGCAGCACAAATACAGGTTTTACTTCCTAGTCCTTTCCATCTTAGATGTGCCCACCTTAGATGTGTCCACCTCAGCCTCTGGCACCCAGAATCAAAGTTTCTCAGCTGGCCCTGCATCTCTGTGGCTTGATCTGCCTTCCTGTGAATTTATAGCTGCACATTGCATTCCACCATCTATATCCATCTTCTGCATTTCTGCAGGAGCCATCCTGTCAACTCTCCCTTCCTTTCTCAAGCACTGCACCACATCTGTCTTTCATTTCAGAAGTTTCACACTGCTGAGAAAGCATTTATGGCTATTTCTGGCCAGCTGCCCACTATGCTTTTAGGGGACTTGTTTGTTTTATAAAAGAAAAAAATTTATCCTAAGTACTAAAATCACGCAGAAGTGACAGAAATTGCAGAAATTGCAAATACTGTTTCACTTGTTATTGTACAGAAAACAAATTGCAAAACCTGAGGCCTGTGTTTTATACCTCAGAGTTCCAAGAAGTTGAAAGCAACTTTGGAATGGTTTACAAAGTGCTGAAACCTACAAGGTAGCAGAGGGAGGAGACTGCACAGTTATGTTGAGAGGTTTAGAGCTGAATTAAGGTGCATTGCAAAAAAAGGTGGATAAAAAAATTTCCTTCCTTGGGCATAATCAAATGTGGGATAGTTGGATTAATGTCTTTGCTTCTTTTCAAGATTGTCAAAAAAAAAAGTAGATGAAAGCTTTGTGAGTTTTCTCTAAATGTAATATGAGGTGTTAGTTATTTTATCAGCTCTCAACTTTGTACAATGAATGTTAAGGTGACAGGCTATCCAGAAGCAGTGGGATTTAGTGTAAACAGTATGAAAATGAGTCAGAAAACCTTAATTCTCCTCCTAGTCTTGCTCAGCAGTTTTGGCAAGCTTATTTCTTCCCTTCTCTTCGTTTTGAGCATTATGTAAGTGCTGGTTAATACTAGTAATAGGCAGGAAGGGTAGCAAAATTCCTGAAATACAGTGGGAGGAAAAAATATTTTACTTTCCTCAATACAGGTGGAGAAAATAATGTGATTGAACTTCAAGACCCTCAAGTGAAAGAGCTGGAAAAATATTCCTACAAACCTTTGAAACAAATACTATAAAATGCACAGTACATGTTTAAGTCATATTTAAGGGTATTCGATGCATATTTTTAGATGGACTTTTACATTAAAAATATGTTATTTATATTTTAAATTACAGTAACCTAATCACATAATTATGTGAAAGGAAATGTGCCACAGTTATTGACTACAAAGCCAGAACTGCATAAGAGCCACTCCAGATTAAAGTCACCCTTTTCACCAGACTTTTCCTTCTCAAAACTCTGCCTTTATTTTGCATCCTTGCCTATGCAGGCCTCAGGCTGCAGGGGTTATTATTCAAAGTGTAATGTACCTCCCTTGTTTAGAAATCATTCGTGCTCTAAACCTTTAGGGAGATGCATTGAAGCTGAATATATATCACAGCAGCCAAGCAAACATATTGTCAGATCTGCTGTCAGGACCACCTGCAAGCAAATTGATAGCTCATTTTCTAGACCAGGCTTCTAAGGTGAGCCTCAGGTTTTCTAGTGAGTACCTCTTATGCTTTTAAGAAGCTAATTTTCTCTGCTTTTTTTAAATGACAAGGCAGAGGCACAATACATGGGTTAAAATTTATGTGCCTGATTCTAATTTATATTTTACAGTAAATTCTGATGTTTTGACAGCTAGCATATGTGATATCCATTATGATATCAGAGTGACTGTCAAACTGTGTGGGAACACACACACTTTAGAAAAGACCAATTGAACAAAAGACTTGTATTTGTAGCTGGGGGTACTCAGTACCTCTTTAAGTAGTTGCAGGAACTCTGGAATTCCCTAAGTCCTACATTTGAGGGAAAGTCACAACCAAAGCAGATGATTTGTGCATGGAAGTGAAAGACATAGAATATTTCATCTATCACTCAATCAAATGACGAAAACAGAAGAAAAAGGAAAAAGAAAAAAGTGTTTCTCACCTTGCTGGGACAGAATGGATTTGCAAGTTCTCAGTCAAGCAGCAAACAGAAAAGATTGAAAGGTTTGCTGCATCTTCTACCAATTCTCACTGTAACTAAGATACCCTAGGTAACTTCTTCTATTAGGGCAGCCATATTTTACTTATATGTGAAGAAAGAACATATGGCATTGGAGGTGTTAAGCTGAATTTTTGCATCTTTAGACTGGATGAAGCTACACATCAATTGAAAAGGAAAGAGACCAACCAAGAAGAGATAGCTGAGAATGCACCTCTAAAGCAGGAGCTGTTAGGCCATGACCTCAGCAGGCAAGAGCAAATCCATAGGAGCCTGAGCACAAAGTGCTGTGACCTGCAGGTCCAGAACATAAATCACAGCCATACTAGTCCTTGCTTGAAGCCAGTGAGCTATGGTCAGTGGAGTCAAATTGTTTTCTTTGCTCTGTAAGGGTTAGCAATGGAGCAAAACTAAAGGAGGATGAAGCTATAAGAGTTGGACATTTTGAAATTAAATTTCTGAGGCTGTTTATTTATTTACAGGCATTTATCAGATTGTTTTTCTCCTGTTTTAAAGTGAACAGTATTCATCTCCTATGTCAAGGTAAGAAAATGACCTTGCCATCTTACAGGCTTGTGGGACTGACACTGTTAGGAAGATTTTTTTTCTTTTTTTTTCTTTTTTCTTTTTTCTTTTTTTTTTGTACTTCTGCCAATCAGAAGTACAATTGAAGTGAAGCAAAAGTTACAGACAAAAAAGTCTCTCTGAAATTTTAGAAGCTGCAAAGTTTTCACAATTGCTTGGAAAGAAGTGAGAGCCGAGTAAAGCAGAATAAAGAAGTTTTCTTATACATTAGTCAGCATAGAACAGCTGTCTCTAGGGCTCCCAGTTTCCTGGTACTGCAACAATTTTATAATCCCAGTGAGACAGCAAATATGACAACATGGTAAAAATGGCTTTGTTGAAGCAGTCTGTGGAGGGAGAGTTTCTCTGCGTGCATTCAGGAGACCCGAGAGATGCTCTCAGCTGTGTGCAGTACGAACACCCGGAGGTTTCCTCTCAACTTTCATCTCTAAATCATGGGGATTGCAGTTTTGTCATCCCTGGCGTCCCTGCAGGGCTTGCCTGCTGCCTTCAGGCAGTCTGGCTGGCAGCTGAGGTTTGCTGATGACATCTGGGGGAGATACTGAAAGTGCTGGCTGAGTGATATTGTGGTCTGCAGGGAAAGGGCTGAACACGCAGGTACCTGCATGGAGGTTTTCCATGGAGCCAAACAGGAACAAAAGAGACACTCCTCATTTCCACAGTATGAGGAAACAAAAAGCAAAGCAGATGAGATTCTTTCTTTCTGAGTTTCCTGTAGGCAAGGCAGAGGAAAGAAAGATCTTGAAGAACATCATGGGGCACAGGACCACATGCCAGGACAAGCCAGTGGTTCTGTGCGGGGACTCCATTGCAAGGCTCAGCCCTGAGCTGCTGCATCCCACGAAGCTGGCCAAGCCACACTGTCTGAGTGTCAAACCACGACCTGTTCTTCTTCCTGCCTGTCACCTGAGGGATCCTCCAACCATCTGGCTCCACTGCCTCAGTCTGTGGTGACTGCCTGTCCTAAAGGCATTACGGAGATGGCTAATTTATGCATATATGATTTTGCTTTAAGCAATCTAATGCTGATACTGATAGCAGAGGAGAAGTGACTGCAGTGGAGGCATTTGCTAGATTAGATATACTTTAACAGACACAATTTGCTGCCATATGTCTGTCAAACCCCCAGCTGAAGGCTCATTGGACAGAGACTTTTTACTGCCCACTGCCTTCAAAAAATGAGCCTTTGGAATTTTTATAAGCATTTTATCTTCTTGGAAAGCACCACAAGAAAATAAGAATAACAAATTAAAATATATGTAGGAAATGTAATAAGCAAATGTAAGCACTACTTTAATCTAATTATTGTTTAGTCATTCTGCCATATTTACTACTGAGGAATGAGTATAGTCCCACCAGGTGAGTCACTGAAAGCTCAATTCCATGGTAAATCACTTAGGAAAGCGATGTCTGAAGAAAGCTTAGCACTCCTTGAATTCAGAAATGTATATGCCAGCCATCACTTAAATAGCATCTGGGATTTATTTTGAATAGAAGCAGCCAAAGACTTATATTGGCAAGAACAGCTGAAGAAACATTTTAGACCTTGACCTTCAACATTGATAAGGAGACAAAGCTGTTTTCTATAGTATTTACTCTGAATGCTGTTTGTCTTTCTGCTTAGCTGCTACCTCCAGCTATTCCTTTTGTTTTCTCATGTCAACCCTAACACATTTTCTCCATTGATCTCTTCATGTTCTTTTCTCCTGTATCACCTCTTTTTCCTTTGTTTTGTCTGTTTGCTTTTACAGCTAAATCACTGTTTTTTCCTTCTTCCCATCTGAGTTTAAAAATACAGCAGTTGCACAGTAACACCCTGCATGCATATCACATTTCATACTATGCTTAGAGCATAAGCTTTTGGGAACTTGAACTATCTTCCTATATTTCTCTGTATTATATAGGACTGGGATCAGGGCTTACTGTATCAGGGATAATAACAGCATAATAATAGCGTTTTCAGACACCAGTAAGATAAAACTAATTTTCAGGAGCTCTAATTCATTTAACTAGATAGTACCTTTGCCTACACACAACTAAGAAGTAGAATAACAGAGACTAAATGGGAGCTTTAAGTAAGGTCTTTTTATATTTATCTATGGCAAAGGGACATTTTGTCCTGTGTATTGATATATGAAATCATTATGTACTTTAAAATAATTTGCCATTCCAGTAACATTCTTTCTTTCTTCACCTTAACGCATCTGGCTAGCTGACCTAGTGGCTAATGAACCTTCAGTCTTCAGTGTAGATATGGGGATTTTCAAAGTTATCATTGCTTTGCCATAGTTTATTATAATCCTCTAGGTATTTAGTACTCTATTTTTTTTTTTCTTTTCTATTGGTCAAATTGTAGCTCTCCTGAAGGCAGCAACAAAACACACTGATTTGTCACAGTGATGGCTGTGGCATAGGTACTTTTCAGACTCTTCAGAAATGGTTTCTAGGCCTCTGTTCTGTTTCCTAACATCTCTGCTGAGGGTTGACACCAATCCAAGCAGCAACTGGAGCTTCAGCTAACTCAGGTGCTTGTTTGTGCTCCGTCATCTCCACATCCACCAGCTTGGGTCTCCCTGCATGGGGGCATGGATCAGCTGCAGGAGCAAAGAGGAAGGCCTAGAGTGAGAACAGGAGCACTGCTCAGGGACTATACAAGTAAAGCTTTGTTAAACCAGGCCTTTCTCCCTAACAGAATTTAAAAACGTGCTGCAGTTGTCCATCCTGCCACCCGTGGTGAGCCCACTCGACTGTGCCAGCACCAGGCTGAAGGGCCCAGAGCTTGGCTCCGTGGCCACTGTAGAGCAATGGGACCTCTTGGTCCCAATCCCACAGGGACTGGAGCTGTGGACAGTTTTCAAAGCCATTTGAGATTTGCCACAGCCAAGACGCGCTGGAGGTGGCAGCAGTCTAGGCTGGCCCCAGGGGTGGCAGGAGCCCCTGGGGGCAGAGCCCAGTGTCAGAGGAGGTGTCCCTGTGCTGGCACCAGCACGCCAAGGCACAGGCTGTGTGTGCAGCCACGCCAGCCTGGCACCCAGCTGTGATCTGCAGGCTCACCTGCACTCCTGTGCCAGGGACAGCTGCCAAGTCTGACCTCCAAAGTGTCGTCAGGAGACTGTGCAGTGACAAACAATGACAAAAAGCCTGTATAAATTAGAGAATCACCTGAGAATGTGGTTTTGAAACCATTGCATCCACTAAGGAAAGGAATAGCAGCAGGGCACTTTTATTGAAGCACAAAATATTTCAATGTACATTTTTACAGTCTCTGAATAACTTAGGAATGCAAACTCGATAGAACTTGCCTTATTATTCCCATACTTTGTCAAGGTTATCTTCATTACACAGTGGTTTACCACATATAGAAAAGCTGTAGGTTTGATTGAAAAAAGCTATTATAGCAGCCAGAAGCCCCTTGAATTATATGCGCCCATAAAAATCATTTGCAGTAGCTTTTACTGCATTTTTCTTGCATTTAAACTCTCTGTCGGTTTTGGATATCTCAGAAGTCAAATACTATTTTAAGATGCACTGAGTATGGAAGGGAAAAAGTCAGCATTCTGCTATTAAAAAAGTTTTTAGATTTGAAGAAATTGTGGTCTAGAAAACTAGTCTCAGCACCAAACAATTGACAAGGATACTCTCAATACCAGTGTGTGGACATACAGTTCAGCTGCACGGAGTTTAAAGGCCTAGCACATCACATAATTTAAAAAACTGTTTCTCAGTTGACCCTTCAGTATGCAAGAAAATGCCCTTCAGTCCAGTCACCTGAAAACTGCTAGGAAATTGTGCCTTCTTTGATGCTTAAGAGGCTATTGACTAATATGTGATTCATAAATCCATTTCTGGTGCTGACTCGTACAGGGGGATGTGGACTGATCGTGGCCTTGCATATATTTTCCAGCTGCAGAACTATCAGCTCACCCGCGTCACCATCCACCTCAACAAACACCATCACGAGCAGAACATGTCACCCTCTGAGGCTTCTCCTTCTGGAAAAACAGCCTGGGAGAGAAAATAGCTCCCACTGTACACAAAAGGGACAAAAGAAGGTGTTCTAGGGAGAGAGGAGGAGAAGGAGAAACGAAGGAGCCATGAGGTGTATGTTCAAGGTGTGTGTGGAGGTACGTGAGTGAGAGGCTTACAAACTGTTGAGATTGTTATTGCTAATAGTTCCTGTTCATCAGATACTTGAAAAAAATCCATCATTTCTTTGATTCAGTTTTCTCAATTCACAGCAACAAGGGAGAAGCGCAAATTTTTCTGGAGTTCTGACAATCTCATTTTATAAACAGGGACGCCTTGTGCTGTGACAGTACAAGCTGCACGTATTTCAAATCTCATGTTCAATTTTCTTGAAACAAAAAGGCTTTTCCAAATAATAGCAGATAAAACTGTGCATGTATGTGTACCTGCACAGATAGACACAAAGTATTTTTCAATGTTTTCTGCACATGCAACAGGAATGTTACAGGCAAGAAAAGCTGGCTTGAAGGAACTGACATTGCTCACTGAGAAAAAAATATAAGGGGAAAAAAAAGAAGAAAAGACTCTGACTTACATGCCTATAGAGCAATTACAGGAAAATGCTTGTACTTTAGCTACCAGCCGTCCCAAGCCTTACTCCCTAACAGCAATTTAGAAATTTATGATGTTATTATTATAACGGTTGTTCATCCTGCATACTTCAGTAACCTACAGTGCATTATTATGGGTCTCCATAAATAACATTCTGTCTTTTATGTATGCAACATCCCCCCCTCCCTTGCATTGCAAATTCCATTTCAAATTGTGCAAATTCAGAGGTGCTTAAACTTCAGCAAAACATAGGAGTTTAGCAGATTTACAGTGCAGTAAAAAAATAAAAGTCAACAGCATACCACCAATCTGTTCAAAACCAGACAGCCAAGAAAACATGTATACTTCCCAGGCTATTGCATATGCACAGCACTTTTGCCTAGCAATGCCTTCCTAGCTCAGATCGATCTTTCCTCTTCATGATACTCAAAATGGTACTTGAAAATGGTAATACAAATAATGCTGAAATACATCACCTTGCAAATGGTTTTTGTTTGGGAACCTACATACTTTTGTTCCCAAACATCAACAGGTTGCAGTCCCACTTTGCCAGGTGGGGGAACACAAGCGATCAGACCAGTGAAGAACAGAAAATACCAAATATTTGCACAGCAAGACATGATTTTTTTTTTGCACCATTGTCCCTATTGTGAAACCCACCAAAGAAACTCTGCCTGACACACTAAGCCAGCTCCTTTTAAAGCAGCATCTGTTCATTGGTGAGATGGAGGGCAAAGAAATTGTGGGCTGGAGCAGACGAGACATTTAGGATCATCTGTTGGATGCTTAGGGGAGAGAAGGCAGGATGATAAAGGGAGAAATCAGATCAGATCAGGAAGGAACAAGTATAGGAGAAGTGTAAGGTAGGAAAGTCAAAGGGTGCACTCCCATGTAAGCAGGCAGCTGAGCAGTTTATTTGGCAGAACATTATGTTTGGTGGCTACAGTCTGTTCTATTTTCTTATTAAATCCTACTTGTACCTCAGTATTGGATGAGCATGTCCCATTCAGTGCAGGGGCAGGTGCAGGCTGCCAGGGACCTTGACGTGGGGCAGGACATGAGCACCTTGGGGCAGGGGCACGGCCAAGGGCTGCTGCAACCAGCCACAGGGTGTGCATGTGTGTGTGAGCAGCTGCAGAGCTTCAGGCCAGAGCAGCAGGCAAGTGGGAAACAGAAGAGCTATGAAAGGGGTTTTCCCTTCCCTGAGGATGGGGTCAGGTTCAGGAGTGGCTGGAGCTGGGATCTGGGATGAAAAGAGCAACCTCAGCTTTGGCACAGGGAGGACAGATCTCCTGGGTCCCACAGCCCACCAGGTGCAGCTGCCTCAGGCAGAGTTCAGCTGTTTGATCAGGCACCATGGTACTGCTAGGGGCTCAGGGTTGTACCAAATGTGACTGCTCAGTGGGCTGGCTGCAGGGACTGGGCATTGCCACTTTGCTCTGCTTTCTTGTAAAGCACCAATAGGCTCAGGAGGACTGTCCAGACTGCCACGCCAGCAGCGCTGTGTGTCTTGTCCTCAGTCCTGTGACAAGTCCTCCAGCCCCAGGACACAGATGTTGAAGAGAGAGACTGAAGCACAGAACAGCCAAGGAACTATGTGATGGAATTAGCTGCAAGTCATCACTGCAGTGCTAAGAGCAGATCTGCTGGCAAGAGGAAGCAATCAAAACAGGAATGCAAGTCTAATATTTTCTGTCTTTTCTTAACTGGCTTCAAGCTCTAATAAACCTCTTCAGCTTTTCTTCTGTGAAAAAGAATATTGTTCAAGTAGCCATGTGATTTCAGCTTCAGAAGTACAGTTTATCCAGAGATTTAGTGTTCATCATTCAAAATGAGTTAAAGATACAGAAGATTCTCAAGATGTAAAATCAAGGGATATATTTTTATAAAATCTACAGAGCAGAAGACAAAATACACACACACACATCCATTGCATAGAGAGATAGATAGATAGATAGATAGATAAGAATATATACATCTGAGATGTTAAATCTTCTTAGTACACTAATCATAAGACTTTCACACCAATCAATTAATCACTTCAGTTCCCAATAAAGCAGCTTGGGACAACAAATGAAACTTGCTGAGCAACCAGAAGGCCAACAATTTTTGACAGTGATAGTCCAAAGGGAAGGAAGCAAGTTTCAGAGATGATCTTACATTCTTGAAAAAGTATTTTCAAATTTGATTAGGTAACAATTAGGGTGAGTGCCTCTGTCAATTTCAGTCATTATGGTGAACTGCAGAAATACCACTGAACTTGGAAGAATCCTGGATTCAAAGCAATTTGTAATGCTCTGGAGAACCATTGCATATCTGGATAAACTATATAACAATCCTATTTCCATTAAGTATTAATGGATCTGATCAGTCACAGCTAATAAAGGAAAAGCTGATTATTGTGTTACATTACATGATACTCCTAGAGCACAGTGTAAGAGGAGAGTTAGCATCCTAGCAACTTTTCTGCCTTAATTTAAATTCATGTAACATGGACGCCAAGCCGAGGAAAGGATTTCTCTAACAGCAAAACTCTGACAGACTGGTAAATGTGGCTGACTGGAAGCACTGCTTCTGGGCCTGTCTGCAAGAGCAAATTGCTTGTTTGGAGGGACATCCAAAGCTAAGTGCGAGACTGAAGGTGGAAACTGCTCTTCTGAAACAGGGAGGAAAGGCAGATTATCGTGCCATGGGGAAGCAGAAAGGATTGATTAGATACTCCTAGAGGTTTATAGGATAAAGTGTTTCTCATGCACGGTCCCTCAGGCAACCCCTCCCTGCCCCTAATAGACCATTTACAATCTGAACACCCTATTCTGCCCTCTGCTGCTGCTCTGTGTGAGGGCAAGAGGGAAACTGAAGGCTCCGTGCAGAATGAGAGGCCATCCACAGCAGGTGCTGTGTGAACACTCAGATCCCCTTTTCTGCCCAAGAAGGCAAAAAAAAGCAGCTAGATGCATAAATACACTCTCTGCATTCTGGGGTAAGCAAGTGCTAGCAGTGGTTTTACTCATCTGTGTTTCTAAGCACCTAAACAGAGCTTTCCATAGATCAGGACCTCATTGCAGTAAAGCATTGCACAGTCATGGAACAAAGAAGCAGTCTCCTGCCCCAGGGGATCACAGGAGACAATAGATAGATAAGGCAGAGACAGTCTACAACTCCCACTGGCAAAATGAGTTGGATAATATTAGTTAAAATAAGAAACTGTGGTCTTAGAAATATCACAGAGTTGTGATGACCCTGGACTGGAAATCTCCCTCCACATTGTAACCACCAACCTCCAAGCTGGCCTATCAGCACTCTGAATGCATCAGTGATCATCAAGGTCTGACATCAATGTTACAATCCTTCACTATAATCATTTTCCTTTATTATTAAGAAAGATCATCTGAGCAAAATTGGACCAGTATAAAATGAATAAATTCATACAATTTATTAATCAATGTAATAAGTTTACAACCTAATCTATTCCAAATATAATCATGCCGAAATAAACATAATTATAACCACCCAAGCTGACATATGTCAGGACAAAGTATGTATTAGTAGATAACTACTGCTGATTGTGAATCATATAACAAGAAAGGAAATGAAACTTTTTGTTAACTTTAAGAGGTGTCATGCCTACTTCTGATTCTAATCTAGATTATATTAATCTTGAATTTTAATGAACTGAGCCAACAAAAAACAAACTAACAGGCAGCTGTTCACAGAAGCAATGCAGTTTAATTTTGTTGTTTGTTTTCCATACTATGCTGTACATTTGTGAAAGAAAAAAAAGTCAATTCTATATACCACATGGCTACTTAAGCACTTCTTGTTATGCCTTCCAGGAAGACCTGTCCTTCTTTTCCACCCATAGCCTGATCTTGCTGATAATGTTTCTGACAGAAGCCAGGAGGGATAACCCAGCACTAGACTGAGATGCAAGTATCCCATACACAAATTCTTTTCCTCTCTCCCTGTTGAAAGAAAACTCACATTTCATTTGTTAAGGAAACAATCTTCTTGAAAGTAAATTAGATGTCAAATTTTCAATTAATGTAAAGCAAAAAAGCACACTTGTAATTTTTCCTCTTCTGCAGCAATGGTCCCCAGCCAGTTGACAGCTCATCACTTGAATGTCCCTTGGAAGCTGCTTGGTGATCCAGCCAGCACAAGTTTAGAGTTTCTGAAAGCTAACACAAGACTAGAAAGAGTCACACGCCCTCTGCCCAAAGCAAATCTGGCCCCCACATCCACTTGTCCCTTTGACAGCTTCTCTCTTCCTTGAACACTCTGAGAATGCTCAAACAGCTGAAGCCTGGGAGGTGTTGCAGGTGTCAGAGCCAAGCCTGTGCTGCATGGTGCCCTCTGTGACACAGGGCTGCCAGGTGAGACCCCAGGTCACAGCAGAGCTCACTCTGGCACAGCCCCTGCAGACAGTCACTGCAGTCTGCACTGCTTCTGGGAGAAAGCTGTGATCCAAAGTTCCTGCTGCTCCAGCAGAAAACAGAGAGTGTCAGAACACCTCCTTTACTTTCACTGCTGAACCTGCACTCTGCCATCCTCGGGAAGGAACACAGCTGGCCAGTGGTACCAATAACTCAGCACTGCTCTCCTCTGACAGCTTCTGCAAATTCTCGTGTCAAACAGACCACTAAGCCTCACTTCACACCCAGAGGCTCATTTTTCAACTCATTCCCCAAGACTCTAAAAAGCTGGACAGTGAACTCTTAATGAAATCATATCTTTTATATTGATATGACTAAAACACAATTAGGACACTACTGATAATGTTGTATATGGAAACTCCTGGATTTGTTTTTCTTCAGAGACTGGAACATCAGAAGCCACCAGCTAATACTAGGTAGCAGGAAGGGACTGAATATTGAGCTCAAAATACAATGCTTGATTATACTGCTGATATTTAGCACTGCTGTGAGAATTCATTTCAGTATGGAGATTTAGTAATTGAAGATACATCTTACAGACATTTGTATAATAACAATTCACTATGTATATTACTTGTTTCATACACTGTGTCTGCCTTTAGAAAGTGTAATAAAACTTATTTTAACATTTTTTCATTTCTGACCCAGCTGTGTCTCTGAGTTGTCACTTTGCACAGATTCTGGACACAGTCTTTTGTTTTGAATCATTCCCACTCCCAAAGCTTGTGCTGTAGAAGATAGAAGTCCCATTCTTGTCTTTTATTCTCACTTGTATAAAGAAGAGTGGACATAAATATTTAATAATTCTTATAGATCACTGAGGTTTTATTAAAAAACTCTGAATACTATTTTTTTTCTTTCTATGTATTTTTCATCCTATGTATTTATCTTTTCCTGTTCACCCCTAGCAAAGTTAGGAAGCGTTTGCTTAGGTCCTAGTAGTGTCCACATCAAACACTTCTTAATGTCTAAAATTGCTGATTTTGACAACCTCAATTTATGTCTGCCTTGCCAACAAAACACTCCTAACCTAGAGAAGCTTTGCTTCCCATCTTCTTCTTTAAGCCAGTCAAAAACGAAACTATTTTCAAGTTGTGAAAGTACATTGCCATGCTCTTCTCTGCTTCCCAATTTATCATAAAGATACACTAAATGTTATGATTCATATGGTGAAATGCAATTTATTTAAGTTTAAATGAAAACTCCAGCAGTGACTACCAGCAGAACAGAAATAAGCGAGAACTTGAGTTTCTTTTTCTGTAGTTCTTTCCTTGATCAAGTCTAACCACATTTTTCTTGCACCTACAAGTCTCTCAGGTAGATAGATGATACTAATGGCCTGCCTTGAGATACGGTTTTTAATCCTCAGAGGGAGAGACCAGAAAATCCTCAAATAAAAAACCTCAGAGTTGATTTATAGATTATACGTCTCTTCATAACCCTGATAGAGGAGGAAATACATTTTTTGGGTTGTAAAGAATTTAAATGATCATAACTTTATGATGGAGTCTAAACTACACATGAATGAGTGAGATGAAAATGAGTTTAGAAAAGCAGTGCATTCTTATTCTCACCTGGACTGGCAGATCAAAGGAGGCAGCTGTAGTTATTTGAATTCAAGGCTATAACATCTGCAAAAAACAGCACTGTAACCACAGACATAAAATTTTTAAAAATTGAAAGAATAATTAAATTGTAATTCCTGCCCAGAAGGTGAGTAGCTTCAATTTTAAGTCAAACTTGTTAGAAATCAGTCATCTAACTTGAGTTGTCAAAAAATAAGTTAAGCAAATAAGAAAGTGAAACTACCTTGTAAATAGTTTAAAAGATAATTCAAACCCAATGGTAACACACTCTTTTTTTTCTTTTTTTTTTTTTCAAATTAAGAAGAATACTTAAATTTTTTGAGAAAGATCTGCTCATTGAAGCAGTTCAGTGATCTATAAACTAAAGGAAATATTTTTGGGGCATTTTATAATGTAGTTAACTGTTAAAAGGTAAACAGAGCATTCTAAAAACTGTTTTTACAAAAGGCTGGAATAAAGCATTTCAGCATTTCTAAAATGAGCCATTAGATGGATGTCCACCTTTGAACAGCCCAACCAACAATCCTACCAACAGCTTCTCCTCCTCATTACCCGCATGACTCTTCCTGGCTCATGATATCATATGGAAAAAATACAGAGAAAACTACATGGAAGAGAGTAAAAACAAGCTAGAGGAAGGCTGAAATGCACCTCTACATTCCCATGGCATGGTCTGTACCAAACAGCAGGCATGTGCCTAATCCAGAGCCACTCGTAAATAGCTCATCTGCCCTCCTGGAGTCAGGTACCAAAACCTTCTGTCCATTTCAAAAGGAAGAGATTGAATCACACATCCCTCTCTTCTGGATTGGCAAAGAGACCCATTAGCACTGCAAATTCCCAGAGAGAAAGCTATATCCACGGTTCCTCAGCTGTGGAGCAACACTCATTCTACTTACCAGAGTTCTGTCACTTCTAGCCAACAACTTCATCCAGCTACAATTTTTAGGTAAAATAGAATCGATGAACATATTCATAAAGCCAATTAAAGCTCATCTTATTCTTCTAGGTTGAGAACAATTTGCATTCAGTCTTAGCTTTGAAAGTAAAAATAATGATGTAGATAATTTCTTCCTATTCATTAAGGACAGAGGATATTTTTATCCCGTTGGACATTTCTGCATCATTTAGAAACACTATTTCAGGATGACCTGGTGTTATCTGACACAGAGAAAAAAATCCATGCATAATGTATCAGAATGCTTTTTCAGGAACACACAAAAGAAGCAGTGACAGCCAGCTGTACCTCCAGTGCTACAGCCTTTCTGCATGGGGTATAAAATGAGATCCTGTGGAGAGGGGAAGAACTGGTGACATTGTGTGAGCCTAGTCAGATAGAAAGCATTAAAGTAAACATCTGCTGGGTATTATACAGCTCTGCCAATGCACCTCCATGTAAAATCATCCCACTGTCACCAGGACCTGTTCTTTATATGACGAGTTCATAAATGAAAACCAGGTTGCTGAGGTTGGACACAAGGATAAAGGCTATAGCTCAAGGGTGACTTTAAAGAAGTCAGTCTTTCTTGTTTGAAAATACATGCCACTTGTAGTCAGGGTTTTGCTGTTCTAAAAACTCTGTAAGGGTCACACTATTACCAAATGCTGGTATGGTTACAAAGCACCACGCTATCCTAACAAACATATCTGGGTTTATTCATCATTTCAGTATCACTTTTCAATGATAAACTTGCCTATGCATTCATTAGGAAACTGCATGAACAGGAATATACAAACCTGACCTAATTGTCTTCTCATTAACTCACATTTGCCAGTCTTTAAATATAAAGGAATCTAGCACTTACCTGGAGGTCCAAGCTGAAGAATGTCTTTAATAACCTTATACTGGCACAGCTGAACTTTTTATTACTAAATAATATGCCAGAGTTTATCTTAAGGTGGAGAGTGGAGTCCAAGACTGCCAATCAATTCCTTCAGGAGCTGTAACATAAAAGAAGCAGTGAGTAAAGATTTGTGATATTGCTCAACACATGCAGTGAGAGCACCTAGTACACTGAAAAGCACCCCTTACCAAAACAACACATTCTTTGCATACTCTGAGGAGACAAGAGAAATAGAATGAAGAAAACACAAGCAGTGTGTGGGAAACCTGTAAACACATTACTTAATGCACCACTGGCAAGCACAAAATAAGAGAGACCATTGTAAATATGAGCAGAATAACAATTTAGTATTTGCAGCAGGAAAGTAAAAAGTTTTGGTTTAATACAGGTTTGCTGCTAATACAACCAGGATTGTCATGCAGGGTTATTGCTAATAGAATCACAAAATCACATGATCAGTTAGGTCAGAAAAGACCTCTGAGATCACTGAGCCCAACCTTTGATTGAGCACCATGCTGTCAACCAGACCACAGAGTGCCACGTCCAGCCTTGCCTTAAACACCTGCAGGGATGGTGATTCCACCACCTCCCTGGGCAGCCCCTTCCAATATCTAATCATTCCTTCTGTGAATAGACTATCCTGATATAATGTTAGGAACCATAAAGGGAAGGTAATTGCTCAACATTTCTACAATATGGTGTTTCTAAGTTGTTTTCCATAAAATTATGCTGATTATGTATATATAATTTTTAGTAATTAGACATACACACATATTTATATGCACACATATTGATAACATCAAATTCCCCAATAAATTTGCAATTACATAAATTGATTTCTGATATCTATGCAGATATAAATGCAGGTGTATTTGATAATAAATTCTTTAGTGTGGTACTTTCAAAAACATTTTAAAATGAAGTCTGATTAAAATTCTAAATGAAAATTTTAAGACAGCTTCTTCTTAGGCAAAATAACGTGTGATTCTAGTGTATATTGTAGAGATTTTACATCAAATGGTATGGGTTACAGTTTTATCCACAAGATTCTAGGCATGTAAATTGGAAAGATATTTGTTTTTTCCACAAAATGCTGTTCAACAAAATGGTGTTTCATCTGTAGTAGGAAGAAAGGCAATATATAATGAGAGAAGTGTCATGGCTAGTTTAAAGCACTATGACTTTGACAAGTTAGGGGAATTTTGTAATTCTGGCAGCTAACTGATAATATTGACTCAGATTATAGCTTGTCATTATAGTGATGGTAGATTGGCCTTTTCAAACTGAGTAGATTGGTCTCTTCAAATGAGCACCTTGGGACAGTTTAGGTGATTTTCCCAGCTCTGTCCCCCAGTCCATATTGTGTGCTCAGAGACTCTTCTTTGGAATTATTTCAGGGCCAGTCACCAGTTTTCTTCAAGCTTTTCTCAGCCTCAGACATCTCATACTCTGCAGCCCACAGCAATATTATATAAAGGCCCTCTGCCAAGATCTCCTAATTTGCTGAGAAATCTTGTTTTGAAAGAAAACATTTCCTTTAATTGCTCTTACTTTACTCCTGGCTTCAGATACATCTGGAGACTGGGAGCAGAAGCACCTTTTAGTGTTCCTCTCTAGGCAGGTCTGGGATAGGCTTGCAGTCTGGAAAGAAATATGGCCTCAGAGGTAATCTTTGGGTTTCCCCAAAAGTTCCAAAAGCAGGAAGACTGACCGTGTTTAACCCCATTAATATCATTATACTCTGCAGGTATATTTCACACTTTCTGCTAAATAATTATTTCAGAATGCAACAGCATGGCATGGAACATATGTGCAGCAAAAAATAATCTCCAGAGAAAACATAAGAGCTCTGGATTCAAGGGTGCAGTCATGCTATGCTTGCTCAGCAAAGGCATCAGCTTGGCCCAGCTGCTTTTTCCCTGAAAGCCCCAAAAGTACTCATTTAAAATGGCATTAGTAAAATTTAGTTTGCACCGCTAAGAGAAAAACAACAGGTGTTTGTGTTTCTCTGTGTTTCTGTACATCACTGTCCTGGGCTCCTCAGGGGGAGCCAGGAGCAACCAGCACCACCACCCACTGTGCATAACCCAGCCTTTGCATCACAAAAAAGGCACCTTTGCTGTGATGCTGCTCACTGCTGGCATCTGCAGGGCCTCTTCTGGATCAGGAGAGGACTGTTGAAGTGGCTTATCCCCACCTGCTGCAGGAGGGCGCTCAGTGGGAAGGAGTCTCTGCTCCTTTTGAATGAGCCTAAACCAGAAACTGTGTCCTGAAAGTTTACCTCATCTGGCCCAACTGATAACAGGGTTTCAGTCCAGGGGAGGATACCAGAGTGGCTCTGAAGGGAACCTCTCCCTTTGGGGGTAAATCCACCACAGCCTCAGTGCTGTTTGGCTTGATAAATCCAGTCTTACTGAGTTGCACAGTTTGGTGACACAGCAAAAGAAATGTGGAAATACCACAGCAAGATGGACCCTGGTCTCCCAAGAAGGGATTGACAATTAGTGTTTGTTTTTTTAAAACAAACAAACAAACAAACACAAACAAAAAACCCCAAACTGAACAGGAAGTGATCTGTTCCCTGGAAGTGCTCCACGCCAGGCTGGGTGGGGTCCTGGGCATCTCAATCTAGTGGGTGCCATCCCTGCCCATAGCAGGGGGATTGGACTACATGAGCTTTTTCAATCCAAGCTATTCTATGGTTCTGTGAAACACACTTTGTGTTTTATTTTACTGCAGATGGCAGTAGATGAGACCTTTCAAAGATCTATAAAATACCAGATTCTTGCATTCCCCTGAGATCTTGACTGTGTTTAATCTCTACAGCCTCTAAAAGATTTGACCTACAACTAAAAATATTATTTCTTACCTGTGTCTATCTGCAGACAAGCTCCATATAAACCTCATTTTATAAACCTCCTGGGTAGCTCAGGAACATTGATCTTCAAAGCACAGTTATGGAGTGGTCTGGTAACAACAGGAACATACCAAATTGTGCCACTCTGGGAGCGTTCAAGGTGTTTGCTAGAAGTTTCTCTTCAAGTAATACAAATATCAGTCCCACTCACCTTATGAGGTCAGAAGGAGTCACAACACAGAATGACTCAGCTGATGATGTGGTGAATAGCTGTCAGTTATTTGTCTGGCACTATTATGCTGGCTCTCCAAGCTCCTGGGAGAAAGTAAATGTCAAAGGCACCTTTAACCCAGGAGCTGAGCTTTTTCAAGAGCTGGTGTTTAATATATTCATGCCAGGCTAAATAGGAAGGGTGACACGAGTAATCTGACTTATCTGCTGCACCCAAGCACCATCTGTCAGTGTAATGAAGAAGGGCACATTGAAACCAGATTGCATTCACCTGAAAAAACCAAAAATTGCTGAAGTTTAGACTGGGCATTCAAAGGCCAATCCTTTCCCTGTTGACTTCAGGCCAGAATGACATTATGAGCTGTCTTAATTTATCTCACTTCCAATTCTTGTAAGCAGGGAAATAGAAACCTAAATAAAGTGAGCAGTAAATACTTTCTGTGGTGTGCAGAGAAACAGAACTCCTCTTGGCCCTCTCAAGTATTTTTTGAAACAAAATTAACTTGGCTTCTGTGTTTCTGTGCATCTCCAGAATAAGGTACTACATGCTGGTGGGGTCATCCTGCTGAAGAGAGAAGGGACTGGCAGGAGCTGCAGGTTAGGGACAGAAGGTGGAGAAGCTCAATTGATGTGAGAAGGACTGTAACCCCTGGGGACACTGCAGAGCCCCTCCCTGTGGGGGTCACCCTCCTGAGGGGCAAGAAGAGAGGGAGGAACTGCCCTGTTTCCCTGGGAGGTAGGTCCTCAGTGGTGCCCTTTGTTTAACTACCTGCAGGGGACAAGTTTAGCACCTTTCTGCTGCGTCCCCTGCAATTTATGTACTTGGTTGAAGGTTGGGCTTGATGATCTTGGAGGTCTTTTTCAACATTTATGATTTTATGATTCTGTCATCTATTAAGTCTTGCTCAGCTTGTGGGCGTTTCCCATATAGGAAATTAGCAGTGAGCTGTCCAAGCTGCTGTGAGTCCTGAATAAAATTATCAGGGTCAAGAAGCCCTGGTAAGAGAACCACTATTTGGGAAGTCCAGAACTCTGCTCTTTCCTTATGTTTGAAAGCTATACTTTAAGTGCATCATTTTCAAATGGTATAACCTGATCTGTGGTGTTTGAAACATATTTTGTACAATACATTCCCAGAGGCTCTTTGAGAGGAGCAGGGAGGTAACAATGGGCAACAGAAGGTGAAAAAATGAGGAAGGTTTGGAGGACAACTTTCTCCTCACAGAGTTCATAGATAGTTGTTCCCTGTTTGGTTTTTTTTTTTGCCATAGACTCTTGGGAAGAGAAATTTTGCCCCCTAATTTTTAACATTTTCACAAGACTTGATGTCCCACAAAAGGAAAATCTTCATTCTCAAGACTAAGGAAAGCTGACAAAAACTCGACTTCTCCTAATAAGTTTCAAGATTAAAAAAAACACGTTTAAGTGTGGAGACTGACTGGGATAAAACTTTCAGAAGCCGGAAATAGAACTGATTCAGCACCATTACCTCTTCCATAATTCTTTGCCCGAAGGGATTTCTAAAAGACAAACTCTTCTCCAGTTTGTTTTGGGGCAATCCAGATATACAAAAATGGACTATTTTTGCTTTGGCTTTTTTTCCCCTTCATGCATGTATAATAATACATGATTATATTATGTAATCATAAAATACTCTTTGCATTTTATTAGAAAATGTTATTATATTGTTATAATATGTAGCAAATATTATAAAATAAATCACTATTATATTATGTAATATATATTCCATACCTGCCACAGAATGATGTAATAATACTTTTTCTTCACACATGAAAATAAATTTGCTGTAACTACTGCTTTAGTTGCATCTGCACTGGATTTTACTTTAAATCAAGTGCATATGGATTTTGAGTACTCTCCCACCCATGGGGTACAATGACTTTTGTCCTGAGTAGCTCTTGGTTCTCAGCTCTCCTATTGAAGGCTGTGGTCATACATTTCTCTCCAAAGTGGTTTTTTCCTTCTCTTTCTTTCAAACCCTTTCAAGAGGTTGCCAAATGACCACAGTCCCAAATGATCACAGTCCCAAATGATCACAGTCCCCAGTGTCAGGGGGCTGCAACCATTGTCTCCTCAGTCTTGAACCTCTTGGTTTGGGACCATGGTACAGCTCTGTCACTGTCAGGGCTTGACTACCCAGCTCTCAACTCCTACTGCTTTTCGAGCACGCCTGAAAATAATATATTTCATTTTAAAATGAAGGTTTTGTCATGAAAATAAGGGAGTAAGAAACACTCTGCAGTTTACTCTGAAGACAGAGTGCTGTCTGTAGACTATCTGCAGCCTTAGTTAGGTGTATACTGGGTACAGCTGAGACTGCAGTGCTCCTGGAGAACTCTGGATGTAAAAATAAACTTTACAGAGCAAAAGAATTCGGTGTTCAAGGATGCATTTCACAAATAAGGTATTAACTTCTAATCAAGAAAAGAGACACCACAATCTTAAACCTATCCAAGTATAGAAAACACCCTATTTGGGGAAAGGAATGTCAGAATTTCATTACATAAATAGTCATTAAACTAAAACAGAGAGCTTGTAATGCAACATAAAATACAGGCTGTAAACACATACTCCACAATGCATTTCATTTCTATTTCATTTTCCATATTCACATCCAAAACCTAAATGTAGTTACTGTTGTGTGAACTTAGCAAAAAGAAGCACTAAAATCTTTTGTTGTTCTTTCAAAAGACAACTTGAAAGACAAAGTAGATGAATTAAAATCTAGAAAGATTTTGTACATTTGGATATGTTGTCACTCGTGGATGGACACATAGATGCTCTCTTTCAAAATATGTTACAGCCTGTGCAAATGTGTGAGGGAAATAATATATACTTACACAGAAATATATTTTCCTAATTGTAATTTTCAAAATTAAAAATGATTTATTTTCTCTTAATTGTCATTTGAAACACATAAAATAAAATTGCAGAAAAGTGTAATTACGAATTATTTTTAGACTACAAAACGTTGCACCTACCAGTATGTGGCTATGGCATAGGACAAATAAGAAATGCATCTTAGTGAAATCACCTTGCTGCTCTGCATTGATGAAGAAAATAGATAAAAATGCATGATGAAAGGCTACAGAACAAATTTTATAGTCTAATTCATTGGAGTTGACTATATCTCTCCTTTACCAAAGTCTTCTTGTTTTTCATGCATAGACATTATAATTTATTTTTCTGCAGAAGTAGACTGGGTGCTGTATTTTTGTCTCTAATCTGAGAATTTTTGTGTGTCACCAAAAACACTCTCTGAAATGTCTTGTATCTGATCTTTATTTTAATTGAAACAGGCTGGTAAAGTAATGCTCATACAAGCTGCTAATGTGTGTGTAGTTTATCTTCATTTACTGAAATGTCAGGTTTAGGACAGGAGAATCGTGGAGTTTCCTAAGCTGTGAGGAGTTTCAGAGTAATGAGATTGTGTTTCCAACACTGCCAGAACTGTTTGAACTTTCTGAAGTAGTCAGAAGGGCTGTACATGAGGTGAAACACTTTGCCTCTTTATAATTTGTTCTCCTTTAATTCTAAAAGGCAATTCTGAAAGGTGTGCTGCCACTGATCAGCATGTACAATTCACACTAAGGCCACTGGGAGCTGGCACACTAATCAGCATCACTGGATGTTCCCAAATAGACCTTGCTCTCAAAATAGTTGAAAAACATTGTTTTAATGTATAGTTCTTCATCACAAAAAGAAAAAAGAAAAACTCTGTCCAAAATGATCCTATTTCTTTTTTTTCTCCTTAGAAAATGCCAGAAATGTCAGTGAATGACCTTGCATGGGGAAGAGCACACTGTTGAATTACAGGCTTAAAACCCAGCTTGCTATGCTGCTACCTAATGCCCACAAAAGAGGGAGAGAAATTAAGAGGCAGACAGGTGATAGTTTCTTATTAAATGGGGAGGAAAATTCTCATTTTGATGCTCTTTTCTATCATAGAATCATAGAATATCCTGAGTTGGAAGGGACCCACAAAGATTATTGAAGTCTAGCTCCTGGCCCCACACAGAACAGCTCCAAGAATCCTGCAATGAGCCTGAGAGCATTGTCCAAATGCTTCATGAACTGTCTCAGGCTGGTGCTGTGACCACAGCCCTGGGGAGCTGTTCCAGTGCCTAGCCACCCTCTGGGTGAAGAACCTTTTCCTGATACTCAACCTAAAATATCCAATAGGCCAGTTCTCCTGTTGAATTATAGGTAAAATTATTTCAAACTTTCCTGCATGGATTATTCCTGAACAGGGTTACATGGAGATGTTTGAATTATGACATGAACTGAAAATAAGGCAAACATATAAAACAAAGACATGCTGCACTGCAGCAATACCACTGTATTCAGCTACAGCAGCTCAAAGGACTCCCTTACAGACTGAGCCAAGAAAATGACATTTCCCCTCCAACCCTCACCTAGGTTATTTTGCTGAAACTGCTGAAAAGCAGAGCTTTCTTCATAACAGGTGAAAGTTAAGACTCCTGGGAGGCAATGAGACTCTTCTTGTTATCTTCAGGTCATTTGCATTCTATTTGCTTTCCTTCATTACTCAGAGGCATCTGTATATTTACCAATTTAGAACAAAACCATGAAAACATACATGGTAAACTAAAGCTTTCAATATAGCTCCAAAAAAAATTCCTCTTCCTAAGGCAGAGTGGAGTTTCAGGACTTTTGACCTCAGTATTGTGAAGTGCTGTAAATATATCCACTTACAGCATTTTCTCATCTACGAAAGGAGAAAAAAAAAAGCAAAACTGAATTTGAAATAAGCTAGAGGCATGAAATAAAATGCTATAAATACAATATATCTTTTATATCACAAAGCTGGTATGACTCAAAAGAAGAGCTGTGGGGGAAAAGGCTATTGAACTTTCCTTGGAAGGTGACAAAAATAAATCTCCTACTCTAATTTATCAGCCAGTATGGCACTAGAGTCTCTCCAACCAGAAGACATTGAGATCTATATATGAAGTGCAGGAAAAAGAAAGGGAAAAAGAAATACCCCAGAAGTTCTAACCTTAACCAACTCTGACTCACAGGCTTCAAACAGGCAAAATAAAAGAGTTAATAGACACTGTAATAAAAGAACAGTATTCTTCAGACAGAAAAAGTCTCTGATACATGCTGATGGGTGTATATTCATCCTTTAAACCAAAGAGATACTGTGCATTTATTCTAATACCATATTTCGAAAGTGGGAGCAGTAGTAAACAATGGTATGATGATGTGGTTGTTAAGAACTCACCACACTATGTTCTTATCTCACCATTTGGGATTTTCCCTTTTTTGTCCCATTGACACAGCTAGGAAGAGTACTTCAGCTGAAAGGACTTCTAAGATTTACAAAACAAAATTGTTCTGTTTGAGTGTTAATCACAAAGCCTTGCAGGAATCTGGAGTGCACCCCTCTTGCTGACGTTTGGGGCTGGGTGGGTGTGTAGGACCCTGTGGTGATGAGGGCAGGTGTCCCCATCTGTCAGCTCTGGTGCTGTCACTCCAAAGAGCAGCAGCCTGGGCATCTGGGGATGTGCCACCCACACTTTTCCCCAAGGTGGGCCTTGGCCAATGCTCAGCACCCAAAATGTACAGGGTAACTGCTAAGTTTTGAGCTGCTGATTAACAGTTTACAATAGCTAAATAATGTTAATGATGCCATCACCCTGTAATTAGTGTGATAAGGTTTATGTAATGTCTCTTACTCTTCTAAGATTCATGCAAGTGAGCTCCATGAAGCATTTTTAGTCAACTTGTTAATTTCCTGATCAAAACATTGAAAACAGACTGTCAGATTTTTAACTTTAATTCTACTTGGTTAGTTTCATGCATTAAACATCTTGCAGGGATGTTTGTTTTGGCTTGAGCCACTCTGCAGTGCCACAAGTTGAATGTCCCCTGAGCTCCCTGTGCATTTTTTAAAGATCTCAGTGTTTCGGGTAATTGGACTGGGAACTGTTTCCTGTGCACTGGTTGCAGATTAAGGAAATTAAGGGTGCAACAGTTAGAAAGGTGCATTTCTGATTTAATTTGCTCTCTGGAATGACAGAGCTATTCAATCAATTTCAGAGCATTGCTATTATTCTGGAAGACTGCCAAACAGAGGAGTATAACTAAATTTTTAGCTGGATTTGAAACAAACAAAATAGAACAGGGAAGAAATTGGCACTGTTGTAATATAAAAGAACTGAAGGTTTGCAGAACAAGCTGACTTCAATAGGTGTTGACTTTTAATTAAAAGAGGAAGTAATTATTCTAAAAATCCGTTCTTTGTAAGGCATCTGAAGATGGGGGAGAAGATAGAAGATGACATGCCTTTTTCCTTTTTCAGAAAACAGGAATATGAATAACGTTATATTATAAAGAAAACAAAAGAATTTTTATTAGTGGAGGGTAGATAAATAGGTATATAGAAGTATAAATTTAAAATTAGTTATTGCACACATGGCAGATTAAATAGTAGAAGAGATTGTTGCTAATGAGGATAAACCTATTTTCTTTGTTCCCTAATGTCCATAAATGTAGTTTGTGCATCTTCTGGAAAGGAGTTTGAATGAATATGTATTAGACATCTGGTTGCTGTCATTTGATTATTTTCCTTTTTCCTTTATATTGAAGAATAATAGTAGTGAAACTGGAGAACTGTATTAGTGGGTCACTGATTGTCCCAAAAGCAGGAATGCTGCAGCATGCCTTGCCATTGCTGCCCTGCCTTGAGCTAGGTTGAACTTTGAACAACATGCAACCAACAGAATTTTATCTAATGATTATAAAATCAGCTGTTGTCTGAAGTAAAAATCTGTCAGGTTTTCCCTAAATTCTCACTAAAATAATAGAAGGCTATTTTCCTCTAAATTAATAAATACTGAGGACACTCAAAAACCTACAGTAGGCATTTTAAGTTTTGATAGATGCATTATGACCTGGGTCAATTTGAAATATAGAGGAAGATACATTTGGTACTCTGAGAGAGTTAAATTTTATAAAGTAAGAAATGTATATAAGTACCTGGAGGGAGACTGTTAAGAGGCTGGAGCCAGGCTTTTTTTGGTGCTGCTGAGCAATAGGACAAACTGGTACACAAGAAGGAAAACTGAAATCTTTGTGCATTTTGAAATCTCCAAGATTTAAGGCTATCAAGAATCTGTATGTCAATAAAGGAGAAAAAAAGGGACAAGGGAAGAACACTCAGCCAGCCACTCCAATAAAGATACGAGGAATAAGCTTTCTGTTTATGAACAGGAAAAGAACAATTAGCAAGCTATGTCATGGCTATCAAGTAATGTGGAGTTTAAGCAAGAATTGCCAGAAGTCAAGCTCAGAGCTGAAACCTTACAAAGAAATAAAAAAAAAAACAGTTAAAGAAACAAAAACAGATGATAAAAAGTGGAGTTCCTAAGTATAGAACCAGCAGAGATAATCTAAGCAAGTCTCCAAAGTCACAGAATTCACAGAATCACAGAATCACTGGGTTGGAAGAGACCTTCAAGATCACTGAGTCCAACCCAGCACTAACCCCTCAACTAAACCATGGCACTGACTGCCACACCCAGTCCTTTTTTAAACATATCCAGAGTTGGTAACTCCACCACCTCCCCAGCCAGACCATTCCAGTACTTTATCACCCTTTCCATGAAAAACTTTTTCCTAATATCCAGCCTATATTTCCCTTGGTGCAGCTTGAGACTGTGTCTTCTTGTTCTGTCAGTGCTGCCTGGAGAAAGAGACCAACCCCACCTGGCTACAGCCACCTTTCAGGGAGTTGTGGAGAGTGATGAGGTCAGTTAATGCTCTCAATTTCATTATGAAAGCTTCAAAGATATAAAGGTGAGATGCAAAATGAAAGCAGAGGTGTTTGAAATGACCATGTTAGAACTGAAAGGAAACCCCAGGAACTGGAGAACTGGAAAACTCCAGGAACTCTATGGAAACCTGAAAGGTGCAGCAAAACAAAGGCTAATTCTGGTAACAAAAATCTCAACTAACTCAAGTTTGGGATTGGTGGATATAAAAGGAGAAAATATTAAAAGCAATAAAAAAAGGATGAAGGGATTGAGAAATCTGGGAATCTGAAGTGCAAAGCACGCATATATTTGGAATAAATTTTGAAGGAAATATTGCAAACTGAGATGTAAAGGGAAATGAGGATGAAATGTAACACTGTTCACCTAAATGCAGCATAGTTTACCTAGAGGAAATTTGATTCCACCACTGACATTCTTCCATCTCTGTATTTCTACACATTTGATCTAGTGAAAATTTGTCCAATATTGGTCCATTTGAGACAGATGCAAGCAATTAACTAAAAGCAGACAAGGAAGTGTTAAAGCAAAGGCCTCTAACATGTAACTGCTGGAACTGAAGGGGAAATATTAGACTTGAGCTATTAACAATTATTAGATTTAGTTTAATACTTTTTGCATTTAGCCTACCAAAAAAAAATGTATAACAGAAAAATATATTAACAAGACAGAAGATGTATTAAAAAAAGTAATAATTTTAATATTTTAAAGATATATTAAATGTTTTTAAGAGCAATTTAATGAAATTAAAAAGCCTCTAATTCTCAGAGTTTTGGATGTATGTAGAAAGAACAACTTTCCAGTAACCAACACTGAAGATTTTCAAAAAGCCAAAGCATGTCCCTAATTATTTATAACACTGTCCTCGGTAAGATTATGAAAGTCACTGTATTGTGCATTATTTGTGGTTGCAAGTTGGTTTTGCTCACTTCAGAGGTCCTGTACAGTCCAAAGCACCTTAGTGCAACGGCCTAACAATTTTACAGCTCTGAAAGAAAAAATATTCTATGGATTTATGCCAACTCTGACTTTAACTCTGGCTTTCCAGCACGAGGCTGCTAAGTCTGAAGGCATTTTTCTTGCATGTGCCATAGGACAACACAGCTTTTATCTATACCTGGGCTGCCTTTCACCTCTGAGTGCTGGGACTACCAGTTTGTGACACAACACGAGCTCTCCTATAGCTCACACACTTCAGTTAGAGAAATAAAAGTTGGGTTTTTTTTAAAATTTTCCAGCAGATACAGTTTTTGTGAATACAAATGATGAATAACATTGACAAATACAACATTTGATTGGACAACAGCAGGTGTAAATCAGAAGACCAAGGTCTGAAATGCAAATCAAAGCCACAGGACTGATGTGAAAAAACCCCAGAAATGAGAATAAAAATCTGCCAGAGAACAATCAAGCTTTTCAGTTAAAATTCCCTAAGCACAAGCCATGACCAGAAGTGATTAAAGTCATATGTTCTTGAAGTGATATTTTCCAAACTATTAGCATCTTAAATTTCATCTCCCGGGTAGAGTGAAAAATGAGCCAAGTCTTTAAAACATACTCCTTTAATGTGTTTAGATATGGCACAAAAGAAATTCATTTCATTCTTCATGTGATTGGCAGCATCAATAAAAGGTGTACTCTGACTTTTAAGAGATATGCTTCTTACACTTGTAAAATTGCATTTCTCAGTGTCTGCGTGCATTTTTTTTAAAGAGGCCTCTAATCTTAACAACAGTTACATCAAGTAGAAAATGTCACCTGATTAAAAAAGCTGTTTCTGGGTCTTGAGAACTGATTGTTGAAAATGCTTTGCCCCAACTCTACAGCATACTTGTACAGATAAAATTTTTTTCAATGTTTCCCCCAGGGTGTTCCTCAGGAAGCAAAGATCCTGAAGCCAAGGCTTTGATCCTGAAGCCAAGAGGTGGTGATGGTTTCCAGTGTTGACTCACTGATGTCAAATAAAGCACACACTGGCATTTCTGTCTTTCCCTCTGTGAGGGCACATAAAGTGATCTCTCCATTGTCTCTGGGCAGCAGTTTCATTCAGTTTGTCAAAACTGAACAGCTTTGAGATCTCATGTCTCATTCCAAGATCAGGAATGTTATTTAGAGGATGGTAAAGATAGAAAAAGAGAAATTTTGCATCTTTAAGACACAAGATGTGCTGGTGCATCCCTCTACAGCAATCCCTCCACAATCCCTGAGCCTGGGCTGGGATCCCAGGAGTTCCTGATGAGCCTGGACCACCTCTGGCTGTACCAGGTGCCCTTTCATGACACAAGTGGGAACAACACTGAGTGTAACAGGAACATCAACTGCCCAACCAAGGTGGGGAGCAGAGGATAATCAGTCATCCCTGATGGCCTGTTGCTATCATGAATCTATAATAAGTCATAGTTATAATTGTTGTAAATCCTATTTAATCACTTCATGATTATTAAATTAGTGAATGATTAAATCCTGCTAAATCCTTTTGCACCCTTGTGTTTTGTATTTGCAACCTTACCCTTTTTTTACCAGGTAAATAACTCTAAATTGACTCTCACATGATGTTCCTTTGTATGCTTCGTCCATGCATTAAGTAATAAAGTGAGCTTCACCACTAAACTCTGTTAAAGTTGCACTTTCAGAAATTCATATTAAAACCTGCTTTTTGCCAATATATTTGGTGGTGACTCTTTAAGTGGCTGAAACCACTCATTAATGGCACAAGGCCATAAAAACACACTAAAATTAGTTCCAATGTGCAGTGAGCCTTAAAATCTGAATTGCCCCACTGTATGGTGTTTCTTCCATCTAAATGAAGAAGAAAGGGACCTGTTCATTATTGTTCTGTTTGTGGTGTAATTTTTAGTGTGTCATACAGATATTTTCAAAATTACTAGATGTTATTTTGTGTCTGCTTGTGCTATGAGTATATATTCTTGTGAAATACGAGTGGGAGATAGTGAGGGAATGTCACTTGAGGAAAAAAAAATGGAGAAAAAGCATTGCTGTCAAGTATTAAAAAATTGTGTAGGAGCTCAAGATCATCACTGCATGAAATTCAACATACCTAAACTCTGCTAGACACCACAGTGGTTAAGAATAGAAAGCAACAGTTATCTAAGCACTAAAAGGTGTCTTCAAGGCCACAATTTGAAAAACAGAAGAGACACAGTGCTATTTTCTTCCTTCTTTCAGAGCTTTGAGAAGACTTTCAGTGATGCTATTCAGGTCAAGAAAGCAAGGTGCTGCAGGGAAACAGGCAGGAGCAAGTCCTCCTCCAGCCTGTGCTTCCTCTAGTCTGTGAAGTTCTGAGCACCCTGTTCCTTTCACAATGAAAAGATTTTTTTTCTTGGAATCTGCTGCAATACATAGCAGAGGAAAAACTAGCAAAGATGGAAGAAAGGAAAAACCACCAACATCAAAACTGAAATGAAGACAATTCACATTTGGTCTAGCATGTGTGTGGTAAGAAAGTATTTTTATATTTGCAGGTATGAATCTGAAGAAGATGTAACTGCCCTTTCATGCACTTCTAATCAGGAATATATTGGTGACTTCAGGAACCAAAAGGCCTAATTGTGAATCACCCTTTTAAACAGAGATTCTCAGTAGCTCAGTGTGGCAGCACATGTGTAGTACAAGAGGATTTTATGCATGTTCTCCTGCCTAAGCAAGAAAAAATCTTATTAAAATGTTCATCTTCTTCATCTTCTTGCATTTTTTTCTTATTTTTAAAGCCAAATAAGAATAAAACTCCAAATGTCCCATTTTCAGTGTTGCAATTGAACCAATAAAGCTGCAAAAGTTCCACTGTCAGAATCTCTGAAAACCAGGGCTGCTTCAGAAATGGAAATGAAGGATATTTACTTGGATTTCAGGTTTCTGTCATACAAATTCCTTATTCCTTGTGCCTGCTTTGAAAGGTCTCCTAATGAATGTGGAAAACAGAGGGCAGAGTTATGCCACAGGGCTGTTCCCATGCAAATAGCAACTGTGGGATTCCTCTCTAAATGAGCACAAACTTAACTCATTATCAGAGTCCTCAAAATTCCTATCAGGAGTATGCACAAGAGAATCTGCTTAAGGAAACAAAATTACAAATGAGGCCTATACCATTACATTTTTCATGCCTTTGAAAAGATACTACAAACACTACTATACAGAGTAATTTGGATGCATTTTTTACTATGCCTGGCATTCTCGGAGTCTGTAAAATCTCTTTTTCATGAGCAACTATAGACATGGATTTCACAGAAAACAAATTTAAAAGAAATAGATAGAAATCTCTGCTGTTTCAGAACACAAAAGTATTTTGGAGATATTTGGAAGTAATGGAGATAATAGAACAGTCTTGGAAAGCCTAATACTTAGCCATCACTCCTAATAAAAAAACAAATACTACCTGATCTAGTAAATTTACATTGCAGCAATTATGGAAATGGGGCAGGCTTGTTTTCATTCAATATTTCAAAATGTTTTCTTAGTCATGTTTATTCAAAATCTTTATGCTTCTTTCCTCTAGCTGGGAAAAGCAGAGGACAGAGAGGTGTTAAAGAAAAACGCCATTTGTCTCTGACTTGTCATAAAGACAAAATTTTGACCATTTGTTCTTTACTTCAAATATTTAAGCATGAAATTCTTTCCTGTCTATTCTTTGTTCTATTCAAACTTTTATCATACAGGGACCCTTAAACTTTGCTGAAAGGCTTGATTGGCAATGGACCAGGTCCCCAGGTCTGCAGCTAAATTAAATAAAATAAAGCAGATGGTCTCTGCTCTAATACAGAAAGACTGTGTGACTCAGATTTCTAATACATCAAGTTCCTGACTGAAGTTCTTCTAGGAGTTACATAAACACATGCTTAAATTTCTGCCTGGAGTTCAATCACGTTATTCCCTTTGCCTTTAGTAGAATTAAATCACATGTTCATTGCTTGTGATTGAGCACTTTCCTGCCTTTTGCTGCTTTCTTGTACCAGTGCCAAAGGGCTGCACCCACAATCATCAGGTGCATGACCACTCCAATGAACATCAGCACCTGAGACCTGCAGAGCACGAGCTGCAGCTAAATTCACCTGTGCCAGGAGTGGGGCCTGTCCTTTGCACCCCTGTGGTCTGAAATCAGAGAGCCCTTACTAGTGTGCACCACAAGTCCTTCTCTGCCCTAGTTTTTTCTTGAATAACACCTAGGTGTGCAGAGAGATACCTGGACAGAGCCCAGGCAGAAAGGGACCTGGGGGTGCTGGTGGACAGCCGGCTGAACATGAGCCAGCAGAGTGCCCTGGTAGCCAAGGAGGCCAATGGCTCCTGGCCTGTATCAGGAACAGTGTGGCCAGCAGCAGCAGGGAGGTCATCCTGCCCCTGTACTGGCACTGGTGAGGCCACACCTCGAGTGCTGTGTCCAGTTCTGGGCCCTCAGTTTGGGAAGGACCTTGAGATGCTCGAGTGCGTCCAGAGGAGGCAGCGAGGCTGGGGAGGGGCTGGGAACACAAACCTGTGAGGAACAGCTGAGGGAGCTGGGGCTGTTTGCCTGGAGAAAAGGAGACTCAGGGGTGACCTCATCACTCTCTACAACGGCCTGAAGGGTAGTTGTAGTGAGATGGGGTTGGTCTTTTTCTCCAAGCAGCACTGACAGAACAAGTGGTCACAGTCTCAAGCTGTGTCTAGCGAAATATAGGTTAGACATTTTAAACAAAAAGTTTTTCACTGGAAGAGTGATAAAGTACTGGAATGGTCTGCCCAGGGAGGTGGTGGAGTCACCATCCCTGGATGTGTTTAAAAAAAGGACTGGATGTGGCACTTGGTGCCATGGTTTAGTTGAGGTGTCAGGGGAACAGGTTGGACTCAATGATCTTGAAGGTCTCTTCCAACCTTGTGATTCTGTGAAAATCATCCTGAAATGGAGCCACACAGAAACAAGGTGCACACGAGCCAGTAAAGTTTACCTGGCACCCCCTGAGCTGTACCAGTAGCGTGGTTGCATTTGCATTCTTCTTACGTTTTCAGGTTTTTCCCTGTTCACTTTTCTGACCTCTACTTCATCTTCATTTTCCACCAATATTAGCCTGTATTCACATGGCTGCAACATTTTTGCACACTGCATACACATAATCAATAGACAAAAATCCCAGAAATGCTTCAAAACAGAAAACTTTTGAAAATAATATGTTTAATTCAATTAACTGAAAAAAGAGTCCTTGAATAGCTGTTCCAAAGAGATATATTTTTGAAGACCAACACAAAGCTTACAAAAATTGATTCTCCAAAGGTCACTTTCATCTTATTTTCCCAGTAGTTGCAGAAAACAGAACACTCTACATCTCTAAAATAATTACAGAGAAAAATAAAAGTATTCCTATGTTCTTGATGCTTCACATACTGAGACTAAAATTGTCTTTAGAGACACACATAATTGCAATTCATAAAAAAAAACACTTAAATGAGCACTAGCTAATTCTTTGAAAGAGTTCTCAACCTCTCTGTGCTACTTTAAAACTTGGTTTGGGTGTTTTAGAGAACTGAACTCACTCTATTGGTTTTCTGGCTAACTTATAACTAAATTTTGAAAGCTACTTCTGCAATTTCCAGATGCATAAATCCTTGTGGTTTTTTGGTTTTTTGCCTTTTGGTTTGCTTGTATCAAAGACCAGCTTTTAAAAAGGTTATTTATTTGTGTTTATAACACGAGTTTCCAGAGTGCTCCATGTACTTTCACTAAATTTATGATCTATAATCACAAACTGAATCACTGTCCTCACCCTTGTTCATGCAGGGATGCATTTGTGGATGATAAATGCAGAGAGGGATGAGGGATAAAAAGAGCTCTGGCTCTTCAGGCAGAGCTTCCCAGACAAACTGCTCCCCATGGGAGTGTCCCATGCAGGGCATTGCCAGCCCTGGCATTCTGCAGGGAGCTCTGTCCCCGCCTGAGCTCACGTGCCTCCTGCACAGTCTCCATGTTCGCCCAAGGAAAGTTAAACAAAGCTTTCTAGAGATTCAGGGCAAGGTCTGGGACTGGGTGTTGTGGCCTTCCCCGAGTTTCTGACAGTGAAAACTGGGTGCTTCCAGCAACCCCTCTCACACTGGCTCCAGGTAGTCCACTGGATATAGAAACAAGATGGTGAGGAAAAAGTCTGTGGCACTGAGTCCCCAGTCTGCCAGAATCCTTACATGACCTTGGGTAAGTCACTTAAATATTTATGCAAAACTTTATGTTCCTATCTGTGCAATGCAATAGTTCCTTGCTTCTCATATGGGTAAATATTAAGAATTTCATTGCACTCAGTGATAATGGAAGCCATTAAGTACCTAAATCAGCAACTCTACATTGATCTATGATCCATCTATCAAAAAGAATAGCTTACAAACATAATCAGCAAAATATCTTTTGCCCTATTTTGGGAATACTTTTACAATTATAAAGCTGAAACTAATAGAAGTTACTTATGTTTCCAAGGTAGATTTGTACTTAACTCTTCTCACATATAGACTAGCTATTCCCAGAAATGTCACTGGCTTTATTCCTTTCAAAATAAAGTGTTATTGATACTAGTGTAATTGTTTATAGTATTCACACAGCAATCCAACCCATGTCATGACTCACATGGAACTTATTTAGAGCATTCACATATCTTCACATGTCTTCCTGTTGTCTCTTTTTATTCACTCTATTGTCTAAATTATGCAAGTTTTTTAAGTGCTGTGATGTGATTTTTTTTTTCCTGCCTTGAATAATTGGTTGCTCCTTTCTGATGATTTGCTTGCTGAGCTGAAGTGGCCAGAGCTGGACACAATCGATGAATATGTTATTACTATTCCTTTCTGCAGGAACAAAAACATCTTACTATGTAACTTGTTTTCTGATGGCTTCAGACCTACATAAGCACAAAGCCTAAATTCAGTTTTTGAGGTTGCTACACAAGCAAAAAGTCACATTAAAGTCACATTAAAAATTACACTCCTGATAAGCCTTTTTAAACATATTCTAATTTAAGGAAACACAAATTGTACCTTGTAACACTTGTCCTTAGAAAATGCTTCTCAAACAGATGAAAGAATGAAATGTAAATAAATTGTGTCTGAATACTTAATATGTCATTAACATATTTCACTGTGGTTTAACGTCTCCAACTATTCACAGGGCCTTTGAGATAGTTCCCTCCTACGTCTTTGTCACCACAAAATAATTCTTGCACATGGTGCACATTAAGCTTCTGAAAGCCCAAAGGACAAAGGAACAAAACAGTTTCTGTTTCTCCTTATTCTGTTTTTCTCCAAGGACAATGGCATAAATTAGCACAGCCACACAAGCGTCCACAATCACCAAAGCAATACAAATTGCTCAATTGCCCTTCCTGGGCTGGCTCACCAGAGCTGCGCCCCAGCAGGTGCTCTGTGACAGGATTTATAACAGGATAGCTGCAGCAAGGACAGTGAGACAAGTTTAGTTAATTAACTAAGTATAGCACCAATTCCAGTGAGCACTGCCTCAAATTTCCCTGTCAGGGAATTCTTCAGATCTTGGAGTATCAACTTTCTCTACTTGCTACTAGGTTTTCTTTTCTTAGTACATCAGAGCTCTGCACACCATCTGCAGCCCCACTGGAAAGCAATTTTTCAGCCCTGGTTTGCAGTGCAAATCAGCACTACCCAGGTCATCCTTTCTCAGTTTGGTCTTGTGCTGCTTCCACATTCATCCTCTAATTATGGTCACTCCCACAGTCTTCTCATGGGAATCTTTAAAATTAGAGGGTTTTGGGAAAGTTGCAAAAGGTAGGCTTCAGAAATAGTAGAACTGTAATTAGAGCTAAGTGGTATCCCTAAGATTTGTTAGTAGAAAAGTCATATAAGAGGTAGAAAGTAAGGACAAATAAAACAATGGTCTGTGTATTAATTCTTGATTAGAATAAATTTCTAAGCTGTAGAAAAGTATATCTGGTAAGATATTAGGAAGTTCTAAGTTTAATAATAGAGCTCTGTGTATTGTATTTTAAGGCTTATAAGTAGGTACTGTATTCTAAATAAGTAAGCATTGTTTTAGCACAGTCTTCTCTATCTGATTGTGAATTTCAGCAGTGCTGAGTGTAAGTCTTGCTTATGATTTTCAGAGACTTCAGAATTCTATAGAGGTACTTTACTTTTTTTCCCTTTTTGGCTTTCAACCTAAAATTTAGGTTTTCCCAGGATTTTACAGGAATTAATTTATTAGCAGTTGAGACAATATTTCATGTTTCTGTCAGGACATAAACTTCTGCCTCATGGTTAGGGCCATTTTCACCTGTACAAGAAGACACGACATAGTCTGAAAGCATATATTCAACCCTTTCATTGCAAGGACAGTTGCCTTCTTGCCAGACAGAGTGAAGCTCAGTCAGAAAAGGGCATTTCCACCTAAATTATTTATATCTCTTATAAAAGAATTTTATTGAATAGAATTTTATAGAAATGTAAAGATTGCTTTCAGAAACCACTTAAGTTAGAAAATCATTATGTGTTTGAACAGTCTGGCTTTGCTGCAATGTACTTGGAGGCAGAGGGGCAGACCCTGACTGACTTTTATTGGTTTCCAACCAAGCCTTTGCTATATTACTATGGCATTTGCTATGTTATCATGTGAAATGAATTTGCTTAAAATACAGAAGTCAACTAAGGTATCCACAATTTTGAAATTTTAAAAGCCAGCCTAGTCATTAGAGTTTGCATGTGAGAGTGTATATGTAAGGTCAGTGCTGTACATTGACAGCAGCTACCAGAAAGAAACAAGTTCTGAAACCATCTAAGAACTTTTCTAGATTCGTGGTCTAACCCTATAGAGTTTTTCCAAAAGAAGAAAAACTCACATGATTTGGAATATTGTCACAAGATCTCTTGGGAAACCAAGATGGTGTAGACTTCATTATATGTTTTTGTGGTGAAACAGGCTAGGAACATTCACATAAACTGCCAGGTTATTATTCCAGCAAAGACCATAATTTCTTAAACTATTAGAATGTTTCTGGGGCAATATTGTGACCTGGCTTATTTTCTTAGAGGAGAATATGACTCCCTTCCACATCAGTCAGAAGTTTCCCAGAGTAAGTAAATATACCTGTACGTGTACATACAAAGATTAAAATCAAGATGTTCTGCAAAATCCATAGGAGTTTCAAACACCTTGGTGCAATAGAAAGGTGGAAAAAATTGTCTAAGAAGTTCTGAAAGATCAACCCTTTATTGTCTGCTTCTAAAACTAAAATATTTTCAGCATTATCATGACATATGAGAATGGAGTACACTTTAGTATGAATCAATATAATTTTTCATTGTCACATGCAATGGGCCATATTATTTACATTCACTCAACTAACAAGACCAGTCTGCAACAATATAATTTTCCAGTTCGGTAATTTTCTTTTTTAACAACTCTTAACATTAATAAAGCTATACCCACAAAAGCATTAGATGCATTGGACATAAAATAAACTACATTTTAACAACCTCAGCAGACGTTGCCAAGTCCTGAAGTCAGCCAGGACCATGTGCTGCACAGTCTCAGTGCAGAAAATAGCATTAGAGGGAGCAAGAAATATTTTGTCATTAATGCTGAGATTATTTACTTGAGGTGCTTTTATGGAACTGTTCTTCAGCTGTCTTCATGTCCCTAAGCTCCTTGGGTGAGCCACAGGCTCAGTCACACTTTCACTGCTATCACTAGAGCTCTTCCAGTGGGTCTGCAGCTGCTTCTTACTGCCATATATGCATTTAATTTGTGTCATATGGGGTCAACAAATGTCCATGCTATGGATAACTGCAACAATTTCTATCCCAAAACTCTTAAGCAATGTTCTTCTTTCTAGGCTGTGACAGCAAGGCAAGCCTTCCTGCAACACAGCCCAGCTCCCAGGCAGGCTGTTTCCTTCGGCAAGAGGAAATCCCAGTGTAATTTCAGCTGGCTGTGTTACCTCACTGGGGTTCCAGCAGGCACACAAAGAGGAATTTCCCAAATACTGTGATAAAAGCCACGAGCAAACAGACAGTCAGGCAGACAGAAGGTGGTGAGCTTCCAGGCTGAGGTACAATGGGCCACAGGTACCTTTTCACATGGACATGTCCACAGGGTGAAGCACACTCCTCTGCTGCTCCCGACGTGCCAGGGATGCTGTCAGCCCTGATGAAGATTCCCACTACAATGTTCTTTCACTCACACAGTGTTCATAGTTTGGTTTTGGTGCTGTCCCATGAGATGCTCAGAGTCACACAGAAATTTGCTCTATGCTGTGGCTGAACCCCAGCTATGCCAGCCACTGCCTCTTGTGAGGCACCCTTACCCCACACAAAGATAAGAGGTAACTACTTAAGTCCTTTGTGCTACTGATTTCTCATCCTTTGAAATGAAATAATAGCAAAACAAACAAACAAATAAACAAACATGGTAAAAGGGACTTCTCCTTGCAAGAATGTGGGATTGCAGGAGTTTATCCCATGTACAATGGGGTCAATAGGATGAATGAGTTGAGGCTTTTTGGATTTGATTTATGAACAAAATAGAGCAGTCTGTGGAATTGACAGAGATTATATTTCTATCTAGTTTGGCTAATATATGCACATATTTTTATAATTAAAGATGTTAAAATAATTTTCATACAGAAATTTACATCAGTTCTGACCCACAGTATCAACTTGGACAAAAGAAGACAGAGAATGCATTTTCCTTAAAATATGTTTAACTTGAATCTGTCTGTATTTCTAAGAAAAAAAGAGTAATTTCAGTTTCCTGACAGTAGAATTCAATCTTTTATAAGAAGCTGAATGCTTAAGTGCAAATTACAGTAAATGAAAACTCTTTAAAAATAATAGCCTTTTTTTTTTTAAGTCAAAGACAGGAATAACAAATGTCAGCATTGAAAGAAGAGAAACTAGGAAAAAAACATAGAAAACTACCTTTTAAGAAACAAATTCTTGAATAAAAAACATAAAACCATTTGCTAACAACCAACTCCCCCTGCCCAATTTCAGCCTTACTTTTTTTGAAGAGTAAGTGAGGAAAAGAACAAAACCAGAGAAGCTGCGTTTAGGAATCTGGGAGTTCATTAATTTTCACGGCATGGCTGACAGTCCCCCAGTAAGAGAGGAAAGCAGTTAACTCCTCTCTGCAGGTGAGCTGAAACTCTAATTCTTTAGCCATGTGAGCTAGCAGTGCTAGACAATATCCAGTGAAACTCCTTTGTCTCAGTCTACCTGATTTAGCTGCGAGATATTTTAGCTGGCTTTGTACTTCCATGACAAGTTTGTATTTCAATAAAGCCTTATGAATGGAGGCTCAGCCAAGATTCTCCAGTCTCTTTTATGCATTCTTGTGCTCATCAGCATTTTCTCTGCTGAACAATAAAACAGCAGAACAACAAAGTCCCAATTTTCTGGTTTATTGCCATGTCATTATATTTGTCACACTAAAGACCACTTTAAAGGGTGGGCATTTTAATTCTTTTGAAGCACGTTTAAAGTAATTGATCAAAATGTTACATGAATTTCAGGTTCCCTTAAAACACAGCAGAGGATTTTTTCTTCCTCAGTCCCAGAGACTTTATTTATTCTCCTGCATCACTTCAGCAGCCCCTCAGCACACATATGCACTGAATGAAGCAGACAACCCATAAAACAGCTGTTAATCACCTCCAATGGCCCAGCTGCCAGAGAGTTTGTTAATTCAGGGCACACTATTCCAAATGCAGTTGTGGCTTCAGGAGCTGGCCAGCACCATGACAATGCCATATTTCTAAATTACTTTCTCTTTGCTTTATAGAAGTCCATTCCTGATATAACTCCTCAGAGCCTTAGAAAGTCCTGTCAAGGGCTAAAGGTTAGTTTTAAATAAACTGACAACACATCTACTTACCTTGGTCCAGATGCAGTTTATTTTACTTCTTACTACACAGAAATCAGGTTATGTCCTGTGAGGTGTTTGTCAGTGCAAATGGGAGCTGCAGTAAGGTCAGACCTGGTATTTCCTGAAAACTACTGGGACATAAAACAATCCTGACCAGTCAAGCCAGAGATGTGTGACATTAAAGACTGCTGGGACTGAATTCGCTCCTTTCTACAACTTGAAAATTCCTTTCTTTCAAATGTTCAGTCCTGCCACATTCTGCTTGGTGACAGAAGCAGAAAAATCTATGCACAAAGAGAGAAGTCACGGTCTGTGCTGAACCTCATTTATTGTAAATAAAAAAGAATTTGATCTTTCTGTCTGGCTCAGGAGAGGGAGAAATGTAATGTTCACATCCTACACTTTGGGCTTGATCTTTCTCTTCTGCCTGGGCAATAAACTTTTAGCTAAGCTCTGCACAGGGAGCCAGTCAGGACAATGATTTTAGCATGTTTCTATATCTATTTTACAGTAATGGAGCTTTTAAACTCAGCAGCATGATGTGTTTTGACCTGCTGGCAAAATGCATTTTTTAATAGACATGTTCTCCATTTGTTTAGAGTATTTTCTATGGAATGCAACCAGTTTTGACCATGTGGCTCAGACAGTTTATTGGAGTCAGCAAAGGACCTCTGTTCTAAGATACTGTAATGCTTCTTTTCTGTGTTTGTGTGTGTGTGCACATATAATCATAATTATACATTTTTTTTCTCAATGTTCAGTGAAGGAAAGTTGTGGTAGAGAACAGGAATTCCTCTACTTGTAACAATACATGGCTTTTACTATAGTGTTTTGGAAATCAGGTTGTGTGTGAATTGACTGAAGAGTAATTTTTTACCCTACATCTACAGAAATCATTCCCTCTCAGTTGCAAAATAGATTTTTCAACACTGTGCTTTGACACCTTGCTCAGAATTTCTATTCACTACAGTGACAGCTCAAATACTGTGTTCATTGGGAGGTGGAGATACACCATTCTCAGAGACTGACATCTAGAAAGAAGTAGCAGTGATTATGTATGCTTATAGGATTTTTTCCTAACTCACTCAACTACCTATTGTATTCTTTAATGATCAACAAGCTATTGAGTATTTTATTTTCTTTTTCTTGTCACTCACATTTAGCAATCCTAAATGCCTACAATTGAACAATTGCAAAGAAAACTCCTCCTGGTCTTGACAGTTCTGGGTCTCTTGGGACTTCCTTTTCTTACATGGGTTTGTTTCAAACAAATACAATGTTTTTTTCTGGTGAAGGATGTGGAAGTATTCATTGCCCAGAGAAGCAGAGAGGTTTTCCTTTCAAGCAGCCAACTACATGTGGGAGCAAAGAACTCTGCAGTCTTTTCATGAGAGGTGCCTCTTAGGGAAAACACAGTGGTATTGACTTGTCCTTTCCCTTCATAGAATTCATCTCTTCCTGAAACCCACGTCACACTGGATGTGGCAATTCTGTGTAAAGTTGGGGTCCACTGCTGAAGAACAGGAAAAAATACTAAGAGAGGGAAATGTGCATGGTCTGCTACATGTCCTATACCTGCAGCAGGTCAGCCTAGTGGTTGAAATATTTATATTAACTTTGGAGAACAAATAAAACGGACAACTCATTAGGCAGTAAAGAAATTTAAGACTAAACAGAAGCTCTGCTCTGTAACTTCCTGTCTCCTTTTTCCTTCCAAGACAATCACATTATGTATTGTTTTTATAAAAGAACTGTCAATCACTCTAAATAAAGTTTATTCACCATTAGCACTGAGAAAGTAAAAGGTTCTTTACCCTCAGATGACAGAACACATTCCCAGCCTGAGTTCATTGCCAGTTATGGGCCATTGCTCTTTGTACAGCACTTCTCTCCAGCTGAACTACATCTTCTTACTTCTGGTGATCCTCAAAACTCCCCTTTGAATTGTTCTGACTTGCAAAATGAACTCAAATTATTTTTCTCTAATCCCATGAGACAAGAATTCAGTTATTGTGGTCATAGTTGTAGCCTTTCTCTGAACCTGTTTCTGCTGAGATTTATATACAATTTAAAAAAATCAAACTGAATTTTCAGAAGGTTATAGACCAGGACTTACCATTCTTGCCTCTGTTTCCCTACCTGAAACAAAAACATCCCTCCTTTGGTTGCATTAGTCATTTCTATTGTACAGAAAATCCTCATGTCCATCATGTTCCTGGATGAACTATTTTTAGTTCCGGAAGATGAGTTCTCAGAAAAAATTTTGCTCCCAATAAGAAATTTTGCTACTTTTATCCATGTATTTATCCTTGCATTTTGTGCTTCTGGCTCTGAAGCACTTCCATGAGCTGGTCAGGGGTGGGATGAGTGCTGCTCCCAGGAGCCCACAGAGCTTCACTGCAGGAGGGAGGACGAGGTGGTTGTGGTTGATGGTGGCAGATGCTCTGTCTGCACAGACATGGACAGAGCCTGGGGGTTACTGCTGCCTCTGTAAAGGAAAAATTGTTCAGACTAATGGCAAAGAATATCCTCAAGGTTTTGCTCCCCTATGAAGCTCCTGTAAACCTCTCTTTTTGAGAGAGGACTGGTGCTCTTCCCACACACCTGTCAGCCGCCCCAGTGCATGGCAAAAGTTACAGGGGCACAAATAAATAAACACAGACACTTATTTCCAGCTTGATACTTGACTTTTCATTAGTCTAACTGCACTGGAAAGTGAATTGAAATTGTCTGAGGCCTAGAACAGAATGGGAAGCTGTGCTTTATCTTGTGGCAGATATGCTATCAAGAAAGACACCACTGGCTAGACATGCTGCTTGAATTTAAGAGAAAATAGCCTTTTAGCATAATTCAGTACCAAACAGAATAATTGGTTCTTTGAAACAGAAATTAGTTCTTCATTCACAGTTCCTGGAAGGAAGCTCAAATTGGAAAAGTTGTCTAGAATAGATGAGTTTGGAGATAGCATTTTGTACAATGGAATTGACCCATTTAATTAAAAACTTGGTTGTCAGTTGCTGTTTTCTTTCAAACTAAGGTAACTCTGAGATTGATGTGACACATATCACTAAAGATAGAGCAGTGCAAATAATGGGTTCAGTTCCAGCTGCAAAATGAAGAAAGGTCTTTTGAAATGCATAGAAAGCGGGGTTTGTTTGTTTGTTATTTTTATTTTTTTTATTTCTTTTTTCTTTTTTTTCAGGTAGAATGGGATTCAAATCCTTGAGTTGTAGGGCACAACACAAGATGAAAACTCTACCAGAACTGTTTATTAGTAATTCTGCTCAAAGTCAGTGAGCTCCCCAGAAGGGGTTAGAGGAGCACCAGAAATATTAAACAGGTGAAGATCCTTGTGTGTGTGATGCTGTCACTCTGCTTGTGGCTTCTCTGACTGAGTTCTGTTAGAGAGATTTCTCTTTACAGGCTCAGTGGTCACACGAAGCACAGGTGACCTCTGGGGTCACAGCAGAGCTGACACATCCTGTGTCTCCCACACATTCTGCTTTTTACCTCTGCCACTCCCCTGCAGCCTGCACTGACAGACCCCAGAGCTGCAGTCTTATTTGGCTTTTCCTTCAGTTTGACACAGCTTTATCCAGAATAACTGGTGGCCAACTTGTGGATTTATGTCTCCTTAGGCTTCTTTCTCTGGGCAAGTAATACCCTTAAATTCTTTTGAAAAGTCACTAAATATAGAGGATTTTCTTCTTAGTTTCTGCAGATTATCAACCTGAACTCTGAAAACTGTGCTTAGTTCCACACCCTTTGTTTACAGGTTTCAACCCTCATTCTTAACTCTTTATCCTCTTCTGCTGATTAGTATAAGCAGATTTGGAAAAAAAAAAACCCTCATCTTTATCTGAAAAACTAAAATAATTAAAGTAAAATATATTTTTAAATTTTTAAAATATTTATTCAAAAGCAAAATAATAAGTAATAAAATTATTAAAGCTTGTATTTTTACAGCCAGAGAAAAAGAGTATGGAATTCCTTAAGGACTTTTTTTTTGTGCAATTAAATCTATAGCTCTTCCTATACATCACATAAAAACTCACATAACGGAAAACATTGTAATTCAATTTGCTCTCTCTAACTTAATTAGCCACTTCATTTCTTAGAGCCATATAAAAACACTAATTTTTTTCTCTTGTTAAAACTCATTGTGAGTTTCTAAACAAAATTTATATGACCGTGATACCGTATGTATCTCAGTTACATCATGCCTGAATTCTGGAAACTAGACTATCCTCACAGAGGATTGAAAGCAAGGATTTGTTTTACATAATTTTAAAATGCTTTGTTAACTGCTTGGGTGCAGCCAAATGAAGCTGCTAAATCCTCACAAGAAGCATTCAATCCTGGAATACCATCAACATCCAAAAGAAAGCTGATGAGTTTGACTTCCTCCACAGAACTGCAGTATTAGAGCAGGCACTGCAGGCTTGAGCAGGAAAGATCAAGCAGTTTTTGGGCTGGCTCTTCTCCATGTTTTCACTGGGGTGACTCCTCCACTGGAATACCTCAGATGACTCACCCTCAGTGTGGGGCTTCCATCCTCTATCCCTTGCTGAAATCACCTGGCACAGCCCGGAGCCTTGGCTGGGTGAGTTTCAGCATCCTGGAGCTTTAGTCAGCAGCAGCCAGGGAGGAGCCCAGCACTGTGGGACACTGTGGAGCTCCAGCTCCCTGGGTCTTGGCCCACTGAAATGTTGTTGTGTGTTCATGACCAGTTCACTGCTTGGTAGTATTGTTTCCATAAGGTTTCTGTCCTTCCTGTGCTTGTTTAGAAAGAGAGTTTGCTGTATGATGCCATGAAGTAAAGGTGGGGGAGAGAGAGAGTATCCTGAAGTGCAGGAAAGGATTCTTCACTGTCAGCAAAGCTTTCACCCAGGGAAACTGCTATGGAAAGGAAGATACTCTAGAATGAATACTATGCTGAGTGCCTTAAACTAAAATTGGGTGGAGTCATTATCTGCTAAACATTACATCTAGATTTTATGTAAAACCACAAAGATCAAATTCCTGTTTCAGACTACAATTCATTAAAACTAAAGCATGTGGCAACGGAAACCATTACTTGAATTCTTGGAAAATAATACTTGAGTGAAGCATTTCTTCTTTCTGTTCAGACTGCATTTGAGAAACACATTGTTCTCTGTGCTGAAGCAGTAGCTTCTGACACAATCTAACCACAACGTTACAGTCGTTGTTGTTGTTGTCATTGTTGTTACAGAAGGTACTAAAACCAAGACAAAAAGCTCCATGCATTCTTCTCACTCTCAGATCCAAAAATATACTTTGAACATTTGGAAAGAGAAAGTAGTTAACTGCACAGAGATAGATAACTCAGATTTTCGGGCTGTTCATTTTTTGACATATTTTACATTTTATTCTTCTGGTATTCAATGTTCTACTGTGACCAGCACCGAGGTGAAAAGGGGTTAGCTGGTTAGAAGATTACATTTATACTGTTTGTTCCAGGTGGCCTTCAAATTACTCTTGGGATCAGGTTTGACTGTCATCTTTATCCCCAGACTGCAAGTATATATTTCAAAGTCACTAAATAACAACATGCATCCACAAACTCCACATGGTATACTATTTGCTAGGCAACCATATTCATGGCAGACATTGTTTCAATTGTTTCATTTCAAATTAGTTGAGTGTCTTACATCTTCAGAACAAAGACACATTAGTAATTAATCCTCAAACAAAGGGAAAAAAAAGTAAAAAGTTGATTCCTTGTCACAGAAATGGAGAGCTAAGGTACAATATCTAGTGGTAAATAATTAAATAATGTCTATAGGCAGAAAGGTAGAAGATTTCTATATAAGCTGCATTTAAACAGTGGATAGTGAGTATTAAAAGGTGGACCAGTGTGGTATCCAAGAGGATGGACTGTCTGTGCAGAACTTATGTTTCTAAGTAGATTGCTATTAGTATTTAGAGGTCTCAAAAGAATCCTGCAAATTGACAAGGACACACTTTCAAGAAGATAAAAGCCAGTAAAAGAATAGGAGTTCAGAATTCCCTAATCCCAAGATGCTTGTGATACTGCTTGCATTCCTAATTGTTTGTTCACAATCATGTATTGTATTTGCATAGCAAGAGCAAAAACATTTAGTATTTGAAACACAAATTTCAGGCATATGTCAACACATCACACTAGAACTGCCTTGGCAATGCTGTCTGGTGAGACTTTGGTTTGACTTTAATGTCAAGAGGAGTAATTCAATTTGCAGTCAGAAAGACCTGGAACTCTATTCTGCTTGCTGGCCTGCAGCCAGGTCACACTGGGTTGTGATCTCATAAACTTAAAAGAGTCAGCATGGATCAGAACTTGAGGAAATGAGCATTCAGTGATTTAGAAGTGATGCTTCTCATCTCAGATCAGCAATGCCCCAAGATGTCATCGAGGGCTCAGTTCCCCAACAAAGCCATCATTCAAACCGAACATAAACCTGATGCTTTGACAGCTTGTGTTTATTAAAGATCCAGGCTACTTTTCAGTGTCCTGAGCTTCGCTCCTCCTCAGCTCTCCAAGCTGACCTGGTGCATGTTCCTGGTGCACTGACCTGTGATCTCTGAAACTGTGCTGTCCCATCCCATCCCATCCCATCCCCGATGTGTTTTCTGCACGACTTTTACTGATGTACAAAATGTATCACACAGGGTGTGCAGCCATCTCTGCTTCTTTATGGCTGGACAAAGGACTTTTTTTTCTTTTTAATGTCAGATTTTGAGTGAACAATGTCATTTAAACAAAGAGTAGAATTTTTTAGCAAATTGCTTGGCACAGCATTGCAGGCCAGAGTTCCAAGATATACTGGTCAGCAGAAACATTTATCTAATGAGGCCTTTGAGCACCACCACTAGAGAACCAAAGGACTGCTTTTACCAAGCTATAGACTGGCAATTACTGAGATTTGTGAATCTCAGGCTGGATGTTGTACCAGCTTCAGCAGGGCTGCTGTGACAATTTAAGCTGGGTCTTCGAGAAGAGGGAAAGAATAAACCTCATAAATCCATGTCTATTCCATGTACAATGAATACTGAGCCTTTAAAAGCTACAAGTGAGAGACTGCTTCGCTTGGGGTAATTCTTTACCTGTACAATCAGTTTGTTTCATCAATCACTAAATGTTAATGTCACTATTTACTTTTGATGTGAAGTTGTAAACATCAGAACACAGATAATCAAGTTTATGTTGCACCTGGCCTGAGATGCCAAGGGAGAAAGAGGACAGTGACAAAGGATTTATATCAGTTTCCCTGATGCCAGGTTCTCCAAGGCTAGCAGAACAATTTGCAAGCAATCTGGCCCAGAAGGGTCAGCATGGTCAGAAGCAGCACCAAAGTATTGATTTCTGTTCTCTTTGGCCTTTCTTACAGCTGAGCTGGATGTCTTGCTCCTACTGAAAGATGAACTTCCTGAACAAGGATGGTTGCAGCACCAGTGATCTCACTCCTTGAGTAGTTCTGTGACATAATTGAAGCAGAGCTTGAACTAAGTTAAGAAATAGAATAAGGGCATCCTAATCTGTATATCTCTTGATATTTTGATTTTCATTAGTTCAGATGATCGATATTACAGAGATGCAGCTCAGAGTTCATATTGCATATGTTCTGGTGCCTTGGACCCACATGAATAAGAAAGGATATTTTTAACTCCTAAATCCAGCATTATAATTCAAGCCACATATTCTATCTTATGATTTTATGAAATAGAATTATTGCCTGCAGATGTTAATTTCCAAAGAGAACAGTTCTCTGTTCAGAACAGGTTATTATAGATAGTCGTGCCTCTAAACTATACTCACTGTCACTCAAGAAGAGAAAAAGCCTCAAACCAATGGGAAATATGACAAGGGAAAATGCTAGGAAAGCAGTTTAATTTTGAATATATAGAAATCTTCAGTTCTCGGGGAAAAATGGCTAAAATATGAAGAAAAAAAAAAGCAAGACTAAAATAATAATAAGCTATCACTAAAAAAAAAAAAATTTCAGGACCTGGATCCACTGAGGATGCACTAGAAGTCTGATAACTTTGGGGGCATTTAAAATGAAGAGGTGGAAAAAAGATTAATACTGTCATGTAAGGGTCAGATGTATCCTAGGAAAAAGAAGCATAAGGTGACAACATCAATCTTTTTCATTTGAAGTTGTTGTGTATAAATACAGCTCAGGCATTGATAAAAAAATAAATAGATGCATATCATATGCACTAAAAGTACCAGTGAAGTGAATAGAAATTTTAAAGGAGTGGTATATATATATATTCTATGCAAAGTAAAAAGTAGTGTGTTTCTGTGGGAAAATGTCCTGGGAGATGACTAAATCTTTTCTTAAATCATCTATTTATCTCATTTTTTCTTTAGCCAGAAATTCTCACTCATACACTCAAAAAGTGCAAGAGAAAAATTGCTCACCTGAGAATTTCTTCCCATGTCAGAGCTTGCATTGTTTTCTTTAGAATATAAACTGGAAAGAATCAGATGTATTCTCCACCTTTTTTTTTTTTTTATTCCCATCATGTCTAGAATAGGTTTCCTTAAATATCCAAGCAAGCCTGATGTTTGTTCCCATTTTTCCTCATTTTCACACCTTGCTCTGTCAGCCCCTTCAGCCCATGACCCCTAGAATGCAACTGCATCCCCTTCCCAGTCAAGCACTGCTTTTTTTCCTGATGGAGTTGATCAAAAGCTGCTCTCAGTCAGCAGGCACCTTCCATGCCCAAGGAATGTTCACCTGCTCAGGAATGTTAAGAATGCCCCACGAAGGAGGATTACAGACCCAGCTACCTGTAACGTGAGCAGCAGGAGTCATGGGGACTGAAAGCTGACCAGTGGAATGATTTCAGGGCTGAAAAGAGCGCCTGGAGACAGATCCCAGCTTACAGCAGGGACCAGAATCACACCCACCGAGGGGAGATCAGACCCCTCTGCTGTGAATGTGCACCTGGGTGCTGCAGGGTGATGGCTGGCACACCACTCAGGAGCTGGTTGAGCAGGCAGAATTGCACTACAGGGGCACAGCTTTCAGTGAATGACTGGCAGACAAAATCCTGAGAGAAAAGCAAGGCAGGCAAATCTTACCAGGCAATCCCTGAGAAAGACAAAGGTGTTTTGGCTCTTTGTTTTTTTTCAAGAGGTTATGTAAATATGTTGAGCTAGTACTCCCTGTTGAGCTATTACTCACTGTACAATTGGCTTAAGGCAATTACAATCCAACACAAAAGCTAATCTGCATGTAGACTCAATTCAACAACCCAAAGTCATGTTCAACAGCATTTGTGACTGCATACAGTCCCTCTGAAAATCACTGGGAAATTACTGTACAACTTACAGTGTACCTTTGTGTCATAAAAATGTGCAAGAAAGCACTCTAAGCACAAAATAACTTACAATAAGCCATTTGAAGTATTTAGAATTTATTTTCTTTAGGGGAGAGTTATGAGAAAAACATTATTTAAAAAAGATTCCCTCAGTGGCTGTATGTCTCACCTTTACAGAAAGACTTCCACAATATAGTGGAAAAACTATTGGACAATTCACCAGTAGAAGACTATAAACTTTTATTTTCTTTCAGCTCCAGTGGTATTTACAATGTCACAAACATTGTTGGTGTCTGCACTAAAAGGTCAAGGAATAAGATTAATGCACTTGGAAAGATCCTTAAATAGTGTTGTAGCCTCATGAAATGTCACCTTTTTATAGCTAGAACTTATTTTCAATTCTTGGATTTAATGTGATTTTTGATAATTGAGCTTTAAGAAAAAATAATTTGTTGTTCTAATTTTCATCATTAGTAAATTATATTAAAACAGTATAAATAGCCTGGAGATTAAAAATAACATCATGAAAGCTTGACTTGTTCTTATGATAACAAAGTGCAACATACAGATTCAGTTTCAGTCCCTCTGTAGCAATCCAAATTCAGAAATCCTGGTTATCATTGAAATATCTGTTCAGCTTCTGATGTCTCTCTGAAACAACACAAACTAAAGAGCCTGGACCATTTAAGAAAAAAATGATTGCTTTAAACTTTCAAACAGAATACATTAGTTGAACAATTTATTTCTTGCATTCTTGCACAGTTTAGGCACATTGCAAAGGAACTTCCATCCAAAGGAACTGCTTAAGATTTAAACCAAGTAATTGTGCAAAAGCCTCAAAGACCAGAGTGGGAGGAAAAAGGAGGTAGTATGATTGATCACTCAAAGTCAGCAGTGTTCATATCCTGCGCAAGGCACCTGCCTACTGCTCAGTGGAAGGGAAAGAAAGCCAATGGGACGCAGGAAGCAGGGAGTTATTTTTGCTTTCTTTTTATATCACTCATAATTTTGAAGACATCTATCATGCTTCTCTCATCCATCTCCTTTGTAAACTACATGCCTTCAGTCTCTTCAGTGTTCTTCACTGTGAAAGTTCAACCAAATCTGCAATTATTTGTCCTCCATCCTGTTTTTTGCTATATTCTTTTCTGGTAAGTTAGCAGGAACAATTAAAAAGAGCTACATTAGAACCTCAACATTGTGTTAGAGAAGCAATCATTATCAATATTTATAAATTATTTAGTATGCATGTGTGCACGTGTGGGAATATATCCCTAATAGAATATATTCTGGTTTAATTTACATTGAAGCCTTGACTACATCTTATTATGAGAGAAGAGGCACTTGGACCCAGGAGATGTTGCAGAGCACAGTCCTTTATGCCATGGTGGAAAACAGGAGAAAAAGGCAGCAACATGACTTGGTGCTTTGTGTTTGTCAGCAGGAACTGTGCAGGAGCCATTCTGACACTGGAATAAATGGCTGTGAAATACCAAGTACATCAATGATTGTCTTCAACTGTGCTACTACAGAATGAGAGCTGTGTCCTTGAGCTTCATTTGCCTCTTCCTGCCCAGAATGGCATCAAAGACTGGGCTGGAAACTCCTGCCGGGGTCTCCTGTGCATCTTACATGAAACAAAATCAATGACCTCTCATAGGATCTGTACCTGTCACCTCCTCTTCCAACAGCATATGCCTGATATCTTGTTATTTCCTTGGTCCCTATTCAGATTTTCAGGCAGACTGCCATCCAGGAATTTTTGGTGCTGCATGTAAAAAGCTTCAACGCTGATCCTTTGCCCAAGCAATACCTCATTGCCTGTCAGCATTTTCTGACATACAGAGCAATAAAAGAAAGGGATTCCCTGTCTCAATTATGTCCTTAGGTAGTATAACTACTGAAACTGAAGAAATTCCCCACATTTGCTTCACATTTCAAAACAGCAGAAAAGGGTTAGGAAAACTAATTCTTAAAATCAGGTGTAAGGAATCTATATTGTCCAGTCCTACTATCAATCTCTAGGATTTTGTCCCCTAGTGCAGGTGTCTGTGAGGTTATTTCCCTGTCTGTGATTACTCCCAGGGAATGAATAGAGTGTGCACATGACCTCAGGCTGAATGAATTAGAGAAATGGCAATGTTTACAAGGGGAACAGCCACATTTCATGTCATCCTACAGCAATAAAGTTCACACAATATCATAGTGGGATATACAGCTGTAGAAACCAGTAAGGCCAGACTGCAAATCTATGGTAAACTCAGCAAACAGATCTCTCTGGGACAGAAAATATGCCAGATGTCATTACAGGAACTGTCAGAATGTCCATCTCTAAATACGAATAAACTACTACTAATAACAATTCATAAATTAATTACAAGAATAATTACAAGCAGTTAGATTAAATAAGAGATGAGCTAGCAGGAAGATTGGCAAATCAGTTTCCTTTGGAAGCAGCAAATGAACTGAGACAGATATTAATTTTACTGTCAAAGCACACTGTGATAAAGACAATACACATCAGCCTTTCACAAGATTCCTCATGAGAATCCCAAGAATATGTTCTTTAAAATAATTTATACAGCCTCTTAGCACAGATACCATATTCCACATGTGAAGAACAAAACCTAATTTTCTCTTGGACTAATATTGATAAAAGTTACTGCTGTTTGAAAGAATCCTGCTGCTGAAAAGAATTTGAACGAGGCAATTTTTGCTATTATGGGCAAAGCACGATTCTTTTCTGTTTGGCTTTTGATTCACTTTGCAAAGCTCAAAAGTGATGTGTTTGTTGGATATATATCTAAATGTTAATCCTGTGAAAGAGATCCAGAAAGAAACTTCTATTTCTATACTTCTCCTTCAGAAGTAAATTGCCTTCTGACCCAGTATTTCTCATATTCCGAAGCTGTAAAGGGAGATTAAAGTCTCTCCTGCCTGTTTGTGCCCATGCATAGCTATCAATAATTACACCCTTGCTCCCTTTCATCCATCTAAATTTGCTTTTACCTATCTAAATATACTTAAGTTTTTTAAAAACTGCTGTGGTCCACCCCTGCATCATACATCCTTTAGGACATTCACACACGTACCTACTTTTGTATGAGTCTAACTATAAAAATATAACAACTTGCCTTAGATTTCAGTCATAAGTATTGCAGAAAATACTCACAAGCATCCCAAGCAATTCACACTACTATTTAAATTTAGGTCTTACTCATAGCAGAGTTACTGGGAGACATTTGCTAAGTGTCTGGTTGGGTTTCGAACATCTCCAGTGGTGGATGTCCCACAATACCTCAGGACATCCAGTGCTTGAGTGTTCTCTTAGGAAAAAGGTTTTTATATTCAGACAGAACTTCCTGTGCTCCATTTTGTGCCCATTGCCTCGTGTTCTCGCTGAGATGCACTGAGAAGAGTCTGACTCTGTTACCTCCGCTCATCAACCCATGCATTGGCAAGACCCCAAAGCCTTCCCTTCTCCATGCTGAACAGCCCCAGCTGTCTCAATCTCCCCTCAATGAAAGGTATTCCAGCCCCTCAATCATCTCTGGGCCCTTGCTGGCTCACTCAGTATGCCCCAGACCCTCTCGTGCTGGCTGAGTAGAGAGGGAGGATCATTTCTCCTGACCTGCAGGCGCTGCTCCACCCTGTGAAGCCCAAGGTGCTGTTGGGCTTTGCTGCAAGACCACATTGCTGCCTTGTGTCCAGCTAGGCAGCATTTGGGACATCTTCTGCAGAGTTCCTTCCCAGCTAGTCAGCCCTCCCCCTGTACTGGTGCCTGGTGTTGTACTGGTGCTTGGTGTTATTCCACCCCAGGTGCAGGACTTGGCACTTCCCTTTGTCTTCACAAGGATCCTGTAGGCTCCCTCCAGCCTGCCAAGGTCCCTCTGAACAGCAGCACACCCATCTCTGCATCAGCCACTCCTCCTGGTTTTGGGGATGACCTACAGACTTGCTGAGGGCACACTCAGCCCCTTTAAGTCACTGCTGCAGAAGTTGTTTTACCTTGGTCTTGCCCTATCAAGTTTGGTGACTGGTCAATGCGACTTTTTGTGAACCACATCCAGAGGATACAAATCCTGGGTGTAAATGTAATCACGCACTATCTCTGTACCCCTCAGAAAATCTTTCTTGTGTGAAGTACAATAATTCCCCAACTACTCTGTGTTTGATAAAAATATGAAACCAAGATTCGGCAACTGTGTTTGTGTGGCATGGTTCCAAATAATTCCCACAAATTTATAGTCTGGACTGGGGGAAGAAGTCAACATTTTAAACTCTGAGGTCCTGATGATGAGTATTTAGCATGATACTGAAGCCTTTGATGGAGCTAATGGAGTCTTAGATGTGTTGAGCATTTCCTGTCCCCTGTGAAGGCTGCAAAGATTAAGACCAGGCTACTTATTAAGATACAGAAATATGAAGATAACTGTCAGTCTTAGTAATTTACATATATTTAAATAGAGCCATGATTAATATTAAAAGGACGTGATGTTCCCATGTTTAGCCCATTTTAGCTGAAGGCTGCCAAAAACAGCACTGAAAAGGGGATGAACTTTCTACACTGCACATCTCAATGGGACATGAGCTTCAAAGGCTGTGCAGGCATCTCAAAACCTAATGCAATTAGTTAATCAGTTTATTGTTCCTTTGATTGTAGGCAAGAACATATTGATTTTTTTCCCCCTCCTTTATTAATTCTATGCTTAGAGTTCTATTTTTGAAGCACACAAAAAGGGGGAAATTAGTATCTGGAGCTCACCTATGTCACAAATACTGCATGTTTTGCAAAGCATTTTTAATATGACATTTCTTTCAGTGCGATGAAAGGTGCTTCTGTGGCATACTTAATTTCTTATTTCCTGCCTGTCACATTTTTGTCATTAATATAGCTTTGCTGAGTATTTAACTAAATGGTAATGAAAAGTAAAATGCCTGATTTCCTTCATGGTGTGTTTCTGGGAAAATGGCACTGTGCTTTACCCTACACGAGCATTTGCCTATTAGGTCTAGTGGAGAACCCATTTCAGAGTGTATTTTGCATAGTTCTTGTATTCTTGAGATAGTTTCTTAGAACCACTAGGCCTCCTGAAATCATTATTCAATATTATTATTATTATTATTATTAATTATTACTGTTATTACTAGTGCTCACATGTAAGGGAAATATTGAATCTATTTTTGCAGAGAATGGCAATACTAAGAGAAAAGTCTTCAAAGAGAAGCAATTACCATCTGGTAATTATTGGTACTCTCCTCTCACATACCACACATTCTCATAAGGATTTATTTTTCATTAGAGTTTTCAAATTTAAACAAAAATGGGCTTCCACTTCTGTACTCAACCCTCCATGTTCTGCAGGTGAACATGTGAAGTTTTCTGTACTAACAAAGTGAAAATCTGTCATTAGCTTCACATCACATAATTAGAATCATCATTTAAGACTCTTAAATATTTTTTATTTTACTTTTGTTCAATTCTGTTGGAAAAACAAAATACATCTACAAAAATGGATGGAACAACATGTTAATCACCAGATAGGGTGGGAAAAAATAGATAAATGCTTTCAAAGCCAGCATGTTGACTGGCAACTTCCAATATTTCTGTGAAGAATTTGTAGTCAGTGTGATGTCAACTCAAAAGATCATGTGACATGTTAGAAAAAGTGCTTTTAAAAATTCATATTTCCTCCAATTTATATGGCTATCAAATCTAGAATCTTTTGGTCTTGAAAATTAATTACCACATGAATAAGTCATTATAAAGATGAATAAGCTTGTAACCAATCACAGAAATGTCTTGCTAGTGAAATTCAATTTTGAGGACCTCTTCACACATTGTCAGTGTTTTCATTTATACCAACGCATGATCACAAGAAATGATGAAAGAACAGTTTCTATAATTTCCGGGTGACTGCCAAAACTTCAAATCCAAATCCAAGTCTGTCAGAGTGAACAAAACTCTTCAGAAGCTAATGGAACTGAACCCAATTATGTCAGGCTGAATTTGGTCCAGAGACAAAATTGTTGAGTCTATGTAGAAGCAACTTTTCCTTCAGGTTAGGGAGAGCTGTACAAAACATTTATGACCGTAGGGGAAAGCAACAATCATCTCTAGAAGATTTAATCCTATCTTTGTCTCCTTTTAACAATTTTCTTCATGTACTATAATAATGCACATGTGAATTCTTACTCTGTCTCCCCATCTTCCCACACATACCCCCAAGCCAGTCTTGAAATATTTTCTAAGTCATTGCAGTAATAACATTGCTAGATAATTTACAGAATATTTCTTTCAAGAAGAACAGCAATTTTTATTTAAGTATGTGTCATTTCCTGTGCTATGCTATTGGTTAGGAAAATACTAACGTTCCCTTTGCAGTGCTGATGAACTTCCATGGGATTATTTTTGTGGAATTTTTCCTACTGATAATTCACTAAAAACCAGAACCACATAAATTAATAAAATCCAGAAACACAAAGTGCACTTTAATTTGCAATATTGACATAATTGTAGATCACTTAGTTTCTGTTACTGATGAGTGATGCTCCTCAAGAATACTGTAACGAAAATTAGCCAGAACTGGTTTTTCTATTTGCTGTAAGACCTTCAAAGTTCAGATTTTTCAGACTGAAGAAACAGAAAAAGAAGCTACAAAAGATATGAAATCTGGCTATCAGCAGAAGACATAAATTTTGTAGAAACTCCTTTTACATTATTTTACGGCATTTCTAAGGGATCTTGATTTTGCTTTGTTCTGTTGCTTCCCTCATTATTTGCAAGCATTCAATCCAATTAGGGCCATAAATTCATGGACTAATATTCTTCAATTTTCTACCAAAGGCATATTAAGATCCCAGTCTCTTTCTGAGAGCAGAACCACTCAGTTCATGCGTCCACTAAAATATGGACTAAGAAAATATCCTCCTTTGCTGTGAGAATAGTTTAGTTCAGGTACTTGTCATAATAGTATCAGTTTTTTCTAACAAAAAAGGTGCTCACTTTGTCTCTCATATGTCCTCCTATTAAATCAACATATATTTTAGAATATTTGAATAAATACTGAAGATAATTTATTCTTAACAGCAGTGCTGGTGACCTTTCTCTTCTACCATGCAAAACCAAACAATCAAACGAGCAAATCCAAAGGGAAGCCAACAGAAAAACTGTGCCTAGCTCTTTCTCCATTAACAATCTGTCCTAGGCTTCAGCTTTCCTGTCCACAGAACAATTGTGACTAACATGCTCTCCTCCCACAACAGTGGCAGCATGGCAACAGCAGCAATCAATGCTAACTGGAATCCTTGCATTTTTAGGGAATCAGTTGTGTGTCAGAGCAAGGACACACTTTGACACAGGGAATGGTAGAACCTAAAAGGACACACACACATGCTGGCAATGGACTGCCCAGCTGCATTTGTACCAGGATATTTCCCTGGCAACAACCTAGATCTGATTATCTGACTGATCATTGCATTATTTTTATTAGATATGTCAAATTTGCCATGTTTAGTTTCCCGATGAAGAAACTGTAAAGATTCTTTACAGAATCTTGTAAAGATTCTAAGGAAAGCCCTTTTCCCACCTCTCCCAACCTCCTTTTCGCCTTCATACTTCGAGTCAGCTCATCCGATGCCTTCCTGAGCATGAAGACAGACAAACTATGAAACTGGCTGAGGTTTTAAAATTACATATCCTCTCTTCAAGGATGTCTCACTCAATTATTGATGAAGGCTGTTGGAGAAAGGCCAGTGTTTCACTTCAGAGAAGCTGCACGTTCAGTTCACTGGAGCAAGTAGAGCCATGTGGGCACTGAGTACCTCAGACCTGCCTGGAGGCTTTCCAGCAGCTTGGACTGCACCCTTGCAGGGCAGAAACGAAGGTAGAACCAAAGGCTCCTCGTCTCATTACAATAAAAAAGGAAGAAAAACTCATGAAAGGTGATGCTCTTTCCTCTGGTTGATAGTGGGAGGCATGGGATAAGCAAGCAGTCATTTGGGGGGATTAATATCCAGTGTTACCCTGGTGCCTGTGTCTGTGGCACTGAGACCACTGAACTGCACCACTCAGTACTCTCTCAAAAGCCCAGTGCAGAGAAGGGCCATTAATCACTTTGCTCCCCAAGACACTTTGCCTCTGTCAAGAGCAGCTCCTCATTACGTGAAGGATGCTCATGAAATTAAGTGAAATTACCCAAGTCAAAATGAACAATCTTATTATATAATAATGAATAACATCATCATATAGGACAAGGGGTAATGGCTTTAAACTGAAGGAAAGCATGTTTAGATTAAATATTAGGAAGAAATTCTCCACTGTGAGGGTGGTGAGGCACAGGAACAGAGAAGCTGTGGCTGCCCCACCTCTGGAAGTGCTCAAGGCCAGGCTGGAAGGGGATTTGAGTAACCTGGCAGATGTCCCTGCCCATGGCAGTGGGGTTGGAATGAGATGGTCCTTAAGGCAGCTTCCAATCCAAGTGATTCTACGATTCTATGACAACAACTAGTTTGAAACATTAGTTTCCTCCAAGGCTTCCTATTTGAGAATACTTTGTATTTTTGAAAAGCATTAAAGTCTGACAATATAAAGGAGTGGGTGGGCTTTCACTCCCCCTCTACAAAAACCACACAGTAAAGTGATATATTCAACACACTTATTCAGATTAACAGGCACACTTGAAACCACAGGAAAATCATTTGCCCAATAAACTATCAATGAGCAGCTATATCCATAGATGACCAGTGTGTCTGAGGAAAGCTGCTTTTGGGCCTGCATGTAAGCACCTGTAAGTAATTCGCATTATTTTTCAAATTAATAAAATATATATTGATGAATTAATGGGATTTTATGTTTCATATGTCTAATTATAAATTAATATTAAGTATTAATATAGGAAATAATATATTTTATGAAAATTGAAAAAAACCCTTAATTATTATTTGAGTGGTTTGAAGTGCTGTTGAGTCATGTGTGATTCAGTTATTTGCCCCACTGTTAAAGCAACGGGGTTTTCAGCATGACACGAAGGATTTCTTACTGACAGCCCACAGCACTTTGCACCCACTCACCCTACCTCCTAAAAATTTCACATGCATTAAATCTGAGCACAGCTGATTAGGTTTAATTCATTGATCACAACAAAATTTAATTTGCTGGTTTTTTACAGGAAAAAAGACTCAAAGCCTATATAAATCTAATAGCTATCTCCAACATTTCGTAATACGTCCTGATCTATCTAGAGATTTTAGACTTGGTTTGTCAGACTGTGAGATTATCAGATAAAATTTAAAAGAGTGGAAATTTCTAGCTCTTCAAGTCAAATAAGATTGAGTATTCATAATGCTCAGAAACTATGAGTCAAGAAGAAAAAAAATATTGTTAAGTCATTGTCATCATTTTTTTTAAGTAGCTTTAAAAGAAAAAAAATCTCTGGAGGTAGGCCAGGCTGCCTTTGTGTGTTTATAACTGTGTTATCAGGCCTCTCAAGCTAAATTGTCTCAATGAATGGACTTAGAAAGATCACCTCTCCTTTCTACACTGCTCTGGATAATAATGGTATTTATCTCTCCCAGACAAGTATTTGAGGATCTGGTTAAGTATCCATTATCTGGCATCCAAAGGCAGGGTAGAAGTGTAAAACATTAATAGAAGCAAGCAATACCTACCACTTAACTATTTAAGGCATAGATTTACCTCTCAAGGTGTGAAATTTAGACACTCTATGTTATTTGAAAAGCCTGTATGCTTGCCAGCACAACCAGAAACTGAACATAATTACAAGAGGCTTGGGTGACTCACTAATAGTGCTTCACATCAAGTAAAGACAACAGCTGGCATTATCAGGGCTGCATTTCTATGTTCATTGTGTTTTGAGAGAAAATGGCCACAGCCATGGAGAGCATGCCATCGTCACCCTAGCTAAGTAATTAATTTCTCATTTAATATTACCACTGTTGTGAAAGCCCAGCATGTGCTTGGATGACCACAGAAGAGAGCAACAGCAGCATTAAAATGTGGGGTTTTTTGGTTTGGACTTTCCTTGCAAATAATTCAATTTATAGATTAAAAGACTGGGCATGCAGTTAAATGACCAGTTTTCTGGTTTATCTACCAGCAGCAGAAACATTTTATTCTGTTAATAGAATGAATTTAGATGTTGTAGCATTTTCATTCATTTTTTCTTCTTAATGTAGCTCTCTGTTGGGGGACCTAAAAATCTAGAGAAAAGCTTGATATGTCTGAACAACTCAATCATGGAATTTTAAAAGTAAAGGTAAGCTCCTCACAGACTAGGGGAAAATACAGCCATGAAACAACTGGTTTCAAAACACAGTATAAAGCTTAGCTAGCTTCTAACCAATGCCCAGATTCACAAAAGGATTTCAGCTTCCACACGGGCACTCAACACCTAAATCCTCAAGTGTTCTCACAGAAATCTCCACTTAAACATTGGCCTCCTGGGATGATGACAAATAAAAGCAGCAGCATGTCTGCTTATCCTCTGTGGATGTTGCAGCTTCCAGCTCTGCTTCCCTCCAGCCAGGGCCTGGCAGGGCTGGGGCTGCAGGCAGTGGTCTGGGCAGGGATTTGGTGCTGCTCTAGCAGGTGGGAGGTCACACTGCTGCAGTGAGAAAACTGTGTGGAAGCTGTGGTTCAGAGAGGAGCCTGACACTTCAGGTGCCTCCTGTTTTGTCTTCCAGGGCTGACACATCTCTGGGGCTACAATACCACAATTGATGGCTTATCCATAAGCAAAGAAATGCTGCTTCTGATAGTTTCTTCATTTTGTTTATTGACTTCTAGCAGGGAGGAAGGAAGTAAAAGGAAGAAAACTTTGCAAAACACTTTGCTCTTGCTGTAATTGATGGTACAACCCCTTTGACTGAAGAAGGACTGAAATGAGATTAAGAAAGCTGAGGTGATGTGCAATCAGAAAAGAAAGGCAGGTGAAAATATGATCCCAGACACAGACGCCAGTTCAAGCTTTTTCCCTGGCATCACTTTTCTGTTAGGATGTATGGGGACATTGTGCAAGATTAGTAGCCCCTGGCAGTTATTCCAAAGTACTCACCAAGGGCCAGATTTCTGATCTGTGTTAGCATGAAACGATGCTCAAACCAGTGCACTGTTTTTTAATATACACTGAATAGTATTTTAATGTGTGTTTCAATATACTGTTTATTGTTACAAGATCCTTTCATTCCGTATGAACATAAAAAATCAAAGTCAGAGAGGGAGAAGATAGTAAGGCTATATATATTTTGAAGACTAAAAGGAGGAAAATTGAGATGGATGTTAGAGTGAGACAGGAGAATAAAAGTGAAAATTAAATCAGTGCAGCTACATGACTCTTTATGGAAATGCCTTTCTCATTTGCCACCTAACTTTAATGTTAACATTAGGATCTGCCATAACTGTTGCAGGTAGTAATTAGACACATTTTTGAAATATCGGGCAATACCTACAGCTTCCTTCCTCCTTTTGTGAAATTTAGTTGTTGGCAATATTTTAAAAGTTGCAACTCCTACAAGAACATCACTTCCCTGTCTTAGATCCAGGGTTTTCTAGCACTTAAAAGTTCAGCGATTGTTGAAACTGAAGTATTTAGTTCAGGTTCTAAGGGACATGAGGAACAAGAAGGTTGTTTGACAGAGACATGGAGATACCGGAAGATGTAGTTCTCACCACACTCCTTGGTCCAAGCAACAGGAACAGAGACACAAGCAAAGGAGATAACAAAGGAGATTTAAAACATCACAGTAGTGATGGAAGTAAAACTAGGAAAGTCTTTCAAATCCTCAATAGCATTCTACCCATCCAATCTGACATGTCAGTTTCAATTTTTAAATACTTGGCACAATTTTTTTAGATATTCATTATTTCATTTCTTTTTTTCTTTTTAAACTCGCACAGGAAATTTTCAGCCTATCTCTGTAATCAGCCAAGTAACAGTCCCAGCTAAGGCCATCTGAACAAGAAACCTAATCAGAGCTGGAGCGTCTGCTCCAGACTGTCTCTGCTAGAAGCAGCATTTTAAAAGAATAAGTGAAGCTCAAGGAATTTGAAGCTGCCCAAGGCAGCTAATTTATTTTTTTTTAATGTACTACTATTCATCTCCACATACGAAAACAGTCATTACTGATGATATCATGTACTGAGTTCTCAAAATGCACTATGCACAACAAACTGGTTTGGTTCTGATCATATAAAGTCTACTTTAGTAGTTTTTTGTTCATTTTACTTATTTTAGTTCATATTAGGGCACCAGACCTGTGTAAAACATTATCATAACCAGCATATAGTTTTCCTGAACTAGATTTCAGTTGTTTTTATCTCTCCCCCTTTTAAAATAGTATTTACACAGCATTTAAATTAACCTCTGAACACTGCAGGTTTACCTCTTCTATTATAGATAATTTCTTATGATCAAAAAAGAAACTTCCATTTCAATTCAGGTGAAATAGTGGTGTCATTTGCATTTGTCCCTCAGCCATGTTGATGTTAGCCTAACTGGAAGCTTTCACCATAAAGGTGGCTGCTATGATTACATTTGACCAGCTGTAAAAGGGATTTCCCAGAAAAAGGAGTGGAAATGCTTTTATAGCCTTTTAGGTAATGTCAGAATTTTTTTTGTTTTGTTAATATGAGTTTTTGCCAATCTCTAACAGCATGATCCCAATCCCATTTGAAGGCAATGGAAAATCTCCCATTCAGTTTGATGGCCTTTGGATCAGCCCCTAAGTGCATCTAGACTTAATGAGATGTTAATGTGAATTTTATGCTGCTGTGTATAGGAATAGATTTTCCAACCTTTCTTGTCCCCACTAATGCAAAAAGAGTTGATCTGCCTTTTTAAATTTTTAAATTTTATTTTCCGGCGGTAATCGCACGCAGGAGGAGGATTTATGGAGCTCATTGTGTTCCCCACCTTCTCCCCCTCCCACCACCCTTTATCGGTGACACGCTGCAATCCGCAGAGAGCATCACTCGCTCCCGGGGGCGCCTAAAGGAGAATAAACACCGGCCTCTCCTTTCGCCTCGGCATTGCCCGGAAACCCCGCGTTGAGAAAAAGGCAAAATTAAGGGCAGCAGAGGGGGGGTTGGGAGTGGGGAGAGACGAACACACCATCAATAAAATAAAAGGAAATCAAAAAGGAGCAACCAAAAAGCACCAAACGCCGGGGAAATCGGGGAAGTCTAATCCTGGTTTCTTGCTCCACCTGGTGGGAGATGCGCGCGGGGCCAGCGCGTCCCCCCCGCGCCCGAAGCGACACCCCGGGCGAGGGAGGTGGCGAGGGACCCGCTTCCTTCTCCAGGGGTTTTGGGGGGTTTTAGGGAGCCCGAGGGAGGTGGCGAGGGACCCGCTCCCTTCTCCAGGGGTTTTGGGGTGTTTTAGGGAGCCCGAGGGAGGCACCGGGGGCTGGTGTGCGGTGTCGCCAAGTGGATCTCGGCTCACGCACAGGTTTCTCCATTAGGATGAGGTTCCTTTTTTGGGTGCCAAAAGGGAACGATGCCCGTTCCGCAGCTCCTTAGCGTTGTCATGCGAGTTTGGCTTCCCTAGGGACGCGGGGACACTGTCACTCACTGCGCTGTAAAGATTAACCCGTTCCTTTCAGTGGCCTGATGCACGACCCGACGGCTGTGCACAAGCTTGCAGGGCTGTTGTCTGTTGGACAAGTATTTCACATATAAATACACAGAAATTCTCAGAAGAGACAAAGTGTATCCTATGGGAATGTCTCAGTCACTTTAAGAAGAATAAAAAATCATCTGCTTCGGGTCAGTGACATCGCTGACCTAGTCAGGAACACTCACTGAGTGTGGGAAGTTGGAGACACGGCACAACATGTACTGTAGGAAGTGGTTTTGATCAGTGTGAGCAATTCCAGTACATCTCAGAAGCTGTTAGCACATCTTAAATCTACTCTTTTATAAATATTTGGAACGCAGACAGGCGTTAATGGCAACATTTCCATGCCCTTAGGTACAAAGTGAGCTTTCTCCGGAACACTCTGCTCTGCATCTTGGAAAGCCTCAGCAGAGGATCCACCCCAAGCTGAAGTACAAGGGAAGCCACAGCTGCACGCCAAGGCTGCAGGAGCAGCGGCTGAAATCACTCCTCCCAGGACAGCTGTCCCAGCAGGAGGGGGCGAGCAGACTCCAGACTTCTTGTTCTGGCTGCTCACAGCCTGGTGGCCTGGTGGCTTTGCTGGGCTACCCTGAATGTGGCACTGTGAGGAGGTCCAGGGTCTCAGAGTCCTTGGCAGAGAGGAGGCAGCTGGTCTGTCAGTGCTAGCAGGTGATGGTGACGTGTCAGGAAAGCCAAGGACTGCACTGAGAGCTGAAGAACAAGGAGAGGGAGATCTGCACCTGGCCGTGTGAGGGAGGGTATCTGGCCCACAACAGCCCGAGTGCCTGCAGCCAGGGCTGCACAACAACGACTCTGGACACACAGTTACACACGGGGAAAGAGGGTTTTCCATGGATTCACAGCCACACTTCGGCAGGAGAAGTGGCAAGCCCCGATCTTGGTATTTGACACCACTAGGACGGAAGTAGCTGCAAAGTTTCAGTTTCACTGTTTATTAGTTTTCCCAAGAACCCATGGGATGGGGGAAAGAAAAAAAAAAAAAAAAAAA